>JBBBDQ010000275.1:2375000-2745000 GCA_037127315.1 Ascarosepion bandense
TCTCTCTTATTTTCTGGATCTCTCTCTCTCTCATTTTTTCTGGATCTCTCTCTCTCTCTCTCTCATTTTTTCTGGATCTCTCTCTCTCTCTCTCTCATTTTCTGGATCTCTCTCTCTCTCTCTCATTTTTTCTGAATCTCTCTCTCTCATTTTTTCTGGATCTCTCTCTCTCTCTCTGTTTTCTGGATCTCTCTCTCTCTCTCTCATTTTTTTTCTGGATCTCTCTCTCTCTCTCTCTCATTTTTTCTGGATCTCTCTCTCTCTCTCTCATTTTTTTTCTGAATCTCTCTCTCTCTCTCTCATTTTTTCTGGATCTCTCTCTCTCTCTCTCATTTTCTGGATCTCTCTCTCTCTCTCTCTGTTTTCTGGATCTCTCTCTCTCTCTCTCATTTTTTCTGGATCTCTCTCTCTCTCTCTCTCATTTTCTGGATCTCTCTCTCTCTCTCTCATTTTTCTGGATCTCTCTCTCTCTCTCTCTTTCTTTCTCTCGCTCTCTCCTTTTTTTCCTTTTCCTTTCTTTTTTCTTGTCTTTCTTCTCTCTGCTTTTCTCTCCTTTTTCCTTTTTCTCGCTCCTTTTTTCTCGCTCCTTTTTTCTCTTTTTTCTTTTTTCTAGTTCTTTTCTTCCCCTCTTTTTTCTCTCTCTCTCTTTGACCTCTTTTTTTCTCGCTCTCTCTCCCTTTGACCTCTTTTTTTTCTCTTTCTCTCTTTTTTCTCACTCTCTCTTTTTTTACTCACAAATGTTTAGATCTAGTCTTTGTTACTTTGCTACATACATACTTATGTTTTTTATTATCAATCAATAATAATAGAGCAGCATTGTAAATGATGACTTTTTTTTATTGCCCCTCCACACCCAATGATTATCATTAAAATATGAGGTCAAATCAGATTTTCTCAACCTCCCCTCACAGTTTATTTCTTTTTTTTTCTTTTTTATTAATGAAGGACTGGAATGTTGATTCCCTGCACACTCTACCCACCCATTTCCATCACTGATATGGTAGTTTTAAAAGGGTATCTTCACATCTCTACAGTGTTGTAAAACTGAATTTAATTCCATTCTGGATGAAACCAATGATTAAGATTTCCAGTATGTTGGATACAAACAGAGAGAGAGGGAGGGTGAAAAAATTTTTCTTTTCTTCAGAGTTAAATGGATTAATTAGATAATAAAAAAAAAACAGTGAAAGATTGGTTGAATAAGGTCATGCTTTGACAAAACTGATCAGTTGTAGAATTTATTCTGATAAACACAAAAAATACACTTTTGGGTTGTCTGGAAGCTTCATGCTGATTTTTAGTCAGTCATGTTCCAACAAACAGGTTAAGAGGCTCATCCCTTGTTCCCTGTTTAGGATGTGGTTTCCGGCTTTCTCTTTTCCAATCTTTTCACTATTATGTAGCCCCCTGCACATCAGTGTCGTTACTGCCTTGCTCGGGGTGATATGATTAAAAAAAAAAAACCTGTCAAATTTATCTATAGATATAATATGCTTATATTTTTATTAGAGCACACTTCAAACTATCTCTTGAGAAAAAAAGGTTAAAATTACTTAATTTGTGTTAATTTTGCGTCCTATGAAAGTGGAAGATTATAAGGTTCATTTTAGACATGTGATGCCTTTTTTTATTACTTTAAAGGCAAAATGCCGTGCAAGCAAGAAAAAAGATATGTGCTTCAAGATATTGGTTGAGAATAATCCTCATTACACAATGCAGTAATTGACAGAAACACTAAATTTATCAGAATCTAGCATTCATGAGCACTTAGTGAAGCATGGATACTCAAATTGCTACACTGTTTGGTTACCACATGATCTGAGTGAAAAGAATCTTTTTAAATCGCATTTCTGTCTTTGATTTGCTGTATAAACATGATGAAAATATTTTTTTTTTTTTTTTTTAAGCAATTTTTGACGGTGATGAGAAATGGATTGTTTACAACAATGTTCAGTGAAAAAAAGATTCTGAAGTGACATGAGCCAACTTTGGTTACCTCAAAAGCAGGTCTTCATCCTAAAAAGGTTATGCTATGTATCTAATGGGATTGGAAAGGAATCCTGTACTACAAGCTTCTACAAAGTAATGAGTCAATTCATTCTGAAAAGTGCTGCTTGCAACTTAATGAATTAAAGGCAGCAATTCAAGAAAAATGCTCAGAATTGGCAAACAGGAAAGATGTTTTCCATCAGGATAATGCCAAACTGCACATTTCTTTGGCGACCCCGGCAAAAATTGTTGCAGCTTGGCTGCAATGTGTTACTCTACCCACCATATTCACCAAACTTTGCTCCTTCAGATCAGTAAAATTTTAATTCTTTGGATTACATAAAAAAAGCACCTTAATGAGTTTTTTGAGAAATCACCAAAATTCTGGGAAGACAGAATCTTTAAGTTGAAGGAAAAATGGAGAAAGGTTGTGCAACAAAATTGTTCATATTTAGTTTAATAAATATTTAATGGCATAATTTCATTTTAATTTGCCTTATGAACATTCCAGAGAACCCACAATTTTTGAAAACCACTACTTGGGCACATAGAGTAGACTCACGGGACCTGCTCTATATCATTTCAATAAACAGAAATAAAGTTCTATGAATGGACAATGATAATTGAAACTTAACCATCACTAATTGTACACAGTAAACACAAGCTATACATTAATTTAAGCTTTTGTTTCAAGTCGATTATATAATAATGTCAATGCATTGCCAACCAAGAAGAGAAGATTAAATAACTTTATTATAATGAGTAAAGCAATTTTCAATTTGAAAAAGTTTTTCTAAATATTATCTGCATCTAAATTATAGACAAATTGTAAAACTTAATAATTGTTGGAATGTCTTCTTCAAGAACTTCACTTGGCGTGATGATTAATTTGAATATAATCGAAAAAATGTGCAAATTTATCTTGTCAACATTGTGGAAACTATAACTTTTGTGAGTTTCAAAAATTTTTAACAAAAATTTCATATATTTTAAGAGGCAATTTCAAATGAGTACTTCTTGTTCATTGTGGGCCACTTAGCTGATACCATTTTAAAATGCTTTTTTGATTCTTTCTTGCTGAATCAAAACTACAGCTCAGGATTTTATTACCAATAACTTACTATATCTTGGAACTAAAGAAAATTAATGTTAAAAACTTTGTCCAATCGATACTGAGAATTTTTAATGAATTTTCAGATGTCAGGAATTTAGCATCAGTTTCAACAGCCGTACTAAAAAATGAAAATGCAAGTGAATATATGCTTTAAGGGTGGAACCAAATTAAAATAATCTGCTTATGAATCAGTTTATATAGTACAATTTTTTTTCTTTAATAACTGCAAATGCAGAGATTTTCTTTTATATGGAAAACACCTCCCAGAAAGATTGAGTAATTTTATATACTTGTTGTAGACAAAAATGTAACAATCTAAATATGTAAAATGCAATATTTCTTTTCTGACAGCTAAAGTAAATTTGTGTTAAATATATTCCTATTCAAATAATTATCTTATTGAATTAGATATTTCAAATATATAATTATAACAAAGCAGTACTTTTTGATGTTGATTAGAAAGTTACATTAATTATTTAACAGTAAGATGTCTGCAAAATTTCTTTGTCATCTTTTTTGAAAACAACTAAATAAATGAAAAAATAATTTTGGATTTTTTGTCCTGTTATCTTGTATTGGGTCGGTAAAAAAAAAAAACTGCAGATAAGATACATGGGAAATACTGTGTTTTGTTTTTCAAGTTGGGCAAGAAAGCAACATTAATGAAGATGATTGATAAAGTCTATGGCAATAATTCAGTTGGGAGCAGTATGTATTGTGAATGGTTTTTGAAGTTCAAATAGGGTGAATTTGACTTGAAGGGCAATCCATTCAGCAAAAGAAGATAGAAGTGATGCTTGGGGGTGGGGGGAGATAATGTCCATGCACATGTTTAATCAATGGATAGAAAGTTTGGTGTCAATCACTCAAATGTTGTCAGGTGTTTGCAGAGTTTGGAGAAGATTCAAGAAGGAAAAAATAGATTTCATTGTCAGAGAAGAGCATTGCACAGCATCTATCAAACATTTTAAAAAAAACTTTTTTTTTTAAGATTATCACTAGCAGTGAAAAGTTAGAATCTTAAGCATCAAATAGATGGATCCAAGACAACCTTCAGCATCAACAATAAGTTGTATTCCTTTTTGAAAAAAAATGGAAATTTAGTGTATTCCATGAACAAATTTGTTTTGCCAAAGACATGTTTGTTTTATAAAAACAATTAGAAAACTTCCCAGACATTGGTATGAAATGAGAAAGATGAGAACTTATATATAATTTTAATTAAAGAAAATATTGGAAACTTTTTTACCCCTGTAAAATTTTGTTAAAATGCTAGTAATAAGTTATTAAACTGTAATAAAAACTCTTGTGCAGTTTTATAAAAATCTGAACATAATCAAGTAAAAATTAGTTACTGATTTTCAGCAATGTTATATTCATACTAATATATATATGTATTTTTTTACCCATTTGTTTCAGCTGACTGCTAATGTAGGCAAGGTTCATATCCAGAAAACAAAGATTAATTATTTGGAATTCCAACCCAAAGAATCAGATATAGATTATAAAGGTAAGACAGTTTTTTATTTTTTATTTATTTATTATAATGGTTTTAATTTGGGTATCTGTTCTCCATTCTCGGTATTAACTGATCAGGTTCCGACAGGCCACATACTTTTTCACTTTTTGGCTTCTCTCCCTTGTATTTCTGAACTGTTGTGAGTTTTTTTTATCTGTGTGTTATCTTTTTGTTTTCCCTTTTTTTTTCTGTTTCTACCTTGGTGCTTTCATTTCAATTATAGAATCTCATCCGAATTCAGTTAACAGACAACTGCAAATTTAAGTTAACCATACTATGTTAGCTCAACATTAGTCGTGACATTGACAAAATGATGCTTGATGACAAGTGTGAATTATTGCCCTTTCACTTAGGAATTTAGAGATGAGAAGGAAATGTATTACATTTTTATTAACAAAATTATAGAAAGAAAAAAATATCTACTTATTTATTTTTGCTTTTGGATATTCATTGCATTTTACAAATTGCTATGAACCCAAAAATTGGTTGAGGTGAAAAGATGAGACTTTTGTAATTTTTTTTTTCTTCTTCTGTGTGTGTGTGTGTTTTTTTTTTGTTTTTTTCTATCGACATCCAATATACACTAAACATAACCTTGTTAAACAATTAAAATCTCTGGCTTTAAGCAAATGAAGCCTGTAGGTCTTAGCCAGGACTATCCTTTTTCAAACCTTATAGACAGGCGCTACAGAATCACAAAGATCTGTACCAAATAACAGAAACCACATCACTTGAGAACTCTCAGCAGCAGCAACTAAAATGGATAGCACATGTAAATTGAAAAAATGACAGAATCAAGCTGCTAACATTCCACACTGTTTGAAACAAAAGTTTGACAAAGTCTCAAACAATACTGGGAAGAGAGGTAAACAGTAAAAATGTTTTTAATAGGTTTATAAAAAATTCCAACCAAAAGTTGCATTGGCTGCTCAGTCAATCAATGCTGAATGTTTCCACATAAACAGTTATTACCATTACAATAAAAAGATTCATCTATCTGTATTTTTTTTTTTAATTTGGTCACCTCAAGCAAGGCAATAATGCCACTAAGAGGCAAGAAGCTTCTAGGAATGAAAGAGAATGAAAAATACTTTAGAAAGTACCAGAAACCTAATTGTAAACAGGGAAAAACTTCTACTATAAACCAAACTGGTTCTTTCGTTACCATCCACTTGAAAATCGCAATCTCAAGGCATGTTTACAATTTGCCAAATGCAGCCTTAAGTCTTCGCTAATAACAGCTATCAAGTTCAAGCTATATTACAAGAAGTGATACTTTTCTAACCAACCAAGTGACACTTTTCTACAATCAACTTGTAGTTGCTCATTTCACAGTATTTCTTTATCTGTAGGTCATTTATATTCATTCTGTAAAGTTTGTTATTTATAATTGTAAAAGGTTAAGGTTAATCATGACCTTTTCTACATGTTGGTACTATTCAGTCACCTTGTACAACCTCTTATTAGTGTGTGTGTGTGTATATGTATATATATATATATATATATATATATATATATATATATATATATATATATACACACACACACACACACACACACACACACATAACCGGACATAATTATTAGGCCACCCCAGTGTTTTAAAAATGATGTATTTCATACTATTTTTTTAGTATTTATTGCCAAGTGAATAATTATAAATGAAAATAGAATGGTTCTTTTGTTAATATTGTACAATAACATGTTCATCAAATGAATTTATAAATATTTAATAATTACCTATATTGCAGTTTCATCAATGAAAAAATGAAGAAAATTTAGGGTGATTGGGACGAGTTCATCTTTGCTTCCTTGCCTTGTAAAATTTTGCAAAGGAATAACAAAAGACCCATTCTATTTTCATTTGGCAATAAATACTAAAATAGTATGAAATACATCATTTCTTTTCAAAAACTGGAGTAGCCTAATAATTATGGCTGGCTGTGTGTGTGTGTATGTATATATATATATATATATATATATATATCTTGCCTTGAATATCTATTGAGGCTCAATCTCACTCTAGAACTCAAGTGGAACCCGTATATACAATCCATTACTAAAGATGCTAGAAAAATGGTTGGTTCCTTGTACTGCTTCAGTAAGTACCTGGCTCATTTTGGCATGCTCTTAGAAGAGTCAGATGAAACTAAAAATAGAATACTGCCACCATGTCTGGGCTGAAACTCTCTCATCCTCACTTTTCAGTTTAGATAAAGTTCAAGAACATTTATGCAGCCTTGTGGGTGAGAAATTCTTTTCCTCTCTCCCTTACCACAGGTGAAATATTGAAAGCACCTTGTTACCTTATTGCTATTTCCATGCCAAATCTTCTGACAAGCTACATTCCTTAGCTCCACCAGTTCAGACCCTTACAGCTAAGACCAACCATGACCCACAAACAGTCACAAATCATCTCCGTTCCCTTTGTATTCCATCTACATATCCTTCATAAACTGCACTTCTTACCTCCTTTTATACTCATAAAACAACCTCATTCTGTAATACGCTACTTTGGGTGGCTCTTGGGGTTTGTAGTGAGTAAACATTTACTTTTAAAACAAAAAAAGAAAGAAAGAAAAAATTCCACATCAACCACAGGATGCCTAAGAATTTTGAGTACTTTCCATTCAGTTAACCGTCATCATCATAGTAGAATAATGAATAGTGGCTCAGATTGTCTTTTGTTGAACAGTAAAATGAATTCAGTTGGCCTCTTCTTGCTAACACTCTACCCAAAGAGCAAACTATTCATCTATGTCTCTTGTTTTGAGTGGCTAGCTCAGAACTTTATCAACAAATATGAACTCCTTAACACTCTTTAACTAAGTTTTTATCACTATTATAATGGAACATCCTATCAACTCCGACAGTTGATTCACCGAATAAAGAAGTAAGGAAGTAAAAGACAACTTGACTTCCGCTCCCATTCCGTCTTGACTTACCATTCTATGAGCTCTATTACTTGTTCTTTTCCATACAATAAACTCTGTTATTTGTTTACCCCCTTACACGTTGTGTAAATCTTTCCATTCAGAATTTACCATGTTTATATTGTTCCCGCGACACAACACACTCAAAATCTTTCAGTTTGAGAATGTCATCCCATTTTCATATTCACTATTACCAATATGAGAAAAAAAAATTGACTAGAGAATACAATTAAATTTATCTCTAACAGTATAAATCTCTGTTCTAAGTCCTAACTTTTCTTATGTAATCTGTTGGCCATCAACTGTACCTTCAGTGATTTCAGATATTATGAGGCCTCTTTAACATTACCTAAATATTGTCTAATAGTCTGCATTGTAACTACCAGCAATTTAGGATGAAGAAGCTTCCCAAAGTGGGATGTTTTTTTTTCTTTTTCTTTTTCTTTTTTTTTTTTCTTTTTCTTTTTTTTTTTTTTCCTTTCTACGACTTATTGATAATTTTTGCTGTATTTCTGTTTGCAGAATATGACCATGTGTTAGAAGTATATGACTTTCCTGCTGAGTTACAGACTAGGGATTTAATTGGAGCCTTTTCACAATTCAAGTAGGTTTTAAGCTGTTTTATTTATTTTTTTACTATCTCTTGTATGTCGTATTCTGAATATTTTTAACAACGTACCTCCATCCCAAGTTTTATCTCCGTTCTCTCCATGATTCATAACTTGCTTTGTTTATCTTGATCACTTATTTTTGGTAATCATTCCTTCATATTTACTTTTACTTTTTTGGGCAAGATATTTTTTTAAAATCTTGCAATAGTTTTATGGAAATAATGTAATTTAAGATATTTTGGAACTGGGATCACCAGCAAATTAAGATTTAGAAATCAAATATATATATATATATAGATATATTTGAATCGTTTCACCCCAAGCAAGGCGGTAATGCTACTGATGCACAGGGAGTCACATAAGAGAAAAGGATTAGATAGGAGGAGAGTAAAAAAGATGAACCAGTTACAGGGGGTTTCAGAGAAGAGAGCAAGAGAAGGATGGGAATACAGGTGTGATAATAGTTGCAAAGGTAGAGAGAAAGGAAACGATATACAGGAAGAGAGTTCCACAGGTGGGAAGTGTGAGAAAAGAAGCTGCTGGAGTAGAATTGTCAGCTGCATTTGGTTGATCTAACTGTGAATGGGTTGGACCCAGTTGTCAGTTTGTTTGCACAAGTAAACTCATATAGCAGGGGCACCGGTGACTTAAGTTTGTTGGAGCAGAAGCCATGAAAATATTTATAGAACAGACAGTGAAGTCGCATCCTGTTGGTGAGAAAGAGCCTGGAGTCAAGCCGCAAAGTCAGTACCTATCACATTACTGATTTTCCTTTGAAACCTGTCAAAAACACTGAGATGAACAGCGGGGATGCCTGACCCTATATGAAGCAGTATTCCATGCACAGATGGATGGTTGATTTGTATATGTGCAAGATGGATTCAGGCGTTAAAAACATCCTGGCATGATACAGTGATCCAACCTTCCTAGCAGTGGATTTAGCTATTGACTCAATGTAATGACTCCATGCTATTTGTACTAGTTTGTCAGAAAAACAAATTGTGATATTGAAAAATCTGCTAGACTCAGTTTAACACCAGAAGTAATATATTTATATATATTTTATTAGTTAAATAGTATTATAGTGTCTACTTCATATTTGAAATAGACATCGATTTTTATTTTATTAAAATGGTGTGTAATATGTCTACTGACCTGCATTTTAGTAAATAAAAAATATATTCCACAGCATATTTCTTTACTAAGATTTCTATTATAATATTTGAAGTAATAAAAATGTCAGATTAAATATATATTCATTATATATGCAAACTAAGCCACGGTAGAGTAATGAATTGTGGCTCAGATTGAGGAATCGAAGAACCGAGTTTGAATTCCAGTTAAGTTCATACTAATACCCTTTAGAAAAGTATGAACCCAACTCTTCTCTACCCCCCAACTATGGGTAAATAGTAGGCCAGACTGGGTTCTATAGTCTTTGGTGGCTACTAGCCTAGAAGGAAAACTCTGAATTTAAAACTGTATGTAGTCCTATCAAAGCATATACCTATACAGCTAAGGAAAGGATCGTTCACGTTGACTTCATGATCCTGACTACAGTTGACTCCCTTTACTTTTTAATACGCTCTCACACGCTGATCGAGCACTCTGGAAGAATGGTAGACTTTGAAAAACAGTAGCTACTCTCACATACACTCACCGCTCATTCACTAATGAATTAGAGCACTCTGGCTATTGGGCGTGTATAATGACAATATACATGCTAAAAAGTTTGCCTTCTTCTACCGAACGCCCATAGCCCAGAGGTAGAATCGCCGACTGACGCCAATTCGGTCAGGTTTCAATCCTGGGTTAGAAGCAATCGGAGTCTAACCGTACTGATAAGCTGTGATACAGCAAAACAGATCTGTCTGCAGATGACTATATATATATATATATATATATATATATATATATATATATAAAACAAAGATTAACAAAGTTGGTTATAAACAACTGACAATTTGAAATGACACGCTAGATCAATTGGTGGCTTCCCCTATGTGGATAGGGGTTGCAGGTTCAAATCCTGCCAAATGACACATTTTTGTAACAAAAATTCATCATAAAAATCAGGACGGTAGAAATAAATATATATACTGTTTGATTATAAACAGAATATCTACTTAAATATGAGTATCGATCAAAAATAATGTTCAAGCAAATCATTTCATATATATGTGTGTGTGTGTGTGTGTGTGCGCACACAAAATTTGATATTTTCTGTTCCATACAAAGCAAGTATATACTAGCTTAGTAAATAAAACTGAGATAGGGAAATATGAAAAGGGGAAATTAATATTTTGGATACCCTTCATCCTGAGTTTTCTTTCTAAATTTTTATTACCACTTTGCCGTTTGAAAATCAGTACCGATACAGATAACTAAACTGGCTTCACATGATTGTCTAACATTGCTGCTTCCATTTTTAGTGTATTATCTTTTATTTTATTTAGGGAAAGAGGATTTGATATTAAATGGGTGGATGATACTCATGCCCTGGCCATCTTCAACAGTCCCTTGGCTGGTAAGTTTTCTTATGGCCAGATCTTCAAATACATCTTGGATTATTTTTATGGAATATAAATTCATAAACTAATTCTTAGATTATTAACATATGAGTTTCCAGATGTTTCAATTTGGTCCTTACTAAGACTAATTTCTTTATCACTAGAATATTTAACCAAAATTATGCATCCAGTCCTATGTGAAAAAAATTCATGATTTAAAAAAAAAAAAGTGTTAAAAAAAAATAAGTCAAGTGCCTATAATTTTCAGACTAATAGTTAAAATTGGATGTGCATTTTAATGTAATGGATATCAGATTAGAATGAAAAGTTGGAGATCCAAAGTCAAATTCCAGTTGAATTTAATGCATTCACTTAAGCACAGATACCCTTGTGAAAAGTATTAGTCTATCTCTTCTCCCTCTCTATCTATGGGTTGAAGAGCAGGGCAGATTGGGTTCTATAGCCTTGATTGGCAAACAGTCTACTATAGAAAGAAATCGCAACCTACTGCAGGAAAATTTTCTACCTAGTCAGTCATGGATTAAAACATCCAAGCATGTATCATTTATGGCGCTTAATTGATTGACTGAGTGAAAATCAAATTTCTTGATGCTGAATTTGTATTTATAAAAGTCTAGATTTTAAATAAAACTGTTTTCCCCACCAGGCTTTTCTAGTGATAACCAGAAGGATAAAAAACAAAACCTGTTAAAGAGCAGATGAATCTTCTTGTAGGATCAATGGCTATCCAGCATAAAAGAGTAACCGGAGCTCTGTAACTGTATATACAACCAGTGCAGTGATGGCTCTATCGGTAGGTGGAGGTTTTCCTAGACTGGGCAGAAGATTCTCCCAATGGAATTACCAGGTACCAGTCCATGACCAAGGTGAACCTTTAAGTTGGAGTACATCAGCTGAGGTTTGACTTGAAGAGGAATGGGCTCCACCTGATCTAGGCTTACGGCCCATCACGTTGAATACACCGGTTCTCACTCGCTCACTGAAGTTAAGCAACGTTGAGCCTGGTCAGTACTTAGATGGGTGACCACTTGAGAATACCAGGTGCTGTAAGCGTTTAGTGACGGATATGCATTGTGGTGCAGTGGATATCAGCTCAGAAAGAGAAATTAGTGAGCTGAGTTCAAATTCCAGTTGAATGCCTGGCAGTCACTTAAAGCACTGGTACCCTTGGGAAAGGTATTAATCCGTCCCTTCCCTCCAGTTATGGGTTAAATAACAAGGGTAGGACTTGCGAACCCTGCCCTTAAAAACAAATCCCAATGAATCTTGATACTCGAAAAAAAAATGTATTACTAGACACAAAACTTATATAAAAAACAACAATACATTGTTAAAAGAAAAAGGTATCACCAGCAATAAATAAATAAAGTTTAGTTGACAATAAATGACCCGCCAAGGTTGATTTGCCATAAAACAACCAACCAACCAACCACCTGATCTACTTGCCATGTTATGTATGAATATTTCTCCATATTTCAACCTGGATATGTTAAGAACAGGTAAGATGTGCAGTTGTGTAATGACTTCATGACCACACCTGATCATAGGATTGATGATCTTTTCATATTAGTAATCAAGCCTTTACCAGGGTTTTTTTTTTTTTTCTTTTTCATAAAACCTTTTCTATTAAGTAACCTAGAAATGTTGATTTAACTTGTATTTACTTCTTCTGTTATGCCATAATGAATTTTTTTCTTTGCAATTTTAGCTGAGGATGCTTTATCAAACAACAATCCACTGCTGAAGGTGAGGCGCATGACAGATGCTTCCAAAAAATCTAAGCAGAAGGCAAAACGTTGTACTGGTGAGTAAATCTTTAAAAATAGAAATTAAAAGCTACATTTTATTTTCTCAAATTAAAATTTTATAGCAAACTGATTTGTCTTATAGATTTTATCCTCAGTCAGTTAAGTGCTATACATGATACACACTTTGAGCGATAATGTCTCGAAAGAGACATGACTAACTGGGCAGAAGATTATCCCGCAGTAGGTTGCCATTGCTTTCTGCAGTAGACTGGTTGCCAGCCAAGGCTATAGAACCCAATTCATCCTATTATTTAACCCATAACTGGAGGGAATATATGGATTAATATCTTTCCCTAGGGTATTTGTGCATGAGTGAATACAAGGAATTCAACTGAAACTTTATCTTAAATGTTATAAAAACTGTTTTCATGACATGATAGTTAACTCTGGTGTTAAAGGGTCAGTAAATAGGAAAAAATTGCCCTATCCTTAAAATCTTAAAAACTTTGAAAAACAGTTGATACTAACATATTATTTGTTTTAGTTCATTTTTTTTTCATTTAGTAAAAAAATGTTTCATGTCAGACATATTTGCTTCATTGCCTGTTATCTATTTTTTCAAAGTTTAATATATTTTATACAAGTCCTTGTATTAATGATAACCAATAAAGCATAAAATTGGGCCAGGCAGTGTGTATTTGAACTCAATGGGAATGGGATGCATAATAAATGGACAGTACTAAATAAGAACTAGGTGGGATGTAGACTAAATAAAGGGTTCAGTTAAAAATACCCCGAATGTTAGCCGCATCAACAATTACCTGATGAAGACCAATGGGCACAATGGTCGAAATGCTTTCATAACAACAAAGATGCATGTAAATGATATAAACTCTTTATACCAGAAACTCAACCAGAAAAAAAGAACATTTGTTTAGTAATTTTTTTTCTTTTGTTTAGTGCTTTGTTTGAACACACATATTTTTTCTTTTCAATAAAAAAAGGCCACTGGCTTGTAATTCTAACAGTAATGCATAATTCTCATATTTCAGGTAAAGTTGTGTGAAAATTACAAAAAAAAAATTATAAAATTCTTTGATTTTCCTTTATACATGAAATTCAATGTCAGTGTCTAATAATTAAAAAAGTGCTTCTATATTTTTAGCATGATGCAAATATGTAAATGAAGCTATCTTTGTGTTATAAGGCATTCAAATTGGACTAATGATTGATAATTTTTTTTTTTTTTTTTTTTTTTTTTTTTTTTTTTTTTTGTGGCCTCTGATCAATAGGAAACTAAAATGAAAATTAGCAGGAAAAAAAGAAATGCTATTAATTTGGGCTGACAAGCCCATGAGGTGACAATGAGTGACAGCCACATCCCTTCTCGACTAAACTTGTAATTCTACCTACCATTTTAATGTTCATCTCGGTATTGTTTTATATTTTTTAATTCTCAAGTGGTGACCCATCTAGGTACTGACCAGGCTCCACCTGGCTTAACTTCGGTAATCATATGAGAACAACTGCTTCAGCATGAGCGAATGCTGAACAGTCTCCTCAAAGATAAAGAAGAGACTTGATACAAAAAAAATGTGGTTCTACAGATGGATGCTGGGGATAACATGGACCGAACATGTGAGCAACACCAAGGTTTTGGAGATACAAAAGAAAATGACTTACACTTAACATCAGCAAGAGACAGCTGAACTTTCTGTGACATGTAATGAGGAAGGAGGGCTTGGAGAATCTAATACTCAAGGGTCAGGTAGCAAAGAGAGATGGAGGAAAGCAACACAAGATGTACTTTTGACAGTAGATGGCAAAGCAGGGTTTGAGAGAGAGGCTTAAGAGTGACAAAGGATAGGGGTAAGTGGAGATCCATGATCGCCTACATCCTGAAAGGACACAGCACTTAAAGATGGCCATAAGCCTGTAAGCCAGAGAGTAATTTCAGTGCTTGTCATTAGCCCCTAATATATATCAGAATATAGAATGAAGAAGAGACAGTTTAAATTTCTAGGGCACATAATGAGGAAAGAAGGTTTGGAAAATCTAATACTCACTGGACAGATTGAAGTCAAGGGGAACAGAGGAAAACAATGTCTAACATACTTAGTGAGCTTGAGTAAATGGATAGTGGAACAGGGTTTTGAAAAACAATGAAAAGGCAAAGTTTATTAATAGCTACAAATTACAGGAAGTTGTGGAGAGCTATGATCGCCTACGTCCTGAGGGGACAATACATAAAGAAAGTCTCTCTTAAGCAACTAAAATAATATAAAAGAAATTTTTCTATGTATCATTTTTCATTTTTGTCTTCTTCTAGTGAGGGTATACAATGGGGTTACACCTGTTGGTTTCATAATGTGTATTTTCAACCCCTTTTTACAACTCTACTTTTTTACCTTTTAAAAGTTATCTGCTGCAGATTGAACATGTTTTTTTTTTTCCATCTGGACAACTCCTTGTGGTCATATAACACTTGTCTATTAAAATCAGTTGGTATGTTTTGTTTCTCCAAATAGGACATTTTTTGATCTGGGTAACTCATTGTGGTCATTTAACATTTGTCTGTTAAAATCAGAGTTGGTATGTTGTGTCTGCTCCCCCTCCTTAGAAGGCATGGTCATCATTCTTTTGAAAAAAGAACCCAACCCTCAGCTCAATACTTTATTTGCTCTTGTAGGACAAAGTTGTGAGTTGATATCTGTATAGCTGGGAGCTTTGACATTCATAAAACATTTTTCAGAATTCTAACACTGAGCGGAAGTCTTGCATTTGATTATTCTATAAAAGAGTGCCAGTTTCTCAGTGTGGTATAAATGGATATGTCTTCAACAAAATATTTCAAATTTGGCCTTTAGTGGCAAATGAACACCCAACTTTATAAAGTGTTTCCACAAGAGACACACTTCCCTATTTTGAGAATTAATAGAATTTTATTTTGTATTTACAGAGTTCCTCCAGCCTTACAAACCACGTCCAGAGACTTCAGCCATCACTGCCAGGCGTATGGTGACTGGAGCTCTTGGCCTAACCCCACGTATTTCCAAACAGAAGAGAGATCAGGAAAGACAACAGTTGAAGGAGGCACGTGGTAAGTTTATCTATTTCTTTAGATATTTTATTAGTTACTTTACTATATGATCTTTATATTCATATATCTTAATATATTGCTATATATTAGGATGTGCATTGTGGTGCAGTGGATATCAGCTCGGAACGAGAAATCGGGGAGCCGAGTTCGAATTCCAGCTGAATTCATTGCATTCACTTACGCGCAAATACCCTTGGGAAAGGTATTAATCCGTCTATTCCTTCCAGTTATGGGTTAAATAACAGGACAGATTGGGTTGTATAGCCTTGGTTGGCAACCAGTCTACTGCAGAAAGCAATAGCAACCTACTGTGGGATAACCTTCTGCCCAGTCAGTCATGTCTCTTTCAAGACATGATCGCCCAAGCGTGTATCACGTATGACACTTAACTGACTGATTATGACTCATTCAGCTAGCCAAACAGATGTCATATTAATGATGTCAGTCTGCTAAAATTTGTTCAGCATCACATCTCTCATATTTTCCTACTAATCTCTAGACACACTTATAATCAATTTTTTACCTATTTACAAATATCAAGATGACAAAAAGTATTATTCTTACTTTTATTAAATTAAGTCTTATTGGCCATTAGTATTTTAATTTCATCTCTTTGTAATCACAACTAGGGCAGCTGCTCTAGAGGAGTAAATATTCAGCTTGGGCCAGAAACTAATGGCTAGGCACTTGATGAGATTATGGCAATGGATACCACTAGTGTACAGACAAACCTGATAGAATATTGATGGATTTAAGGTTAAATTTGATTTTCTTGGACATTCATGACTCAGTTCCCAGGGGTAAAAGGAACCCATCTTCAAGCCTGACAGAGAACCAATCCTTCATCTCTAATTTATACTGTCTATTCACTGCTGTAAATCAATGAATTGAGTAAAGTTGCAAAAAAAAGCAAGTAAATACTTGTCAACATTAATAATAATGGTTGATAATGCTTCATCAATATTGTCATTGCTGTGAGATAAATCTGATATTTTCTTTTATTATAAAATGTTGCTGTTAGTAAGTATCATTATTATTTTTAAAGCATAAACGGAAACTCTGTGTGTGTATGTAATTGATACAAATATTTTGCAGTCCATCTCTCTCTCTCTCTCTATATATATATATATATATATATATATATATATATAATATACTAGCAGTATAGCCCGGCGTTGCTCGGGTGTAATGAAAGCTTTAAAACTAATCCATGGTCCTGGAGTTCAGACTCTTTGGACGTTGGCACGAAAGACTAAAAAGCAGTAGTTGTTTCCTGGTATCGATATCAAATTTTCTGCACTATTATAAGAACTGCAACCTTGAAACTTCTGAATATCATTTCTTATGTCTTTGTTTATGAGTGTATCAAATTTGATTAAAATCGGACCACTCCTTCTATAACCTGATTTTTTCGGTTATCGATTTTTGATATTTATCGGGGGTACCTCGACACAAAACCTTGCTAAGAACACTCACAGACGTTTATAGTACAACTGTAAATTTTCAAGAAAATCGGTTCAGCCGTTTCGGAGTCTATAGGTAACGGATACACACACACACACACACACACACACACACACAAAGATTCATTTATAAATAAGTTTAGATTTAGATAGATATATAAAAGGCAAGATGTTTGTGTGTGTCTGTCTGTATGTCCTTTATAGGAATCCACAATTTTTATCCGATTCTCATGAAACTTCTCACAAATATTCTTTAGGCATCTGGTCTGGTCATGAGCTACTTATTTTTTCTGAGACCCCCCCCCCCCGCCCCCCATATCGGAAATTGATACCCCGATATCCGGTCATGTCTGATCCAGTCAGGATTTCAGCTTTTTTATTGTGGTTCTTCCTGCAGAATTTACTCTGACTTGGTAAAATTATAGTTTTTAATCTCAAACATTAGTAGATCTTCTCAGATGACTCCCCAATATCCAGTCGGGTCTAATCAAAAACCTATATTCAGCTATCAATATGACTCATTTTCTCCAATTATACTGCTGATGTGTATAAGTTTTCATGGACTTACTTAGGTTATTTAATCCTTGGATGACTTATTTGACTCCGATATTGGAAATAGACACCCTGATATCCTATCGGGTCTGATCAAAATCAGGTTTTCAGCCCTTTTATTTTGGTTTTTGCTTTGGGTTTTGCTCTAAGTAGGTATAATTAATCTTAACAACCTACATTTTTCATGCCAACGTCCAAAGAGTCTGAGCTCCAGTACCATAAAAGCTTTCATTACACCCAAGCAATGCCGGGCTATACTGCTAGTATTATCTATTTTCTCAAAAGGAAACATTTGGCATTTATTGACCAAGCAGTCAGTGCTTTTGTCGATTGAAACTTTATAGAATCTTTCTTTTAAAACAATTTTTCAGGAAAATAGGTTTCTCATTTTCAGTAGCTGTTATCATACTTTCCAGTATTGATGGGAGTTTCCTTTTTTGCCCTTTTTGTTTGAGGTATTGGGGAACGTCAGCAACTTGATTATGCCATTATTTTCTCTTTCAGTTATATCTGCTATCCATTTTAGTTGTTGCTGCTGTTGAAAGACCATATGTAATGTACTTTCTGTTCTCTTTGTGTTTTACAGAGAAGAAGCGACAGGATCGACTTATCAAGCAAGAAATGTGGGAAGGGAATATTGGCAGCAAATGTACTATGGATTCGACAACCCAATAGCAGCATTTTTAATTTTATTTTTGGTGGGTGGGGAAATGTTTCTTTCCTCTTTGAAGTTACTCTTTCTATGCACAAATCTTATGTAAGCCAGTTTCCTCATTCCTGATTCCATTGACTTCTACCCACCTGCAACTATAAAAGATTGATGACTTCACTTTTCTGTTGACTACAAAGGCAAATGAAAATCCAAGATGTTCAAGGCACCTTTTAAATGTCAAGTTCTTGATCTCAACTTCACTCTTTGTCCAAATCCTACCCCGTCAACTAAGATGACATATGTTCTTTTTCTGCTCACACTCTCTCTATGCTTGTGTTCTCTCCTCATACTCTCTTTATTCTCTCACACTCTCCTTCCCCCTTCCCTCTTTATACTACTCCCAATTTTAAGTCTTCCACTTAATATTTTTATCATTTTTTTTGAAAATTTCAATATTTTTTATTGCTTGCTTTTAAAAGCCCTATACACATGCTATATATATATATATATATATATATATATATATATACTTTTTTTCACTGCCTTCATTACTTTCACTTGCACAACTCTTCATTTTAATTAATCATTTTCAACTTTTCGTACATTATTTAATATTTTTTTTATTTGTTATTAACTGATTGAATTTTTTTGTTAGTGAATCCAGTCAAGCTAATAACTCTCATAAATTCTATCTCTTAAAAAAATTCTTCACATCAAAAAATAAAATGTGCAGAAATTTGAAGCGACAAGGTAGTTGATATTTATTGCATTACACTCACTCATTCCATTTCTTTTCTTTTTTTAATTTTTATTTATTTATTTAAAGAAATAGCGAGGACTTTTTTATCTTTGTGTGCCTTATTTGCCCCCCTCCAAACTTTTAGCATTTAAAAATCTCCTGCAAAACAGCAAGCCTGGTTTTAGGCATCAACCATCATTCTATATATCGGTTTATCTGCACCATCAGTAGGAATATAACCTCTGACAAAGCTAACCACCAAAAACATTGCTCTTTTTGTTTTTGTTTTCTTTAAACTAGCAAAATTCTGATCTCCCTGCCTTTTTGCACAGAAATGATCCAAAAATCCCAGTGCACCCCTTTTCAAACTTTTTTTCTTAATTTTCAACACATCTGGTTGCAGTAAATGGATAAGGATTGACTCTTTTTTTTCTCTATCTCTCTCTCTTTTTTTTTTTTTGTTTTTTTTTAACAAGAATGGCCACTCCAGCCATTTTTCTAATTCTTTCAGTTAGTCAGCATGATACTTGGCTTGACTGAGACCTCCCCCCTTTTTTTCTTAAAGAAAAAAAATTGTAGAGTCAGTACTTTACAAAACCAATGCAACATTTGCTTCTTCCTCTACTTGATTCATTCTTTAAATTATCAACTAGCCATTTTTTTTTTTTTGTTGAGTATTACCCTAAAGTTATCAAGTCTGTGCCTCTTACAGATAGACTTTTTCCTTTCAAAATCCTTGTACTCCATTTCCCATATTAAAATATATAGATATTTCTTATCTCACACTACATTAAATAAAGAAAAAAAAGGTTTGCTTTTGGTAAATAATCACTCTTTGTCCAAATAACACAGACCTGACATGTTTTAGCAAAGGGGTAGAAGTAGTGATGGTTAGTTTTCTCACCCACCCCCCACCACCAAAATCTCTTACTGCTGCTTGAAAGAAAAATAGTTACCAGTATGATATATATATATATTTTTTTTTAATATTTTATTTATTTAATTTATTTATTTATTTATTTATTTTTACATACTCTGATCCATTTGATAAATATTCCACATAAAATCTGCTACCCCTTACCCAGACTATCCTGTTGTTTCTTCCACACAGATGGCCAAGGCAGTATCTCACTCCCTAAATTATATCTCTGCCAGGCCAGACTCTCTTGCCCTTTCTACAATCTGATTAGTACAGCTCTCTTTAACTCAGTAAATGGTCAGCGCCACTACTAATGAGACTATTTACTTCTACTAAATAGTCAAGGCAGTGCCTAATAATAATGTTGTTTGTTTATTTATTTATTTTTTTTTTTTTCAAAGAATTCTTTCTCCTTTCATAAAAATAACTTTAATTCTTTTTTTCTCTTGGTCAATGGTCAAGTCTATTAATGGCCACATTTTTACCAAAAAGGTTCAAAAAACAATGCTTCTCATCAGTAGTCATTTTTTTTCTCTCTCTCTCTTTTTTACTCCCAACCCTATTTTTCTATCCAATGACCACTTTGCTGCAGAAAGCAGCTCTTTTCCCTAATTACTTCTCTCTAACATGTGTATGTTTTCAACACTACATTTCTCCCCATCCCAAAGATTTCCATGACTCTGTTCTTTCCAGCCAAATAGCCCATTGCAATGTTGGACATGGCTAGTCATTCCTCCCCACCCTCCAGGCTCATCTTTTCTCCTTTTTATTTAAATGACTAGTCCAGTTACACTTTGCTCCTTTCAACAGATGGTCAAAATATCTACAAGTTCTTTAACCCAAACTTCCAACAAAGTGGTCAACCCCAAATCCCTCAGAAGAAACCCAGCCTTATTATTGTTTTTCTCTTGTTATTAGATCTTTTTATCAATGACCACAATAGAATTAGAACTCATCCCACCCATTCCCCCCACCCTTTGGTCACTTGTGTTGCTTATTGCAAGCAACACTTTATAATTATTGACCAAGGGTCAATAAAGGCTTCCACAAAATCATCCTTTCCCCAGAACCTGTTAACATTTTTTCCAAGTAGAAGCACATTCTAGCCTTCTAATGCAGATTTTTTCCCCTCTATTTCAAATATACCTTTAAAAATATTTAATGGCATTAAGAGTTGACAGTAATCTTGAAAATGTGTATTTATTTTATAAAACAGATATTAAAAAAGAAATTCAGATTTCAAACCCCTTTTTCTTAAAAACAGTGACAGTAATATATTAGACACTTTTTATCTTGTCCCTAAAATCAATGAAGAAAATATAGTTTGGATCATGATCAGAACTAATTGATTCTCCATGTATACTTACGAAAATTCACCTGTTTCTTAACCAGCTACAAAAGTCAGAATTTCATCTGGTAGGAAGCAGAGGAAGCTATGGAAAACCCTGATAGTTGTTAAAAAAAAAATGGTAAAATCCAGAAAGATATTGCTATTATGGCTACCTGTCATGCTGTAAAATATTAAATGTATGGTAATGGGTGCATTACCACCTTTTTCAATAAGCTTGAAAAAGTAAGTTTTCCACAAAAGGTATACTTGAAATGTGAGGTCAGTTAAAACATCAAAAAAAAATTTTTTTTTTCTTTTTCTTTTACAAATGTTCTTTCAAAAAGGCACACAGATCACTGTTGCTGAAGAAGAATTCTTCTTTCTGCATCCACACAAATGCATCTTCCTGTTAAATACTCAAGTATGTCATCTAATGCTCTGCACTTAACAGCTGTTTGTCTATATATGGTGCACATGAAGTCTTTGTTTAATTACTTGGAGTTGTTTTTAGGATAAAAGTGTTCTCAATACAAGGCCCTCTCCTTCTCCCCTCAACTGCAGTTTGAAAATAAAGTCCTTATTTGTGCAAGTGACAATAATTATGTTACACAACCCTCAAGTAAATTTCATATTATTTTACCCCACCTCCATAGAATTTTTTTTTTTTTTTGTCTACAAGAATTTGGGTCTATATATAATATTTTTTAAAATAGTTTTTTTTTACATACTAAAATTAACATTTCCACCTTTTTGCAAAATGGTTCATTTAACATAGGCTGTTATGATATTTATCTACAGAATGTTGAATTGTATTGTAGGAAAGGTACTATTAGAACAAAAATAAAAAAATAAGTTTATAATTTTAATAAAATAAAATTTTTTAAAATAGTCAACTTGTATATAAAGATTGTGATGGAGGAATTATCTAAATTGAGCAAAAAATAGAATAATACTGACATCTCATTTTAACAGATATATTTCTTGAAATACTAAAGAGTAAATTTATTCAATAAAATCGCTATTGGCTGCAACTACAGCTTCCAGACGACTTTGGAAGTTCCTGCAACTCTTCCAGATGTTCTCCTTGATTAAGTTGGTAAATGCTACCATAGTCCTTGCCTTCAGTTCATCTCTGGTTTTACAAGGAGTTTTGTTGGTCTCTTTGCTCAACTGCACCCCACACATAATAACCAAGTGGGTAGCAGTCTGGGGATTTAGGTGGCCAGATGTCAGGGGTGATGTGGTCACAGAAATTGTCTGGCAGCCATGACTAGGTTCTCCAGCTTGTGTGACATGATGCAGAGTCCTGTTGCCAGACATAGGGTCTTCTAGCAGACACCCTCTTCACCCAGCCAAGGCAGCACTTGATGTAGGCCTCCATGTTAAGTCTGAAGTCCTATAGGAGGATGAAAGAAGGCATAATGTCACCATCACCAGTGATCACTCCAAACACTATGATGTTGACTGAACATATCATCCAACTCTTTCCATATCCTCTGCACTGTCCTCAGATTAACACCCAAACACTCTGAAATGTTCATATTGGAGCTTCCAAGCAGTACAGCATGCTGTTTCCAAATTTCTGGCAGAGTGAATTGTGTCATAGGGCTCTGTTTCTCACAGTGTCCAACCCTTCTCTACTGTGCAGTCAACAAAAAGCAAACAACACATCTGTCCAAAATTAGAAATATAAAATGGTGATAATTTACCCATGCATATATAATTATGAATGAAATGTACATTGCGACACAGATATTTCTGTTTCAAGATAGAATCTTGCCGGTCAGGCAATGTTGGTTGTGAAACTGATTTACATTTTTTAAAAAAAATTTTTAAATGTAAATCATTTTCACAACCAACATCCAACATTGCCTGCATGGGATTCTATCTAGAAACAGAAATTTCCATGTCACAATGTACATTTAATTCATAATTATATGATTATATTAAGCTCTACAATATTTATTGTATTGAGCACTGTTTATATAAAAAAAATAAATGCCAGGAGACTCAAAATTATAAAACCATCGGCTTCACCCAGTGTGTGTGTGTGTGTGTGTGTGTATAATTATATATATATATATATATATATATAAATAAACGAATTTGCAAATATCAAATTTGATTGTGTAAAATGAAATATGCTTCTGTAAAAGGTTTTTTTAATTTGGGCTTTTATAGATCTGTTAATATTTCACCACCAAAATCAATTTCAGAAGATCTCTTTTAGAAGAATGCAACCTAATATTATCAGGAAAAAATGTTATAGGATGTTGGGTTACATTATGTTCACTGATTAAAGGGTTAAACAAATTTCCCCATTTTCCTTTGATATCAAAGTACTATAAAGAATCTCTTAGCATTACATTTATTGTGAGCCAGGTTTCTCATCATTTGTGGCCAGAAACCAATATGAAGAATATGGGTCTTGTACATGTGGATCTTTCTGCCAGGCAATACCTCTCTGTTATAGTAGCAGTCAGATATATGAGCCAATGTGTTTGACAAAGGCCAATGAAATACCCACATTCAAAAGTGGAGGTGGGGTATATTAAAAACTGGCTTGTATCCTATTTGCCCACCTGCATAGGCAATCTTGAATCCTCTCTATCTAAGAAAGATCATTTTGTGTGTGTTTGTGTGTAAAAATATATATTCCCTCCTGTCATACTCAGGGGGGATAATCTGTAAGGAAACAGTTAATAATCCTCTCAAATATTTTGATGGCAGGGGTACACTCATATTGAATAGTAATGGATTAGCATAGAGACTGTAATCATTTAATTTTTTTTTTTTTTTTAATCATTTCACCCCAAGCAAGGCATTCCACTGCCACTATTGCGCATGGGTCTACATAGGGGAAGGTAAAGAGAAGGAGTGGTTAGATATAGGAAATGCCAGAAGGGAGGTGATAGATGGGTAAGGATACCGAGGATGAGTGTTGGTCAGATGGGAAGTGTTTGAAAGAATGGGAGCGAGTTATTTTTTATTTTTACATCTCACCAAATTTTACTTTAACTTTGATTAGAGTGTAGATTTAAAAAAAAAAAAAAAAAGAAACATTAATTTTTTTTAGTTTTTATCAAATTAAACACTTTAGAAACTTAATGGTTACAAAAGAAATGGCCATAATAAATTACTCATCAGTGGACATAGATTGGTTGATTGAGCAACATTTCCAATCCAATAGTTATGTGGCAAATCTTCATTTTTATGACGTCAGTGTCAATAACTTTGCATTAGATAATAATGGTTCTGTAACACTGACGTTTATACATTTGTTGGTGCAATTTACTTAAACCTATCACAGTGCTGTCAAAATGCTCCTCCAGTAAAATATAAATAGATTAAAATATTTGTGATTGTGATTTTATGAAACAATCTGTAAAACTGTTTCACCAGGCAAAAATTGTGTGTGTGTGTGTGTGTGTGTGTGTGTGTGTATATATATATATATATTTTAGAAAAAACTACTAAAAAGTTGTAAGTTTAAAAATGTATTTTTTTGACAGTATTTATTTATTTCTATTATTATATTTGATATTTCAGACCGTCCTCGGTCCTTCATCAAAAACAAATGATTTTAAAATTTAAATTAGAAACGTTTATGTGATCAAATATAATAATAGAAATAAATAAATACTGTCAAAAAAATACATTTTTAAACTTACAACTTTTTAGTAGTTTTTCCTATACATATTAAGACAATATATGTGGATCATCACTGTTATATATATATATATATATATATATACACACACACAAAAAATATATATAGTTTTAATGTATGCTATATTTATGATAGAAAAATGCTCAATATCAGGTACAGAGCTCATGTAAATGTAAGCAGTGTGGTCATAGGTATCAACACTGAATAATGATAATCTATTTCATGCTTCATCACAATTGTCAAGCTATATATATATATATATATATATACACACAAATAAATAAGAACAAAGAAAATAATTGCAATGTTCAAAACATTAATTTAAGACAATGCTCAATATAACAATAGATCCATGAAAATTTATGTTAAAAAATGTGCAAACTAATACAAAATTGTACATTTTGCTTCGACTTTGAAAGAACAGTGTACCATCATTGTTAACTACCTGATGTGACCTTGTTCTTTCAATGTCAAAACAAAATGTACAATTTTGTAGTAGTTTGCACATGTTCTAATATATAGTGTGTGTGTGTGCGCGCACACACATACAAAAATTCCAAAGCAAAAATATTTTTTGCATAATTGCTTTTTTTTATTTTGTTATTTAGTTGACATGTGGGAGCACAATAAAATTTTGAAAATCAAAAAATTGTGTGCTTGATATTGAATAGTCGTCTTTAAACTTTTTAAATCCGAAATGAACCAGGATATGTCATTAATGCAAATTGTTATAATCGTGTATACATTAAAAATTAAAAAGAATAAATGATAAAAATTAGGGTAAAAATGATAAATAATAATTATATAATTTATTTCTTCTCTCCACTGTGTCACAATTTTAGATTTTAAACTTTTTTTTCTATTGAACTACTTGTAGGTTGTTTGATCCCTCATTAAATCCAAATGACCCCAGCCGAATATTTTTTTATGTCAAGTTTAACCATCTATTGTCATTTATAACATAAGTTGATCTTACTGGAGATTTATTTATTTATTCACAAGTCTTAGTGAGTCTCATTGAATCTAGTTATTAAATAAGACAAATATATTTTAAATGGTCTATAAACGTAAATCCTCTGCACAGTAAATGAATTTCTCTCTCTCTCTCTCTCTCTCTCTCTCTCTCGATAAGGGAAAAAAAATTGTCATTCTGTTTAAGTAGATATTTGCTTAGTTCTGCTTGATTATTTACAGTCCCACACTTGATAAGGGTAATATTAACTGTTTCCTTATAATAGAAACATTTGCCATTCATTCAGGCTAGGTGTCATCATTGCTTTCATTCCAATTTCAGATCAAAATATCTGCTTTAGAATGATTTATCTTGTCTTACGACTTAGAACACTTGAGAGAGGGACATTGATTTTATTTATTTATTAAGATCATTCTTATCCCAACTATGAATGCATGCCTATATGATCAGCATCGTACCTCGTCTTTATCAGTATGCTGACCAGGAGGGAAAATAGAAACACTGTTTTCTATTAGTAGTTTCATTTGTACTATGCAATGCTTAAATGACCAGTGCCTATCTGTTTATATCTGTACTTGTATATGTACAGAGCATAATCTAGGAAGAGATTAAATATATTGCTCCTCTCATTTTCTTCTTTTCATGCTCCTGATGAGCTTTCAAATGACTGAGGTCTTCACTCACCATATAGGACTTTGTGGACTGATACAGTTTCTCTATAAAACCTATTAATTCAATTGAGTTAGAGCCCTGAAGACTGTTTCTAATTGTAGACCTCTCAATTGTTCTAAGACCTTCAGTACTTAATTATGCAAATACCTAGTGTTGAGAGAATAAATTTCTTTTGCAATATATTTTTTTTTTCTTTATCCTAAAAACCAATCAAGTTATTGAATCTTAAGAGACCTGAAACTCTGAAAGAACTTTATGGATGTACCAGAGAGTACCTTTTCACTGCAGTGGTCATAACATTTTTCTGTTATCTAGCAATATTCCCACTCCTTGGTCCATTCCATGCCCTATGAAATCCACAAACCCACCAACTCCAACTGGATTTACTCCTTACCTGTAGTTTTAAAAACAACTATTAACAGCAGTAACCCTGTCTGTACCTGGGGTGTTGAAAAGTTCTCGGCCCAGCCAAAAAGCCCTTCAAATTATTAAAAAAAAAATTTGGGGAAGTGGGTTAGGCCAAGAACTTTTTCAGCTCCCCCCCCACATTATGCAACTGCAATAGCAGCAGGTTGTTGTTTTTTTTTTCTTCTCTTTCTATCTTATCTTGGTTCTTACTGCTGTTTTTTTTTTTTAATCTATAGCAGTAGCACTTCTCCTGCCCATACCACTGTTGTACCAGTGGTTCTTACAATTTTTCTTTCTCTCATATGTACACAATTGTTGTAGTGATAACACTTGTCTCCACAACACAAGTCTGTAGATATTATGTATGATATCTGATGCCATTTATTTACACAATACATTATTCTTTTTTCCACATTCAAGGTGTTGTTTTTTTTATTTTCTTATTATTGCTCTAATACATCCTAATAGTGTTTCGACCTTGGGATCTAGGTTCAAATCACCATGGTGAATGGTTGGTCAAGGAAGTGACTTCTTGATAATATCTACCTGAGGAGAGGATTCCAGCATGCGGCTCCATTGAGAAATTCCTGAAAACCATGCCATATCCTGAAGCCTTGTGGATGAAATTAGATGTCCAAAATGTTTTGGAAGCTGCCAATTGTTGTGCTAGTATAAAGTCTAGTCGTGACCAGGGGTTCCATCAGGGTGGCCCTGTTCAAATTATTGATCATGTCAGGTTATGCATTCTCTCCCAGAAATTGTAAGAAAGATCTCCTCAGCATAGTTGCAGTAAAAACAACTGGTTGACTCTGTAAATGTTAAAGAAATAGAAAATGTTTCTGGGCAAGTGTCTGCAACAGGGATTAACTAACAGACAAAATTTACTCAGATAAAAGCAGCCATCAATTATTTACTATATTTTTTTATATAGAAGCATAATTATTTTAGGGAAATGCAATTAAATTTTTTTATAAAATAAGTTCATGTACTTTAGCACACTTTATCTAATGTGTTTAATAAATTTAAGAAATTATGCAAGTGGATGTTGACTGGAAGATTGTTTATCAATTTTTTAAGCGAGGTGGACCTACCATCCTTGGAAGTTAACATTCAATTTATAATATATATATATATATATATATATATATAAAAAATCTCTTCTATTAATTGCTAGTGATAATAGGGAATATGTCTTAGCCAACAAATAGGTGTATGTTTGTTTTTGCTTTTTTTGTTTTTTTGTATTCCATAAAAAAAAAAAGAAATAATTTGAAAATTTAATTCAATTTATTTATTTATTTATTTTAAATATTATTTAATAAGCAGACACTATATAGAGGTCATCATTTTGGTCACTTCCATGTGGTGTAAAGGTTAACAAACTTGTCTCACTAGATCAATTACATCTGAATAGTGTTTTCACTCCTCACTGGGTGCTCAATAATTTCAACCTTGAGCCATATCAAAACTAAACTTTCAAAATCAATATATTTTTGGCACTTTGACATGGTGTAATGCTTGTCTCGCTAGATCGATTATGAGTAGTGAACTCAATCTTCACTGAGTGCTCCATACTTTCAACCTTGTGCCACATCTAAGCTATGGTTAGTAAATCACTGTAACTGCCATCATTTTCAAGTGAAGTTGGCCTGCCATTCCTGGAAATTCAAGATATTTTTCACTGGTCAACAAATGCATGGATGTTTTACCGGTTGTTTCAAAACTGTTTAATCAGATAAATCATTTTGCTACAATTTGATTTTTTTTTTTTATTGCATAGACTTTAATTTGTCTTTGTTTTTTTTAATACCTTGTCAATGGTTAGGACTTTGAATACCAAGTGAGAAATCAAAATGTTATCCAGTACAGTGTAAAGTCGAGGTCAAGCCAATGTTTTTCTCCTGCTTTTTACCATCAGTCAATCATTAATATTCATAGTAATCAATAATCTGAAATCCAATCATGACTTATGGGTTGTGTAACGAAACTAATCAGCATCGGCATATAAAGCTAAGTGGGTCTAAATATTTAAGTAGAAATAGTGTAAGCCAAAGATCTGACAAGTACTTGAAAGAAATTCTTTTTATCAAACAGTTGGTCATAGGATAATACACTGGCTCAGTGCCTACTTCTATGGCCAATGCAGACAAATACATAAGGAGGTTAGAAAATTGGTTATTTAAACAAAAATAGAGCCTCCTGTTTATAAGCCTCTATTAAGAGATCTTTGACAAACCAGACGTTGCTACTCTAACTCAATTTGCATAATTGGGGGGAAAAAAAAAGATTTTGTTATCTTCAAACTCACTCTATCATTTCATGCCCTGACATACTCTCTCAAATATCGGAGACTTCACTGATATGGATGAGAGCACATATCTCAACATTGCCGTTTCCATAGCAAGTAGCTTTTCATGGGATGGAGTTACTGGCCCCTTCTATTAGACTGCTTGTCAGCCAAAGATGAAAACCTTAGTCTGCCCTACTTTTTAACTCAAAGTTGGAAGAAGATGAATTCATACCTTTTCCAGGGGTTTTCGGGCAAATCTAACAAAATTTCACTGGAAATTTAATTTTAGTTTTGATGCATTCACTTTCGCACAAAGTTTTACTTACCAGGCACACTAATAGGTGGCTGTAAGAGAGCATTAGGATTTAATATGGCTGCTACTTATCTGCTTATTAAATACTTAATATAATCTTATTTCTGTCTGAATTTCTCTGATTATATAATTATTTACACTATTTGCATTCAGACCTGGATGTGCATTGTGGTACAGTAGATATCAGCTCAGAACAACAAATCGGGGAGCTGAGTTCAAGTTCCAGTTGAATTCATTGCATTCACTTACACACAAATGCCCTTGGGAAAGGTATTAATCCGTCTCTTCTCTCCAGTTATGGGTTAAATAGCAGGACAGATTGGGTTCTATAGCCTTAGCTGGCAACCAGTCTACCACAGAAAGTAATGGCAACTTACTGTAGAATAATCTGCCAAGTCAGTCATGTCTCTTTCAAGACATGATCGCCCAAGCATGTGTCACGTATGGCACTTGACTGGCTAGCATTCAGACTATTGTCCTTTTCTTTGTCTTTGTTATCACAACTTTTTGGCCATTGTGCCCTCTGGCCTTCATCAGAAAGAATCAGCACATTTAGCAGGCTATGAAGATCTCTTTAGCGGGCACAGCATAGAAATAAATACAATAAAGGGTGTTGCTTATAAAGAAATACAAAAGATAGCACGTCTTCAACAGCAGAAGTCAAACATGACAGGCATCAGCAGCACTAATCAGCAAGAAGGTTCGGTTAAAACTGCAAGTTTACAAACGAGAATTGTGGGACAATAGCCTAGTAGGTTAAAGCATTTGTTTGTGAATTTGATGACATGGTAATTGTGAGTTCAATCCCTAGTAGTGTGTACTTGGACTCTGTGGGAACTGTGCACTACATAAAAAAGGACTAAACGAGATATCCTAAAAAGTGAACAGTGGAACAAGAACAGTCTACATTGTAGATTAAATAAAAAGTTCAGTTCAGAATTGCCTGGAGTTATCCAGATTGGTATACCCTTGATGAAGAGCAAAACATTGGGATAATAACAACAAAGATGAGGATAATAATAATAATATAAGCATAATAGAAAGAAATCTAAAAGTACTGAAAGGCCAGAATCCATCATGTGCTGCAACTGCTAAAAAGCATACTCCTCATTGCAAGAAGAGTACCCTCACCTAATTGAAATACTTTAAAAAGCTTATGAACTCTGTAAGTGGAGTCTACATAAAAATCATAGAATCCACTTAGCATTAGAGAGGTCCTTACCAAAATAAGGAAACCCAGAAAGAATTTTACGAGAGCTATTTCATGGAATATATTCAGTCAGTTATGTGCCATATGTGATACACGTTTGGGCGATCATGTCTTGAAAGAGACATGACTGACTGGGCCGAAGATTATCCCGCAGTAGGTTGCCATTGCTTTCTGCAGTATACTGGTTGCCGACTAAGGCTATAGAACCCAATCTGTCCTGTTATTTAACCCATAATTGGAAGGAATAAACAGATTAATGCCTTTCCCTAGGGTATTTGTGCGTAAGTGAATGCAATGAATTCAGCTGGAATTCGAACTTGGAGGTAGTCATAAATTTCATTTTTGTTTATCAATAATCTACTTTGTTCTTTTTTCTAAGAGATTCTGGAAGCCAAATTCTAAATTTTGGTATATATGGTAAATTGTGATGTTTACTAATTACAAAATGTGCTGCCATGAGTTACTTTCCACTGGCTTTATAGATTCGTCAATGTCCAATGAACCCACCTGTCAGGTTTCATCTTCAACAACGTTTCTTCTGAATGAAAATTACTGGTCAGTTTTGATTCCTTGACTGCAAACATTACGTATTATTCTCGATGTCTCCACAGCATTATTCCTTTGCAAGAACTTCCATAACATCCCATTACAAAAATGCGCTTTCAATTTTTTTTTTTTCTTTAATTCACTGCATATGCTGTACAAAAAGCTAAGGTATATTAAGACACTCCAAATTTATTCTTAACAGGCAAATATAATTTGTTGTGAGGATGAAAGACTCGGCATTATAACTGGTTATCCAAAGGGGTTTCTTTTTATCATTTACTCTCCTTAATCTTTAGGAAACAACAGGGCTGATCTATCATCCAAAAAATTGAATGACTAAGAAGACACTTGGACAAATCCATCAGCCCAATAATACAAGTCTCAAGATTAGCTGATTGGTCTTCATACCAGCCAATCAGATTGCTACTTACATTTCTTGTACATCTAGACTGTTTCAATGGTGATTTCTATGATACTAGGCTGTTCTATATGATTTTATATCGCTGTTTTTTTTGTTCCTAGTTAGGGCTTATGAAAAGTGCTCTCTTCTTGGCACTAAAACTCTGAAACTTCAAATGAAGTTTCATCTCCAAACAGTTAATGTTTTCTTTCTCTTTTTTTTACACTCAATAACCCCTTGCATCTTGGTGGCTTTATTGTCTTGCATGGGGTAAAATGATTTTTTTTTAAAATGGCCAGAACACTTATGTATCTGGAGAGTAGGCTTTTTAACTAATATATTTAGGTATTTTCCTTATTAGTGTTTGATCTTTTGTAAAAGAGTATTTCAATGGAAATGAATCCTTTTAACTTGGTGGGTTGACACAAACTGGTACTGAGCTGGCTAAAGCTTAGTTACTTTCTTTCATATTTTGTGGCTTACGGCCATATTACGTTGAATACACCGGTTCTCGCTCGATCACCGAAGTTAAGCAACATTGAGCCTGGTCAGTACTTAGATGGGTGACCGTTTGGGAAGACCAGATGCTGTAAGCGTTGAGTGACGGATGTGCGTCGTGGTGCAGTGGATATTGGCTCTGAAAGAGAAATCGGTGAGTCAAGTTCAAATTCCAGTTGAATGCCCTGCATTCACTTGAACACTGGTACCCTTGGGAAAGGTATTAATCCATCTCTTCCCTCCAGTTATGGGTTAAATAACAAGGGTAGGACTTGGGGACCATGCTCTTAAAAACAAATCCCAATGAATCTTGATACTCAAAAAGAAAAATGTTGTAAAAATAAAATAACCTGACCCAAAATCATTGGTTATGACCTTAAATGATCCCATAAGGATTGATAGGTTGTTAAACCTCGAAACAAACAAAAAACAAACAAATCATATTTTGTAGAAGACATCAATCAATCTCAGGAGCTTTTGGAGACACATTTGTGCTTCAAACATTCACAGATCCAACTTATGGTTTATACCACAGCTGTACTGAGTGGACTTTAGTTACAGTTTGAGGGAGAGAGAAAAAAAAACATCATCTGAACTGATCAGTTGTTGGACAAGATCAGCTTTTAACCCTCTAGGGCCATTCATATCATATTTGATTTGGTATTTCCCTATAAGGAAACATTTGGTATTCATTGACTGAGCAGTCAGTACTGCTTTCATTTGAAATTTATAAAATATTTCTCTTAAAAAATTTTTCAGGAAAATATTTCTTTCAAGGCTTGTTTTCATACTGTATCAAATATGATACGAATGGCCCTAGAGGGTTAAATCCTTGATCGTAATGACTTGATACTAGCTTAACCATGAATGGCTTAAGAGTTTTATCTACCTAGTGTCACTCAATGCATGGAACCATTTACAGCTTCCCAACTCAACCATATGCTGTGATCATTTCTTCAAACTGAAATTATCAAAAAGTCACCTCCCTAACAAATTATAACTGATATATTTCAAACCCATTTCTCATGGTCAGAATGCTGATAAAATAGGATCTTGATCAATAAACTGAGCTCATCACTAGACAATAGAAACATTTTCATAGAGGAGAAATTTCAGTAAACTTAGCTAATTTCTAAAAGCCACTTTGGCAGAAGGGGAGACAAGCTACTGCCACTGCTTAGACCACGTCCATTAAGCTGAGGAGTGGGATTCTAATATCTTTAGAGGTTTACTTGCCAAGAATGGTGAGTTTAGTCCATTGTAGGACCACTAAAATCAGCATAGATAACAGCTCTTCCCCCTTTTCATTTCTCACGGAGACTATAGGGGCAGCTTATTTATCTTTTAACATTTAGTCATGAACGCATTCATAAATTGGTCTCAAGGTTTTGAAATGTTTGGAGCAATCATGAAAAGTTGAAGAGGGATTCTATAAAAGATGCAGATGTGATACTGCCAGGAAATGTGAGTGACTGGGGGGGGTAGATGATACAGGATAAAACAGAATGGTATCGAAAAATTACAAAATATAGCATAGCATGCCATTAATGCAACAAGGTTTGCCAATGAGCTAGATGCCCGAAATGATATATGAGAATGTATGAAGACCAAAATGTCGCTCCTGTTGCTGGAGAAAATGATGAAACGTGTGTACCAAAGTGTGTAGGTTCCTTGCTGGCCTGAATAATCACATCCATGCTGTTCACAGATGAAATTGAATCTACTTCAAGCAATAACCATACTCAAGAACAAGGAAGCTGCCGTCATATGCAGAGATGCCGAGAGATACACGTCCTGCATCCCTGATGCATAAAAATATAAAAGGATACAAGATAATCATATCCATGCATCCCAGGAACGCACCTCAATTTTTCCATTGAAAAAAAAAACGATATAGGTCAGTTCTCAGCTAAGTGGCAGAAAGTAGCTTTGTTTTATTTTGAATCAGAAATTTCCACCAAAAATATCATGAGAGAATTTATCTCCTTTTTTTTTTTTGTTTTCTTTTTTCTTGCCCCCCACCATTTCAAGCTAACTGTTGTCTGCTTTCTTGGAATCTGAACAATTTAAATTTGTGAGGTCAGAGAAAAAATAAGTTGCTTTGAACTAATTCCCAACTTAAATAAATTCATTTTCTTCAGAATAATTTCAGGTCATCGAAAACAAATCCCAACAATGCCATTACTGAGAATAGATTAAAACCATGAGTGCCTTCAAATAATATGTACAAAAGCCTTATGTTCTTGGTTTTTTTTTTTTTTTTTTTTTTTTTTTTTTTTTTTTTTTTTTTTTTTAGCGCCTAGAAGAAACATTAAAAAATAAATAAAACTGGTTTTTTCTGTTAATTCACCTCAAAATAAAAAGCCGGTAGCTGATAAGTTTCTTAATTGAACTGTGGTTAAATACTGTATTTGTTTTAAATGCAAGAATTTAATTTAGAAAAAAAAAATTTTTGTTCTGTCAATTTAAGTGATTTAGAGTGATTAAAATTGTTTTTTAGGATGATGGTTAAAAAAAACAAAAACTTAGCCTTTAACACTACAATTTATTAAGAAACTATACACTGGACCAATAGAATCCAGGGATAGGGAGACGTGGAAAGCCATGATCGCCTACGTCCTGAAAGGACAGGGCACATAGAAAAGAAGAAGAGAGTTCTGATGATGCTCCTTAGAATAATTTCAAGCCATCTATGGATGAGTTGCCAGCTGCACTGAGAAATGAACAGACACATGGTAAAAGAGAGTTTTTACTAGTTGAAGAGAAAAGCTGATCTATTAGTATGTCATGACTGAAGTTGTCACAAATGTTGCCTACCTACCCCACCCACCAGACTGTGAAACTGAATTCTTACCCTGCTCCCCCACTGAAGTGAGTTGTGACACAAGGTTGATTTTTTTAAGTGGGGAATCCAAACACAGACAATTAGGCCACTGGTCAAAGATCCCCCCCCCCCCCCAGCCGCTTAACCTGGTAACTGTCTTAGCTTGTCTTAACATGTCTAAGCTGGTCTTTTCTGGTCATACAGACCTGCCAGCTGAAATCTTGAATAAGCAGCCAAAATATTTTAGCAACAAGATTTGCCTCTTCATTTCTCACTGAAGTGCTAATTTCACCATTCACTTTCCTTATGAATGGACCTTTCTTAGTTTTTGTGCATTCTGACAGCCAATGCCGAGCAGGAACAGAAATGCAACATGGAGTTATTTGTCTGGTCTGTGAGAGATTTAAGAAAAAGAGGGATTTGTTATAGGGTTACAGCCAGTAGTAGTATCCAAAAAGTTTGCATGAACTGATTTTTAAAATTATAAAAGCGTAGGGGACCAGTGGTTGGATTATCTGAAAATAATCTTGTATATTAATAGCATATGGTAAAATGTTAGTTACACTACACTCACATATAATAACGTGCCCCCTACCATAACAATAATGATTTTCGGGATTATGTTGAAAATGTAACAAGAAATTTTCATAAACAAAGAGCTAAAAATATACTTAACACTATTGCTGTGATGGACTTTCTGTGATGAACATAATTTATTCTGGCAAAAGAAATTGTCTTGAAGTTAAAAATGTAGCCAATCTTCTAGTCATAAATTTGATAGGTTTTCCGTTAAATCTTTGGGACTGCAGTGATTTAGTTTAAATCTAAACTTATTTATAAATGGAACTTTGTGTGTGTCTGTATGTGTGTGTGTGTGTGTGTGTGTGTTACCTATAGACTCCGAAACGGCTGAACCAATTTTCTTGAAAATTTACACAGTTGTACTATAAGCATCTGCAAGTGTTCTTAGCTAGGTTTTGTGTCGAGGTACCCCCAATATTGAAAATCGACAATCGAAAAAATCGGGTTATAGAAGGAGTGGTCCGATTTTAATCAAATTTGATACACTCATAGACAAAAACATAAGAAACAATATTCAGAAGTTTCAAGTTTGCAGTTCTTAAAATAGTGCAGAAAACCGGTTATATATATATATAGAAAAGGCAAGATGTTTGTGTGTGTGTCTGTTTATCTGCCTGTATGTCTGTATTTTTTCAACCCTTTTATTTTAGTTTTTGCTTCAGGTTTGGCTCTAAGTAGGTATAATTGTAGTTCTTAGTCTCAGCCATGATACCATTTACTCAGAAGACTTAATTAGCCTTCAAAATTCAGTTTATGACGAAAAAACCTTATTTGACATCGATACCAGGAAATGAAAATTTGACTTACATCCATTCATTTTTCTTTCAGTCTACGGTTTCGCTTTAGCTGGACTCAACTATTGCTTTTTAGCCTTTCATGCCAACGTCCAAAGAGCCTGAGCTCCAGGAGCATGGATTAGTTTTAAAGCTTTCATTACACCCGAGCAACTCAGGGCTATACTGCTAGCGTGGTTATAAAACAACAACACAGCCGATGACATGAGAATCAAAAAGCATTATACTTATGAACCAAAATATAAGAACAATTTCAGTCTGGAAATATCTTAAATAAATGTTTGTTTGTTTTTATTAAATTGTCAAGATGGTTTCTTTCTTTCTGATATTGTATAAAGTGATTTGTTTAAATTTTCAGATTGAAAAGAAAATAAGCAAAATAGGTCTCTAAAGATTACCTGTCTTTCTAGAACCAGTTCTTGGAAATTTAGGATGTCATTATCAGTTAAATTCACTTACTTTTGAAACTGCAGCAACATGATCACTTGAGGTGGTTGTGGACTTCCTAATACTCCACAAGAATCCTCCAAGAACAAAAGAAAACATGTAAGCAAAATCTTAATAGTCATCTCAGTTTGAAACTCTGTATACTATCAGTACTACTTATGGTATTCTTTTGAAGCTTTCTATTAGTTTTTTTACCTAATTCAGTCTTTTTTATCAAATCACAAAATGAAAGTTGTCCTGAATAGCCACTCTTCAAGATCTTTCAGCAGTAATACAGGTGCCTCTCAAGATTTAATCCATGAACAGGATATGTCCATGGATTAAATCTTGAGAGGCACCCGTATTACTGAAGAAAGATCTTGAAGAGTGGCTATTCAGGACAACTTTCATTTTGTGATTTGATAAAAAAGACTGAATTAGGTAAAAAAAACTAATAGAAAGCTTTTTTATCTTCCATCAACATGGTTGATGCTAATCTTCAGGTGTAACCTACCAGAATTGACAACTTATTATTGTTGACATATCTATCAACACCTCTCTCACTTCTCAATACACACACCACACTCCTCTCTGGCTCTATGTTCTGTCTCATTTCTTTTATCCTCTCAGGCATGAGTCACTAGGTTCACTTCTTCTTCTTCTATGTGCCCTGTCCCTTCAGGACTTAGGCGACCATGGATCTCCACGTTTCCCTATCCCTTGTGGCTCTTAGTATGTTTGTTCCTGTTGCTCCTGGCAACCCCCGTTCCGTCATCCACCTGATCAGACCCTGCAAATATGTTATCCACTGCCTTCCTCTGTCTCTCCTTCCTTCTATCTGTCCAGTCAGTATCAGGTTCTCCAGGCTCTCCTTCCTCATTGCATGTCCCAGGAACTTTAGCTCAGCATTAATTTCCTTTTTGTTGCCATTCTTTCTAACACCTCGTCGTTGCTTGTATGCTCAGTCCACGATATCCGTAGCATCCTTCTGCAGAACCACATTTCGGCCGCTTCCAGTTTTGTCCTCATTTTCGATGATATTGTCCCGCATTCACAGCCGTATTGAAGAACTGACATCACGTAGCAGTCTAGCACTCTTTTCTTTGTTTCTATTGAGATTTTCCTGTGTGTTAGTATTTTGCTCATCTTCTGGAACGCGTTCTTTGCCATAGCTTTGTTAAATACCAACCTTATGATCATTCAGCTTTCTTTTCCTTTCTTGGTTGGGTTTGGCATGTCATTTTGATAGGGTTTGGGTTTCCCAAGATTTTGTGATATTGTGATTGATGGTGTAGTCTAATGTGAACCTATTATATACATTGTGTACTGAAGACAAGCTTACATAATTCCTGTCAAAGATTGCATAATTACTGGTTATCATAAACTTTTGTCACTTTCATCCAAAATACTCAAATTACTCTACTGCAGGAATGGTGATTTGGAGTTTCTGGTCACAACTGTTTGAGTGATGTCCAGTCAATCGATCCTCACTCAATTCTTTAGTTATGTTTGTGTCTGTGTTTTTGTACCAGCCCAGAAATTGTGGGTGTGGTCTTTAGTGACAACAGTCTTACAAACAATTTCAGGCCATCCCAAGCCACCAAAATATAGGTGTGCCCCTCGGGTCTAATATCTTTTCTGACAAGAAAAATGGCCATCCAGCAAAATGATTACTGCCTTTATTTAGAGAAATCTTTTCCGATAACAACAATTGGTGACTTTTTTACCTAGACAGCAAATGACTACCTTTACCTAGACAGGTAACAGCAAATGACAATTCATAATGTCTAATTTCATTATCACCATATTTCTGTAAATTGACCAACTTGCCTCCTTATCAGCGCCAAGAAATCCAAAATAATGATAACCACAAAAATTGCAGACAATTATAGCAGAAAAAGACATCTTGATTTTTGATGATCTTGCTAATTGGCTATATGGCATTTCCATGATATATTCAAAGTCTTTCAAATTATCTTTCCATAAAGATAACTGTTTCCTGGGCGGTCAATATAAACAAATTCTTCATAAATCAGGTGTTTCTTTGTTCTTTGTCCAGAATAATTTGGATCATTATTTTGTGATCACACACATTTTCTACAGATAATACATTATAAACAAACATACATTTTCTAAGTTCTCTGGGACACAAGGAATTCAAACAACACATTAATCATCTTTTTCTTATTGGTAGAAAGTGGATAGAGTTGGGTATCTTGGTTTTACTTAATATTACTGAATCCTGTCTAGTTAAATCTGGGTCCAATTCTCCTTGGAACTATTCTTAATTTCATTTTATAATTTTATAATTTTGAAACATAATTTTGACACATTTCGTTTTTAGTTTTCTTCTCAACCATTCATCTACTCTTCTGAGAATTTTAACTCTTATCATTCCATTACTCGTCTCTACCTTTTCTACATTTTCTCTAATTTCATATATTGAAATGGTTAAACAGGGCCAATGCCCTGTTACACAGGCAAGTAACTTGTTACATCATTTCAGTCTAATATTCCAATGTTATGAATTGGAATGATTATATCAAATGAATTGCTAGATCTGATGTTAGGAAAGTTAGCTTTCCTGTACTTTTTCTATAAATATCTTCATGGCAGTTGTTTTGATGAGCTTTTTGTTTTCATCTTGATTTCGCAAACTTAAGTTTAGTACTAGATTTGCTGCTAAGGTCTCATCATTTTGCAGTTAAAATAGCAAGATGTAACTTTAATTTCTATGCTAATAGTTTCTTCTCTCACACTTCTTGCCTGTGGAACTCTCTTCCAACTTCTTGCTTTCTTGTCAAATAAAAACTTCAAAAATTGAAATGAAATCACTTTCTGTCTCCCTGATGCCTGTTTTTTTTGTTCTTTTTACTCATTGATGTTTTCTCAGATTCTTTCACACTCACACCCCATGCTTCTTAGTGACTTTATCTCCTTACTTAGAGTGAAATGACTAAAAATAAGTCTTCAAGCAAGAAGTACCCAGGGTAGAATGATAGTTTGAAATATTACATACCATAACCATTCTTTAATAATATGGCAAATGACTCCAACTAATTTTCTTTTTTTAATGTTGAAATAAAAAAAATCTATTGAGTATTGTAAAAAACAATTTTTTTCTTGATCTTTATTTCACTAAAACTCTTAGTTTTACCAAATTTATGCCTTCTCCCCACCCCTGAAAAGGAAAGCTAGAGGATGTTACAAAGGGCTGTCTTCACTCACAAGTCTGGCATGTCATGTTGTAAGGGTTGTGTTTACTTGCTTTTCATTACAGAATCTGCCCACAAACTGTTTTTTATACAGACTGGGCTTCACTGGCCATTAATTGTCACATGACCAGCCAAATTTGGTGCATGCTAATTGGCAAACAGGAGGGAAATTTTAAAAAACTGACCCAATACTATTCACTTTTTGTAAATTTTTACTTGCTCTTAGAGTATATATATATAAGCATATTTGTATAAATTTTCTAGAAGTGTATTTTCCCCCTTCTCTCTTCATCTCATTTTAACCAGAAGGTTAATGTTGGCGTAGATAAGGAAAAGTACTAGCTTTTTATTAAACTCATGCCAATTGATGGCCTGTTCACAACGTTACAGTTTCTAATAAATGTGTAAATATTTACACAATGTTGTATGTAAGACTTGTCATTTAAAGGAAAGAATTTTAATTCTGACATGTTTTTTTTCAATTGGAGTAGATAGATCTATCTATCACCCGGTTCACACTCCACCCACGTCTATTGAACAGGTTAAGAGGCTCATCCCTTGTTCCCTGTTTAGGATGTGGTTTCCAGCGTTCTCTTTTCCAATCTTTTCACTATTACGTAGCCCCTGCACATCAGTGGCGTTACCGCCTTGCTCAGGGTGATACGATTTAAAAAAAAACAAAAACAAAAACTAAAACTCTATAGCCCAAAAGCAAAATCAAGGCTTCTAGGTATTCACTAAACATCACCCAGGTTTTTCTTTTCTTTTAATCATTTCACCCCATGCAAGGCGAGAATGCTACTAGTAGGCAGGGGGCAACAATGAGTGAAGATAAAAGAGAAGACTGAGAATGGGAATATTAAGAAAAGGACAAAAGATGAACAAGGTTCAAGATAATGGAAGATGGTGATTGATGTTGTATTTAAATTTTTGAAGATTGTAGTTATCAGGGAAGTAAAGAAATGAAAGGGAGTTCCACTGGTGGGAAGTGCAAGAAAAGAAACTGTTGGTGGTTGTATTGCCAATCTAGTAACATGCTTGGCACAAGGTTACAATTTTAGGAAACCCAGAAAGGATTGAACATACAGTGTTAGACCACATCAGCTTTTGAACCAACACGGAGGTGCCATCAATGTTTTTTTTTTCTCCACTTGTGGATGTGCAGGTGGTTTAACGAATAGTGGCTCAGGATTAGCTGAAATCAAATTTCAATCAGGTTTGTTATATTTATCTGTTTGCAAATACTCTTGGAAAAGGTACAGCATCCATCTCCCCCCTCAAGCTATGGGTTAATTAGTAGGACTTGCATCTGGAAAAATCATTGTTATTCTTGTGGGATAGAAAATTAAGAATTAAAATCAACCTCTTTCTTTACTTTTACAAAAATTCAAAATGAGGTGTGAAATCCTGGTTTTTCCCAAATAGAAAAAGGATTGACCATGTGCTTAAAAAAAACATTGAAATTTCGCAAGTAGGTGTTAAATTGGTTTTCTGATCAATGGAAGGGACTTGCAAGACTAAAGGGACTTAGCGATCAAGTGTGAAAATCTGAATGACTATAAAGGCTTTGATCAAATCAGTGCCAGTCAGTCAGGGATGGAAAGCTAAAAGTAGGAAGAAGCTTCAAGCTGACCCAGACATTTAATCCTCTTTCTTTCTTGTGTGCTGATTTCTTTGATGTCTTCTCCATTGAAAGACATTCCTAACTAACAAATGCATAAACTCTTTCCAACAAATTACTACTACAACAACTCTTGATATCTGACTGGGCAGAAGATTATCCTGCAGTAGGTTGCCATTGCTTTCTGCTGTAGACTGGTTGCCTGCCAAGGCTATAGAACCCAATCTGTCCTGTTATTTAACCCATAACTGGAAGGAAGAGACGGATTAATACCTTTCCCAAAGATATTTGCATGTAAGTGAATGCAATGAATTCAACTGGAATTTGAACTCGGCTCCCCGATTTCTCATTCCAAGCCGGTATCCACTGCACCACAACACACATCCTATCAGTATATAACAACATTTAAAATTGGCAAAGTACAGTTATCATAGAGAGCAGCTAATAAAGATGGAATTCACTATCAATAGCTTTTGAGATTACGATCATCAGTAGTATCTTCTGTAAGATACTCAACTTAATTAGTACCAGCTACTAGTAGATATTTGCTACATTTTCCCTAGTCTGGCATAGGGCCATTAAGTTTCCAAGTGAAATCTGAGTTATGAAAAGTTACTGTATAATTAAGAAGGAAGCTATCATGGCCTGAAAATAACTTCTATGTACCATGCCCCTTTCAGGATGTTGGCGATCATAGCTCACCACAATTTCCTATATTTTGCAGCCCTTTTTAAATTTTGTTTTTTGTTAACTCTCCTAAATCTTTTTTTGCCATCCATTTACTCAAGTTTTTCATCGCAATTTAGATATTTAAAGAAATGAAGCTGTGGAGAGTCGTCGCAACCTACATCCTAAAGAGACATGACATTTAAGAAAAGAATTTGAAAGATAGAAAACTCTGAAAAGGCAACAAGAAACTACTCTGTTATCTTTCCCAAGAATGCATGACAATTTAGATATTTAAAAAGAAAGTTGTGAAGAGCCATCACTACCTACCTCCTGAAAAGACATGACATTTAAGAAAAGAATTTGAAAGATAAAACCATGAAAAAAAACCAATCAGAAACTACTCCATTATCATTTACAAGAATGCTTCTCAATTCAGGTATTTAAAAAAGGGAGGAAGCTGTGGAGAGCCATTATCACCTACCTTCTGGAGAGACATTTAAGAAAAGACTTCAAAAGACAGAAAACTGAATAAGAAAACTAAGAAACTATTCATAATGTAAAGCCATTCACGGATATTTTTCAAAAGGAAGCTGTGGAGAACCATGATTGTTACATCCTGAAAAGACTGAAGTAGCAAGGCAGACAAATCAGGATAAACAACAACACAGAAAAAGATGTATTTTTAACAATAAAAACAACTTTATTAACAAATAAATATAAAAAAAAATTTAGAAATATTGGAATGTTGTGCTTATAAAAAAATACATTAGTATATGTTTTTCTCTTTTTTAATTATTTTTTTTTTTCAAGTGGGACTGAAAAGTGTTATTTTTGGTCTACAGGAATCATGGAATTCTCTTCATGGATTTATTTCTTTTTTCCTCAAATTAATAACAGCTGACACCTTTTGATTCTCAGAATTGATAAAGCAGACACTGGCATGCAAACAGGCCAACATAGACTATTAAACATGCAGCTAACAATTAACCCTCCATTAATACTGAATTGCTTGGAAATATTATAAAACCTTTTCCCTTAATATTTAGCAAGTAACAAGTCAATCCATGGTGGACTGGGGTAAGAAATGGCTCGTGAATTTTAATGCCTCCAAAACGAAGCTGCTATCTATTAACCATCACAGACAATTGCTCCTACCCCCCATTAGCATGGATCAGACTAGTCTCCCTGAAAGTAAAACACTGCGCCTCCTCGGGTTAACTCTCACATCAGACCTCAAATGGAATGACTATATAAAATCTATAGCTAAATCCGCTGCTTGAAAAGTCAGTTCTCTGAGTAAGGCCAGGAATTTTTTCCTGTCCTGCACATACATAAATCTACCATCCGCCCATGCATTGAATACTGCTGCCATATCTGGTCGGGTGCTCCTGCTATCCACCTAGATGTTCAACAGAGAATCTGTAATGTGATCGATCTCGACTTGGCAGCTCAGATACGGTCACTTTCTCACCAGTACAATGTGGCTTCCCTGTGTTTCTTCTACAAATACTTTCACAGCTTCTGCTCCAATAAATTTAGCTCACTGGTGCCTCCTATATATGAATTTACTTGAGCAACAAGATTAGCAACTAAGTCCCACCCTTTTACTGCGAAACCAATAAAATGTAAACATAAATTCTACTCCAGCAGCTTCTTTTCTTGCACTTCCCACCTGTGGAATTCCCTTCCATTTACTTGCTTCCCTGACAGCTATAATCTCCAAGAATTTAAATGTAGAGTCAATAGTCATCTCCTATCTCACTAACCTGCATCCTCTCTCTTTCTCCATCCACTCTCATCAGTTTTCTCATCCTTCTCTTACCCGCTTCCTGACACCCCCTATAACCTTTCTCGTAACTTTTCTTCTATATAACCCCATGCAAAACAGTGGCAGTAAAATGCCTTGCTTGGGGCGATATGATTATTAAAAAAATAGTTTTCTGAATACATCTGTCAAGTAACTGCAAGAAGCTTCCAGTTTTAGCCATAATAATATTTGTGAATTACAAGCAGTGACCATAAAGTAAAGGCTGCAATAATTGTGAGAGAAACATATACAAAAATAACACTAACTTTGTTACAATCCAGTTGAGCTGTCAGATCGTATATCACGTATGACACTTAACTGACTAATGCCCTTGCAAGAGGCATGAATCCATCTCTTTTCACTATAGCAAAGTAGACTAAGCTCTATAGCCTTGATTGATAACTAGGCTAAGAGAAGAAAAAAATGAATTCCAAACCAAGGTAAAGACAGCTTACGACCACATTATGTTCCCATACAGTCACTAAAATTAAGCAATTTCGAGCTGGGTTAGTACTTCTTGGGTGCGCAGGTTTTGCAATGGATAATCACTTGGAATTGTTAATCAGAGGGTTTATTTCAAATTCTTATTAGGTTCATTATATTCACTTATGCACAAATACCTCTGGGGAAAACATGAATCCACCTCTTTTCCTCCAGCTATGGGTTAAATATTAAGATTTATATCTGTAAACCTTTATTATCTCAAAAAAGATTTTACAAACTAAAAAATATTAACTGGCTTAAATAACCTGAAAAAGGTTGATAAGCCATAGGAAACAATCAGATACTGAATAGTTACACAAGCATTTATTTACATTCTCTGAAATATAAACATATAGAAACTACCATGGCCACAATGTGAGGGATCAGTTTATATATTGATTGTAATATAGAATTGATCCCCCATTATATCTACATTACAATTTCTTGTTTCTTTATCAAATTCAGATTAGGTAAGAACCAAATTCTTCACCCAACCTCAGCTTTAATTAGTAAGACTTGTATCACTAAAACATTATCTCAAAAAAAAAAAAAAAATCTCACAATCTAAAAATATTTTCTGGCTTTAAATAACCTGCAATTGTTTGATAAGCTATAGAAAATGAATCAATCAAAACTAAGGTGAAGGCAATTTCCCAAGAAGGCACAGCAATTCGAAGGAATCTGTGGAGAGCCACCCTCATTTATGTCCTGAAATGATACTACCATTATCACCTGAACTCTATTCATAATGATACAACTGAATCTTAGCAGGTCAAGTCTTGTTTAGCCGTCTGTGTTTGTTTTGTAACAGTTAACACCATTTTTTTTATCCGTTATCTCTAATAGGATTCTTTAATATCAGCCATTGTCTGCAGTATTTCTTGAGGTTGGTGTTGAAAATAGAATGATAGATATTCATTGACGTTTGTCTCTTTTTTTGCAGATGTCTTAAATGTGCATGAAGTAAGGTAGATGTGAAAATAAAATTGCAATTAAAATGGTCTCCAGACATTGTACAAGATTCTATTTTCTTTTTTTCAAGACTCCACACTTATCTAAAACTCATAGCATTTAAACAGCAAAACTGTCACATAAGACAGGCAAGAAATATGACTGTTTTGTTTTTTTTTTTGCAGGCATGGATTTTACAATAAAACCTAAAAAACCTGAATATTAATATTTGTTCTGCAGAGGATGTGACATTATATATATCATGCATCATCATTATGAAAGACAAGTAGGCTCCAAATGCAAAACTGAGACTAAATGGAAAACAAATCTGGACTAATAAATAATAAATCGAGAATAAGACTTATTCATAACTAAGACTAATAAATAATAATTTGAGAATAAGACTTAATAAAGGAAAGACCAAAATTAATAATTATATGGTTATGTCTTGAAGGCTGTCACAATGCATTGAGTAAAATAAAGAAAGGTAAAGAAGTCTGTGGGTATTACCCATTTATTAAACATTAATATTTTGAGATCAAAATCTCGTCTTCAGAATGGCAGAGAAGCTTTTGTTTGTCCGTGTGTGTTCATGGCCTTTCAAAGAATGGCTATTCCTGGCTGGCTGTCTGCTGCTGCTGCTGCTGTTGTGTGTGTGTGTGTGTGTGTGTGTGTGTGTGTGTGTGTGTGTATTCTAGTTGGGGCCTTTTTGGTTTGATGATATCAGTCTGCTTGTATGTGTGGTTTATCTTAGTGTGATCTGACCATTCCTTTGACTCTTTAACTGGGCTGAAGAGGATCAATTTCATTACTGTTGTTTTATTTATCTGATTTATCTGGTGGTGTGTGCGTGTCTGTGACTATGTCATGTGTGTGTGTCTATGTGCGCGTAGTTATTGTAATTTATTCTAATTTATTAAAAATTAATAAATAATAATGAATAAGTGAGCATTGAATGTTCAGGTTAAATCTTATGGTTGAAGTCTGCATAAACTACTTTTCTGCAGCAATGCCATCAAAATATCAAGTGGAAGTGTGAATGGTCCTTGGAGTTTCCAATCCTGCAGCAGCACTTATCCCATTACACTAAAGGGGAAGAGTCAGAGAATTCTGACTCCCTTTATGACATGAGTACCAGTGATTGGTCAGTTTTTGTTCTTGCCCACGAGTAGAGATACCTCATAGTAAACTGACCATTTGCCACATCCTGAAATAAAAAATGACAAAGCTGGAAACAAATCTCTCTCTCTCTCTCTCTCTCTCTCTCTCTCTCTCTCTCATACACACACACACACACACACACACACAGATAAGAGATATGATAGAATTACTGAAACTTTAAAAACAACAAATGAAAAAAAAAAGAAATGTGAACAAGTTTAAACTGCCAGAAAATAAATATAAGACGCATTAAGAAATGTACGTCAACTTAATACAATATGAAAGGCTCAAGAGTCTATAGATTTGCAGTAAGAAAACCAACCTCAAATAGACCTCAAATTTATTCCAAAAACATAAGCCTCACCATAACTTTAAAGTTTCATGCGATGAAGTCATCCACAGAGTGTTATTAGTTTTTTTTATTTTTTACTAGCAGTATAGCCCAGCGTTGCTCAGGTGTAATGAAAGCTTTAAAACTAATCCATGGTTCTGGAGCTCAGACTCTTTGGGCATTGGAACGGAAGACTAAAAAGCAATAGTTGTTTCCAGTTAAAGCGAAACCGTAGACTGAAAGAGAAATGAATGGATGTAAGTCAAATTTTGATTTCCTGGTATTGATATCATATTTTCTGCACTATTGTAAGAACTGCAACCTTGAAACTTCTGAATATCATTTCTTATGCCTATGTCTATTAGTCTATCAAATTTGATTAAAATCGGACCACTCCTTCTATAACCCGATTTTTTCGATTATCGATTTTCAATATTTATCGGGGTACCTCGACACAAAACCTAGCTAAGAACACTCACAGACGCTTATAGTACAACTGTGTAAATTTTCAAGAAAATCAGTTCAACCGTTTCAAAGTCTATAGGTAATGGATACACACACACACACACACACACACACACACAGAGACAAAGTTCCATTTATAAATAAGTTTTCTGAATAATCTGGGGAACCTTTCTACTCCTATTAAGTAAAACAAATAAAAAATAGGAAATTCAATTTTAAAGTTTAGGTATGGGTCATTAGAAGTATAGAGTTGAAATAGACTTTAGAAGGAACCAGAAACTCAAACATTAACAGAAAACAATGGATAAACCTCTACTCCTGTTCAAGAATGAATACGAATTGTACAACAAGCAAACCTTTCTACTCCTATTATATATATAAATGTAAAATATAAATGTAGACACCTATGTCAATGCCAAGCAGCAAGTCTCTTTAATGCATGAACACAATCTTCAGGCCATGTGTATGTTTTTAATGCACTATGCACCAACAAATAATTGAATTCAAGCATGAAACAGACTGTTACCACTCTGTTGAACTCAGTGTAATACTTTAAAATTTACATACACTCTATCCCTGATATTTAGTACCTTTATCCACAAATATAGCAACTTAAAACAATATTTTATTATATATATATATATATATATATATATATATATAGTCATCCGCAGACAGATCTGTTTTGCTGTATCACAGCTCATCAGTACAGTTAGACTCCAATTGCTTTTAATACAGGATTGAAACCCGACCGAATTGGCATCAGTTGGCGATTCTACCTCTGGGATATAGGCATTTGGTAGAAGAAGGCAGACTTTTTAGCATGTATATTGTCATTATATATGCCCAATAGCCAGAGTGCTCTAATCCATTACTGAATGAGCGATGTGTACATGCCAGAGTAGCTACTATTTTTCAAAGTCTACCATTCTTCCAGAGTGCTCAATCAGGGTGTGAGAGCGTATATATATAGATATATATATATATATTATCATATATACGCTTTTCTCCATCCACTCGACTCTCATCAGTATTCTCATCCTTCTCTTATCCACTTCCTGACACCCCCTATAACCTGTCACTCTTTCTTATAACTTTCCTTTTATGTAACCCCCTGCATAATAGTGGCAGTAAAATGCCTTGCTTAAGGCAATATGATTATAAAAAACAAAAATATATATGCATATTTTCCTTTCTGATATGTCCCGAAAAGGGATATATATATATATATATATATATATCATTTGAGGTAGTTAAGTGGTTTAGGCAAATGTAACCTGGTAGAACAATCTAGTAAGTAGACGTAATGTACAGTACTCATCGTATGCAATATCCCAAGATCTAGGCGTAGTCAATAGTGGTAGATCTCTAGTGGAAGATCTCTGGATGCCTTTGTCTATATTTATGGCTGACACCAGCTAATCACATTCCAGTGAGGGGGAACCAAGGTGTATACATATTCATTACCTATACATTACATCACTTTCAAACAAGTTTTATTAAACAATAGAGACAAGGTCTGTCTGTTCAACATTTTATTTAGTTTTTCTAACTTCTAACTATGTCAGAATTGACTTTCCAAAGTTTATTTCTTATATCCATCCAAGTACTTTTGACTCTCACTACAGTCATTATCAAAAACCATGTTATTATTTTTACATGTTATGAGTTTTGCGTGTTTAGCAAATTCCGGAGTTTCATAGCCTGCTGGAAACAATTTCAAGTCTCTTAAAGTTAATGTCATCTACAAAAGTTAAACTGAATTTATACATGCATTTTTTAATTTTTTATTTATTTATTTTTTTTTATACACACTTCAATATAACATTATTTATTGTTTTATACACACTTCAATATAAAATTATTTATTGTTTTATACACACTTCAATATAAAATTATTGTTTTATACACACTTCAATATAAAATTATTTATTGTTTTATACACACTTCAATATAAAATTATTTATTGTTTTATACACACTTCAATATAAAATTATTTATTTTTTATACACACTTCAATATAAAATTATTTATTGTTTTATACACACTTCAATATAAAATTATTTATTGTTTTATACACACTTCAATATAAAATTATTTATTTTTTTATACACACTTCAATATAAAATTATTTATTTTTTTATACACACTTCAATATAAAATCTCCAGTGGAGAATGATTTCCTATTTATTGTTGGCTGCTTCCTTTGTGCTTATATATATACACTACCGGGCATAATTATTAGGCCACCCCAGTTAAAAAAAAAAATGATGTATTTCATTTCATGCTATTTTTAGAATGCATGGTCATCAGCAAAAAGAGCAGCCCAAAGTGCCAAATACAGGTGGGAGATGTTATAATTAAGCAGGTACGAAAATTTAAATATTTGGGAAGTGTTCTAACTGATGACGGAAAGACAAATTGGCATGGCGAAGGACATGTTCCAGAAGATGATTGAAGTATTAAGAGACAGGAAACTTTTGCTAGAAACACAGAAGAGAGTACTAGATTGCTATGTGATGTCAGTTCATCAATATGGCAGTGAATGTCGGACAATATCAACAAAGATGAAGGGAAAACTTGAAGCAGCTGAAATGTGGTTCTACAGAAGGATGCTGTGGATATCGTGGACCGAGCATGTGAGCAATGATGAGGTTTTGGAAAGAATGGAAACGAAAAGAAAATTAATAGTGAGCATCAGGAAGAGACCACTGAAGTTCCTGGGACATGCAATGAAGAAGGAGGGCTTGGAGTACCTGATACTAACAGGCCAGATAGAGGGAAAAAGAGACAGAGGAAAGCAGCGGATAACATATTTGAAGGGCCTGATCAGGTGGATGACAGAATAGAGGCTGTGATAAATTACAGGAGAAAGCGTGCTAAGAGCCACCAGGGATAGGGAGACATGGAAGGCCATGATCGCCTACGTCCTGAAAGAATAAGGCACATAGAAGAAGAAGGATAATTCTAAATGAAAATAGAATTGTTCTTGTGTTAATATTGCACAATAAAATGTGCATCAAATGAACTGTTCTGGTGTCCAGTTTTGGTGATCTCTTCCCCATGCTAGTCTCTTCTTATTGGCTGGCAGAAGCAAAGACTTCCTGGCTGTCTTGAAAATTTTGCAAAGTAATAATAACAAAATAACCATTCTATTTTCATTTAGAATTATCCACTTGGCAATAAACATTAAAAATAGTATGAAATACATCATTTTCTTTTAAAATGGTGGCCTATATATATATATATATATATATATATATATATATAGACCACCATTTTTAAAACAAATGATGTATTTCATACTATTTTTAATGTTTATTGCCAAGTGGATAATTATATATATATATATATATATATATATATATATTAGGAAATTAATTAAATCTGTCATAAATTGTAATGTAATTAATGTAATTGTTTAAATGTTATTTTTAAATGGATCGTCACTCATATTTGAGTAGATGCTCTGTTTTTATTATTAAATAGTATATTTATTTATTTACATCTACCAGCCTGAATATTTGAAAAATTTTGTAAGAAAAATATGTGTCCTCATGCGGGATTCGAACCTGCATCCCCTATGGAAGACCGTCATTAGATCTGATGTGCTTTGACCGCTCAGAGGATGCCTATTTTTCTCACAAGGTTTCTGGAGTACTCAGGCCAGCAGATTAAATAAATCAATAAATAAATATAGTTTGATAATAAAGACAGAACTAATACTCAAATATGAGTCTCTATTAAAAAAATAACATTTAAACAAATAATTTTAAAAATATATATATATATAATGCACAATTCTTGTAATTCATGACAATGAGACAAAAATTAAGATTTTACCTGTTTTTGAAATTCTTTTATGGAGATTAAATTTTTTTTTCTCAATATAATTGTTATCAACTTTCAGAAAAGTGTGTGGTCTGAATTACTGTATTTTTTGTGCATAACATGAGCACAGGATTAGATTTTGAGGTGAACAATGATATGTATCAAATTGTAACCTATCATCTCACTTGCATACTTGATATTCAGCATGACAGTTTGAAAGGCATATGCATTTTCTACTTTAATACCTTCTATGAAATTACAGAATAAGTGCTGGCTTTGTGTTACATGACACTGGTATTTATTTTAATTTCATTATTCTATTTTATTGTAATTTATTTTAATTTAATTTAATCACTATATATTTAATTAATATATATTTGATTTATATGTATTTAATAAACATATATTTTAATTAATTTATATATATATATATATATATATATATATATATATATAATTATATTTTAATTAATTTATATATATATACCTATTTATATATATTATATTATACAGGGTGTCCATAAAGTTTGTGTGTACTTTAAAAACATTATAACTTTATTTGTATTTGCAATAGAAATAATTTGTAAAAATGATTAGAAAGAAGTAAATCTATATTTTTTAAGGTTTTATTGAAATTTTATTTACATTTCCACATATCCTCCATCATTAGCAATACAACGGGTAATACAATTTTACAAAAAATATTTTTTATTTATCTAAAAATTGTTGAAAATTTTTTGGTAAAGAATTATTCAATAACTAGGTACATAAACTTTATTACATTTTTTACAGATTATTTCTATCAAAAATACAAATAAAATTATAAATTTTTTAAAGTGAACACACACTTTATGGATACCCTATATATATATATATATATATATATATATATATATATATATATATATTTTTTAATTTAATTATTTTAGTTTTATTTTAATTTATTTTAATTTAATTTCAAATACAAATCGCACAAAAAACTTTGTTTCATCTTTATGGTTGATTTGCCAGCGTAGGTCAAATATATTTCTTAGTAGTGAGAGGGTGAATTTTATTTTTTTCACAAATCTCTTTCTGAAGTCATGTTCAACTGTAAACAATTGAATTTCCATATCATTCAATTTAGTATGATGATCAGTTTTTAATGCTACATTAAGTAGAAAATCCTATTTTCCTTGGATGAATTGAAAGAGACAATGTATTTTTCTGGCATCAGTTTAAACTGACGCCCACATTTTATATATATATATATATAATGTGATCATTTTGCTTAAACGTCATCTTTTCTTGATTTCAGATAAAAACTTAAATACTTTCCAACATATTTCAATGAAATTTTCACTTTCCCAAATTATAAACACAAAAACAAATCTGTCAGTTTAACTTCTATTCTCCTGGTGTCAGTTTAAACTGACATTTTCCTTTTTTTTTTCTATATATTATGACCATTTGGCTTAAAGTTCATATTTTTTTATTTTAGGTGAAAACATGGATAATTTCAAACTTATTTCAGTGAAATTTTCAGTTTTAGAAACCACCCATTACTTTCAAGATCAGTTTGAATTTATGCTGCGAAACACTCACATGGCTGTAAATGTGATAAAGTTTTCATGTGACAATTATATAAATTCAACAATGGCATCATCAAGCCAGCCATTACTTTCAAGATCAGTTTGAATTTATGCAGTAAAATATTGATGTAGTTGTGAGCAAGTCTCCAGTGGACACCTCCTTCTTTCTTGTAATCAGGACATTTAAGGATGGAGTCTTCTTTATTGTCTTCTTCTACAAATAACCATATTGGCCTATTCATTGTTTTCCATATTGGTCAGACTAGTTACAATGTTCTCTTGTCTAAAACTAACAAAAATATTAGCTGCACTCAAGTGGGAATAAAGGAATAGAAGCCACAGAAGATAGACCCATTTGAAGAAATTCTAATGTTTTTAAACAAATGTCATTGAACCAATCTTCAGAAACACCAACATACAGATTGATTATTCTGGATTCAGTTCAAAATTCAAAAGAAGACCAGAGTGTACAACAGCCAAAACATTGTGAATCTGGCAACAAAGATGAGGACAACAGTCTGAACAATGTAAATAATGTAAATAGTTATAATACCTCATCTCAGAAATGTAGACAGATGTTAAAAATTACATCTTATAATTATAATTTAGATATGGGAGTGAGAAGGCATCTGTATAAACTGATACCAGGAGGATATGGGTTAACAAAATAGTTTATAATTGCCAGGTTATTTAATCTATATATTTTCCCAATTTAAACCTTCTGTTTTTCAATATATTGTGAACATTTTGCATTTTAAATGAAAACATGAACATTTCAGTGAAATTTTCACTTTCCAAAATTAGAGTTTATAATTACATTTTAGAGATATGGAAAGTTTTCTTTTTTGATACTTGTAAATATACTTTACTTATTTATTGATAATTAATTTTTTTAAACTATTTTTTTTCATGCAGATCTGTGGACTTAATTTTGAGAAACTCAGATGTACAGTAAAATAGCTTTTTCAGACTGCAATGTGGTTTAAAAGATTAATACAATACTTAGAACAGCTAACTAGTAACATATGAATATTTTTCTTGTCTATATTTAAGTATGGCATGAGTCCACTCCATTCCTATTTTTGCTTATATTTGGCTACAATATTTTTTGTGTTATTCAGCAAGAAATACAGTAACTCTTGCCACAATATCTGTATATTCGCTTTCCTAGAAAAAAAAATTTGTTTTATACTGTAACAGTTGTCAGGTTCATGCTTCTTAACAGTCAGTCAGTTAAGTGCCATACGTGATAAACACTTGGGCGATCATGTCTCAAAAGAGACACGACTGACTGGGCAGATGATTATCCCGCAGTAGATTGCCATTGCTTTCTACGGTAGACTGGTTGCCAACCAAGGCTATAGAACCCAGTCTGTCCTATTATTCAACCCATAACTGGAGGGAAGAGATGGATTAATACCTTTCCCAAGGGTATTTGTGCGTAAGTGATTGCAAGGAATTCAACTGGAATTCGAACTCGGCTCTCCGATTTCTCGTTCCAAGCCGATATCCATTGCACCACAACTCACATCCTACAGTACCTTTCCATAAAAATAAATAAAAAAACAATCCAGCTGCTTCTGTTATAAAAATCTGAGGTATGTTGGTGTGCACTTGTGCCAAGGGTTGAAATTTTATGGCTTAAAATTAAAAATAAAAGAAAATTCTTTCAAATTTTTTTTATTGTTTTGGTTTGTTTTGTTTTTATATTTTTTTCAATAATTTTTTTTTTAAATTTGAATTAGGTGCAAATAAATTTTGAGACTGTTATTATTTTTACTGTTGCAGTTATTAATTATTTTAAGGCAAGTGATTTTGGGCAGCTACACATCTCGCTATACAAACATCCACTGTTTAGACATTTGTGCTGAACCCAGAACTGATGAATTGGATACTTGAACCAATAGATTTTCATCCATTCCTTCTTTCATAAAATAAACATTGAAGATCTGTTAGCAGCCATTTTTTTTTCTTTTTTTTTTGTCAACTTTCAGCTTTTTGTTAATAACAGTGGTCATCAGTCGAATAAAACATTTGTCTTTGAATTTCCTTCACTCTTATTTCTACACCATTCTTTAAACCCTTTGGTTATTGGCTCTGTTAGCCATATCTTTAGCCTTTTCAATATGATCTGGACAGGAGCATACCATCCTGATGATATTCTGTTCAAAAATGCCCTCCTTTCGAGGAAGTCCATTAGATCCATCCGCATAAGTAACCATGCCTGAAAGAATAAGAACAAAACTGTCAAGGAAAATCATTGGATGAAATCAGTATTTACTTTGAAAGACTTTTTCCTTTATAACATTTAATAAACATTGTTTACCAACTTATAATCTCTGTTCATTGTATTACTCTAGATATTATAATCCACAATAATAATGTTGAATCTATTCTGAGATTTCTATTATACTAAGATTTCATTATCCAATCTAAATTGAGGGCCTTCTCCTCCCTGAAGTCATGACTCATCACTCTTTGCCAATTGAAGGTTAGTGAAGCTATTTAATCCATAAATAAGGTGGATGCTTGTTAATTCTTCAGAGTTTATCCGTCCTTTAACGGCTCTTGTTTTTATGCTGCTGGAGTTCCTTTTCACTATAGCTGATTTAGTTACAGACCACTCAACTACTTGGATTTTTAATTCAGTTGTTCTTCTCCTAGATCGGTTGCCACTAAAAGTTATGGGACCCAATCTGTCCTACTGGGGATGGGGGGTAAAAAAAATATAGATTCATAACTTTCTCAGATGATTGAAAATATTTGAAGATCAAACATGACTGGGAAGCAAGAAGCCAAAAGAGAGTTCTATAAGCGAGAAGTGTGATAGAAGGAACTGTTAGCATAGAACTTATGGTTACGTCTGGCTATTTCAACTGTAAAATGATGAGATCTTTCCAGGGAAGCAAGAAGCCAGAAGAGAGTTTAATAGGTGAGAAATATGAAAGAAGAAACTGTTAGCATAGAACTTATGGTTACGTCTAGCTATTTCAAATTGTAAAATGATGAGATCTTGCCAGGGAAGCAAGAAGCCAGAAGAGAGTTTAATATGAGAAATATGAAAGAAGAAACTAGTTAGCATAGAACTTATGGTTACGTCTATTGTTTTGAATTGTAAATGGATGAGATCTGCTGTGAAAGCAAGAAGCTGAAGGAGTTCAATAGGTGAGAAATATGAAAGAAGAAACTGTAAGCATAGAACTTATGGTTACGTCTAGCCATTTCAACTGTAAAATGATGAGATCTTGCCACAGGGAAAGCAAGAAGCCAGAAGTGAGTTCAATAGGTGAGAAAAGGAAAAGAAGAAACTGTAAGCATAGAACTTATGGTTACGCTCAGCCATTTCAACTAACATGAGGATTCTCACAGGGAAGTGTAGTCAGAAGTGAGTTCACTAGGTGAGAACATGAAAGAAGAAACTGTTAGCATAGAACTTATGGTTACGTCTAGCTATTTCAACTGTAAAATGATGAGATCTTGCCAGGGAAAGCAAGAAGCTAGAAGTGAGTTCAATAGGTAGAAGAAAGAAGAAACTGTTAGCAGAATTATGGTTACGTCTAGCCATTTCAACTGTGTAAAATTAAGGGAGATCTTGCCAGGGAAGCAAGAAGCCAGAAGTGAGTTCAATAGGTGAGAAATATGAAAGAAGAAACTGTTAGCATAGAACTGCGGTTACGTCTAGCTATTTAACTGTAATGATGAGATCTTGCCAGGAAAGCAATAGCTGAACAGTTCAATAGGTGAGAAATATGAAAGAAGAAACTGTTAGCATAGAACTTATGGTTAAACTTGTAAAATGATGAGATCTTGCCAGGAAAGCAAGAAGCCAGAAGTAGTTCAATAGGTGAGAAATATGAAAGAAGAAACTGTTAGCATAGAACTTAAGTCAATAGCCATTTCAACTGTAAAATGATGAGATCTTGCCAGGGAAGCAAGAAGCCAGAAGTGAGTTCAATAGGTGAGAAATATGAAAGAAGAAACTGTTAGCATAGAAATCCATGGTTACGTCTAGCCATTTCAACTGTAAAATGATGAGATCTTTGCCAGGAAGCAAGAAGCCAGAAGTGAGTTCAATAGGTGAGAAATATGAAAGAAGAAACTGTTATGCATAGAACTGCAGGTTACGTTCTAGCCATTTCAATCTGTAAATGATGAGATCTTGCCAGGTGCTAAGCAGTCAGGAAGTGAGTTCAATAGGTGAGAACAGGAAAGAAGAAACTGTAAGCATAGAACTTATGGTTACGTCGAAATACATTTCAACTGTAAAATGATGAGATCTTGCCAGGAAAGCAAGAAGCCAGAAGTGAGTTCAATAGGTGAGAAATATGAAAGAAGAAACTGTTAGCATAGAACTATGGTTACGTCTAGCCATTTCAACTGTAAAATGATGAAACCCTGTTCAGTAGAAATTTAATTAATGTGTGTGTATGTGTGTGTGTTTAAAATAGGATATAGAATTCCAGCAAAGATTTTAAGAAACTTGACAAATAGAAAATGTTTCATTGACACTAGATTTAATTACACCTTTTGCCATTCTAGGCTTCCTTCTTCTTCATGTACAGTGTCCCTTCTAGACATAGGTGATCATCGACTTAACTCTGCCTTTCATCACTCTCAATATTTTTCCTCTTGGTATCTCTCCCAAACCCACTCTACCATCTACCTGCTCAAGCCTACCTAATATCTCTCACGCTGTTTCCCTTGTCTCTTTCTTTCTATCCATCCTGTGAGTATTACATTTTCCAGGTCTTCGTTCCTCATTATGTGTCCTGGGAACTCCAGCTGTCTCTTCCTGATGTTAAGTACAAGTTTTCTTCTTGTTTGCATCCTCTTCAGGCTTTATCTGTTTGGGTTTTGGATAACGGCAACTCAACCTCTGTGGGTTATTTAATGCCAAAAAAGTAGCGTTTTAAGGTATTTTTTTAACATTTGGTTATAGTGAGAAGGTTGATTAAGTCACATTTTTATGAAAAATTTTTTTATGTTTTAGAAAACTGAAGATGTCTTCTAGTTTTGTATTCAAAAATGTATTGTTGGTAATAATTTTTCTCTTCAAAAGGGTATTATGGCAATATTTTTTTTCCTTAAAAAATGTTATGGCAATAATTTTTTCCTTCTGAAAAATATTATTGGTCAGATTTTTCTTTCAAAAATGTATATTTTTCTATAAAAGTCTATTTTTATGTATATAATTCTATAAAAGTCTTTAATAGTGTTTTAACCCTAGTTAGGGGGTCAACTATTTACCCATAGCTGGGACCCTATCAGGTGCTTCACTCTAGGTCCGAGTGGACCTGGAAACAACAGCAATTAAGAGGTGGTTTCATGCTCCTCACAACCTCCTAATCAGAGGCCTTGCTGCCGGATGTAGTTTATTATCATACCCAGGACCTCAGACTTTATCAGATCAAAAAATGAAAGAAATAAATGTCTATTTGTGTGTATGCTTAAATAATGAGTCATACTTTTTTTCCAAAGTTGGCGTTTCTCACAATTGAAGAAGAAAGAAAATGAGTGACTTTTAAAAAAACTGTAAATATTTATTTTGTATCTTTTCTTATTAATTCTTAGTTCATTATATATATATATATATATTTACTTGGCAGACCTGAAGGAGACTACCACCACCGTTAAATTTTTCATTTTTTTTTTTTACTTTTCTTAGTGCAGTCTGATTGATTACACCCCAACCTTTCTGACTGATAAAAAAATTTAACTATTTCAACAATTGGTGGGGGTGGGGGGTAGGGGGTTGCCCAGTTTTTCATGCAATGTTATAGTAAATCAATCCTCCATTTTAGAACCACTTGCCGGTACGACATTATCACCACCTGTAAATTGGTTGATTATCAATTTTTTTTTACTTTTTTCAGTGCAAGTTTATCGATTAAACCCTAAACTTTCCGATTGACAAAAAATTTGTAAAAATTTTAACATTTACACAATTTTAGGTGTTGGGGGGCAGTTTTTCAGATGACCTTATAGTAAATCAATCCTGTGCAATTAACTTTTTTGCTTGTGCTTATTCATCAACTGAACCTTTTGCGAAATTTTTGAATAAAGTCATTCTTGGAATTTCCAAGGAAGATGCTATCATAAGAACTGAAGAAAAAGTGAAAAAGACAAAAACAAAAGCAACAACTCGTTCCCCAAAAAACCAAAACAAAGTGACCGTAACGCAAGTGGTTCCAAAATGGAGGATCAATTTACTATAACGTTGTATGAGAAACTGAGCCCCCCAATAAAATTGTTTAAATATTGAAATTTTTCCAAATTTTTTTGATAATCAGAAACTTTATGTAATAACCGATAAGAATGCGCTGAAAAAAGTAAAAAAAAAAATTAAAAACAACAAATTTAGAGGTGGTGGTAGACTCCTTCATGTCCGCCATTTACTCTATGGGTAAAAAGTTTGGGCCACCCTCTGGACTTAATAAATAGTAAGTTTCATACCTTCTTTGGTTTAATTAACTTCTACTAAGCAAGAATGCTGAGACTATTTAACCTATTAGTCCATGCTGTTCAGTTTTTTTTTAGAGAGAGGTTACCTTAAATTTAGAGAGAAGGCATGTAACACATTTGTACACTTTGTTAGTATGATCTCTTTCGAGCAAATATAAACCATTTACATTCTTTTTCTATATCAGTCTGTATTTAACATATCTGGGTAAATATTTGCATCGATTGATGACAGATAATACTGAGGCTGCTCATATATATCTGGTAAATTCAATAACATCATCTCTTCTCAGAATATTGGAGTTATATTTGCATCCTTAGAATAGTATAAACATCTAAACATATTTATAAATGGAACTTTGTGTGTGTGTGTGGCTCTGTGTGTGTGTGTGTGTGAGTGTGTCCGTTACCTATAGACTCCGAAACGGCTGAACCGATTTTCTTGAAAATTTACACAGTTGTATTATAAGCGTCTGCAAGTGTTCTTAGCTAGGTTTTGTGTCGAAGTACCCCCAATTAATATCGAAAATCGATAATCAAAAAAATCGGATTATACAAGGAGTTGTCCAATTTTAATCAAATTTGATACACTCATAGACAAAGACATAAGAAACAATATCCAGAAGTTTCATGTTGCAGTTCTTACAATAGTGCAGAAAATCGATAATATACATATATAAAAGGCAAGATGTTTCTGTGTGTGTCTGTTTATCTGCCTGTATGTCTGTATTTGTTTCAGCTCTTTTAATTTAGTTTTTGCTTCGGGTTTGGCTCTAAGTAGGTATAATTGTAATTTTTAGTCTCAGCCATGATACCATTTACTCAGAGGACTTATTTAGCCTTCAAAATTCAGTTTACGACGAAAACAACTTATTTGATATCGATACCAGGAAATCAAAATTCGACTTACATCTATTCATTTTTCTTTCAGTCTACAGTTTCCCTTTTAACTGGAATCAACTATTGCTTTTTAGCCTTTCGTGCCAACGTCCAAAGTGTCTGAGTTCCAGGACCATGGATTAGTTTTAAAGCTTTCATTACACCCGAGCAATGCCAGGCTATACTGCTAGTATATAAATATTCAAGTTTTTAAACTATTACAAATACTTAAAATCCCTGGGGATATTTCAACATTCTTAATCACATGGATCACTTTTCTTTTCTTCTTTTTTTTTTGCATTTCAAAACTATTTTTATGTCATATGTAGATGAACACTGGCAATTTCAAACTCTTTAATTTGTAGTGGATATCGGCTCGGAACGAGAAATCGGAAAGTCAAGTTCAAATTTCAGTTAAATTCATTGCATTCACTTATGCACAAATACCCTTGGAAAAGGTATTAATCTGTCTCTTCCCTCCAGTTATGGATTAAATAACAGAACAGATTGGGTTATATAGCCTTGGCTGGCAACCAGTCTACCAAAGAAATCAATGGCAACCTACTGCAGGATAATCTTCTGCCCAGTCTGTCATGTCTTTTTTGAGACATGATCACCCAAGCGTGTATCACATATGGCACTTACTTGACTTACTGAATATAACTGTTGGAGATATGATTAAGGCTTCGGCTGGGCATAAAATGAGGGATCGGTTTTCTATTGTTATGAAGTAATAAACTGATCCCCTACTAATTACTACTTAATAATATAATACATTTCTTCCCCCTGTAGCTATGAGTCAAATAACAGGACAGATTGGGTTCTATAGCCTTGGCTGGTAAGCAGTCTACTGTAGAATGCAATGGCAACCTACTGCAGGATAATCTTCTGCCCAGTCAGTCATGTCTCTTTCGAGACATGATCACCCAAGCGTGTTTCAGGTATGGCGCTTAACTGGCTGGTTGGGTAACATAGCAGTTAGAAGTAGAGCAAGTGGGATTGCTATGTCAAGTTAAAATCCCTGCCAAAGACATTGTGCCCACTTTTACTCAAATACTCTTGGAAAGGTGTGAATTTATCTCTTTCCACTGCCAAGTTAAGGCAAGCAATAACTAAGCTGTACTAGAAATAAGAACTAGATGAGAGATCTCTAGACATGGATAGTGGAATGAGAACAATATATACCAATAGATTAAATAAAGGGTTCAGTTTGGAATTCCTGGCTCAATATACATCTGATAAAGGCTGGAGGGAACAATGTCTGAAACATTGTGAGAACAACAACAATAATGATGAGAATATACCCCAAATGTAAATAGTGTAAAAAATGATAACAATTTATCCCAGAAATTCAAACAGAAATTAAAAAGGCTGTTTCTTTTTTAAATATCTCCGAGGACTCATTATTTTATTTAACCAAATGTTACAAGTCAGTCTATTTGCACGTTCGTAAAATTCACAATATTTGGTACACTTTACTTACCATAGCCATGGAACTCGCCATCTTTGAATTGCCCCTCATATTTCATGCCATCATGTCGTTGAAAGACTCCATAACCATAAAATTTACCCTTCCAGAATTCTCCAGCATAACTATAAATGAATTTGTAAAAAAATAGTTTAATAATTAAAAGAAAAATACAATTAATGTATGTGTTTATGTGTGAAAACAAATATGCTGAGTAATAATCAATAGAGAGTCTACTCTACTATGAGCATCTACTAAAAATAATGTTTGAAGTCATAAAATCTGTTGGATTAATAACTAAAAGATGCATTACTTCTTTAGAAATATATATATATATATATATATATATATATATATATATAATTCAGCAATGAATTAGAACACTCTCAGCTGTTGGGCATATATAATGATAATATACATGCTAAAAAGTCTACCTCCTTCTACCAAGTGCCCATAGCTCAGAGGTAGAATCGCCGACTGACACCAATTCAGTCGGGTTTCAATCCTGTGTTAAAAAGCATTTGGAGTCTAACTGTACTGATGAGCTGTGATACAGTGAAACAGAACTGTCTGCAAATGATTATATATATATATATATATATATATATATATATATACTACCTGGCATAATCATTAGGCCACCCCAGTTTTAAAAAAAAATGATGTATTTCATACTATTTTTAGTATTTATTGCTAAATGAAAATAGAATGGTTCTTTTGTTATTATTACTTTGTAAAATTTTACAAGACAGCCAGGAAGCCTTTGCTTCAGCCTAACAATAGGAAGAAGAGACTAGCATGGGGAAGAGAGCACAAAAACTGGACACCAGAATAGTTCATTTGATGCACATGTTATTGTGCAGTATTTTCATTTAGAATTATCCACTTGGCAATAAATACTAAAAATAGTATGAAATACATCATTTTTTTTTAAAAACTGGGGTGGCCTAATAATTATGGCTGATAGTATATATATATATATAAAACAATTTATATTCAGCAGTTGATCAAAGTGTATTGGAAAAATATGATTGCTGAATGTTCTTTAATAATAACCATTTCCATTATTTGGAAAATACGTTTCTCAAGTCCACTGTTATCACCCTTTTTATTATTGATGGCATCTGTTTCCTAGTTTTTTGTTCACAGTAGCGTGAAATATCAACATTTTGATTACATCATTATTTTCTCTTCAATTTACAAGTGATATCCATTTTAGATGTTGCTGCTGTTGAAAGTCCCAAAGTGACAGGGTTTCTGTTATTTAGTACAGTTCTTCTTTGTTTGTGATTATGTAGTGCCAGTCCATAATGTTCAAAGAGGGATGGTTCTTTTTAAGACCTACAGGGTTCATTCATTAGAATCAAGTTTTACTTATAAATCTGAGAAAGCAGTTGTCTGCAGCTAACAGAGTAGATATTTCTGAACAAGTTTGCTTTTATGTATGACATCCATATGAAAGTCTTGATCTGATGAAGCTATTTAAGAACATGACTTGAGTTCTTAAGTTAATGTTTTGGTTTTGTAGCAGCTTGTGGTGTTGAGAAAAACTATTCCTAACATAACCTGTTCATTTTCTTTATCTCCTCTAATAAATTTGTTCTAACTGGTTCATACTGAGATATTTGAAGTAAGATAGTTTGCAAGAAAGTGAATTTGCATTTTAGATGCCTCATTATGGAACAATGATTAGCTTGTGTAACATTACAACCAGTAGTGATTGTGGAACTCTGAAAATGGTGGGGGTTTAGGAACCAGGATATTTTTTGAGCAGGAGGAGAGGGTCGGGGCAAACTCAAACAGAATCTTCATTTTCATACCACACCACTATCATATACAAAACTTAGGAATGAGTTTGGGTATAAGTATGTTACTTCACTAAATTAAACGGAATAACTTTTCATTCGTATTAGTGGAGTTCTAATCTATTCTTGCCCTCTTTCCTACTCTCAAGTTGTTGGAACACAAGAGAGGTTAATTTCGGAACAAAATCAAAATATCTGAAGAAGGAAAAATGCTGATGATCAAATCTTATCAAAATCAGAGACTGATCAGTTTCATAAATTTTTGAATCTTATAAAAGTGGTGGGGACCAACCAAGGGGCCAGCCGAAATTCAGGGAGGTGGGGAGTTTGGCTCCTTCTGGCTCCCCTGTAGAATTGCTACTGATTACAACTGTAATTCAATTATCACTTGATACCCTACAGTTATGACCTTGTTTGAGATATAGCTTGTATCAAGATCCAACATGTTAAGCCACTGATCTCTGAGACTTGACAACTTGCCAACACAAAATCCATGAATGTTTGTAGTAAATTTTCTACTTTTTTTTAGAACCATTAGAATCTCTTATAGAATATAGGGCTACAGCCTCCAAACTCTATATTTGGCTGCTATGGTTTCCATAGAAACTAGTTTTTTAAAGGGTGGAGTTGCTAGCCTTGTGCCCAGTAGGTTTTGAATTCAGTCTGATGTTCACTCTGTAGACTTTCCTGTAAAATATATGGGCACAGTCTCCCAACACTAGATGTTGCTGCTATAGTTTCCATAGAAAGTAGGCATTTACAGAGTGGAGTTGCTTGTTACATGTCCAATTGGCTTCAAGATCATGGTTCTACAAAGATTCCTTTTTTTTTATTATTAATAAATTGCTATGATTTCTTGGAAAAGACAGTGGAATGGTTATCCATTGCCTGCTGTACAGTTCTGAATTGAGGGTTGACCATCTCATAGACTGGCTGCTACTCAAGGCTAGAAAACCTAGTCTACTGAGAAGAAGGTAAATGGATTCAGGATTTTACTAATAGCAATTATATGAATGTGAACCCACAAGATTTAACAGGAATTTGAACCCTGCACATCAATTTCACTTTCTGCACCACTAACAGTTATTCTACCGACACATCTGTGTAAAATTTCATAAAGTGTTTGTCAAAAATGAGCAAGCACAAGAAGTATCTTATTATAAATAAAAAAAAAACTTACATATTAAAACAGTATATATTAATACCTGAGGCAAGCAAATGTATTAAAACAAGATGAAAAAGAGCAAGAAAAAAATTACTGTAAAATTGTGAAGTAAAAAATTATGGAAACAATGGAAAAAGAAACTAACAGATTAGTGTTTTTTTATTTTGTAATGAACACGTCAAATGCAAATGAAAAAGAGGCTCTGAGTCGCATGTGGATATGTCGGTAGCATCAAAACAGCTTGGCATGTCCAGATACGGGCCTCTCTGCAACTTGTCCAGATCTGGGTCTTTGTCAACTTTATAAAAGTGATGGGAAAACCAGCAGTCAGTAGTTGGCAAGCCTTGTTTTGCTATTGTCAGAGATCAGTGTTCCGTGAACATGTTACTTTGGTGCGTGTTGTTCTCGAAGTTGTGTACCACCCACTGTGCTGTGGTTTCTGAGCAGTAGCCTCGCTAGTTATTACACAGTTTTATTTTATTTCCTTTCATCCTTTTCCCTTCTCTGCTTGTTCCAAATTGTCAGTGTTTTTTCCCAAACCTCAGCACATCCTTGCCTTATTTTATAACACATTTTTACTGAGGTCAATTGATCGATTTGTCCTGTCTCTACCCTTAGCAACAGGTTTGCCAGTAAGAGTTTTATTTGTTCACTCTCTGTGAAAGTTTAATTGGGAAACCTGTGGCATTTTCATTATATATATGCATTTATTTATTTTTTTATTTATTTATTTATTTTTTTCAATTGGAGTAGATAGACTAAACTATCACCCGGTTCACACTCCACCCACATCTATTATACAGGTTTAGAGGCTCATCCCTTGTTCCCTGTTCAAAAATGTGTGCTATTGTGTTATATAAGCATGATAAAAACCTCGACTGATCAAGAGGCTATTCATGTTCGAGTGATCAAGACGGTACCAGATCAAATGGTATGCTTCCCCTATGTAATAGGGGTTGCAGGTTCGAATCCTGCTGGATAGCACACATTTTCGTAATAAAAATTTATCGTAAATAATCAGGCAGGTAGATATAAATATAAAGATACTGTTTAATTAAAAACAGAATATCTACTTAAATACGAGTATCGGTAAAAATAATGTTCAAAATAATTCATTACAAATTGTCAGTTGCTTATAACCAAGTTTCGTTAAAATTCATTAATTTCCATAACATATATATATATATATATATATGAGAGGATAGAGAACAATAAAAAAACAGAAACTAAGAATCCAAAATATAATGATGGAAATTGCATTTAAAGTTTTGAGTGGAAAGCATGATGTCAGAAGAGAGTTCTACAAGTGTGAGTAAAGAAACCATTATCATCAAACGTATGATTACATTCAGCCATTTCAATTTCAAAATGTTGAGACCTTACTGCCAATCTTGCTGTCAATTTAGAACTGTCATCTTGCTTCTTTTATACTAATAATATTTTTGTATATAAATATATGTAATGTTTTCTGAATTAAGTACTTTTGCAGTGTACTGAGAGTTTGCTTTACATGCCTCAATATAGTAAAACCTTTTTTCCTTAATAGGCACTGCTGAAATGGGAATGTTTGTGTGTCTTTTATACCATCAAATATGGTAACTCGTAAAGGTGGCATAACTTCTGAGAAGGTCAGAGAAAACACTTTAATGACTGCATAATGAGGTTATGATTATTTTTAGAATAAAAGATTTTTGTTGAAAAGCAAACTAAAAACAGAGGTTGGTAAATTTACTAAATATTTGATGTAATGGAACAATCTATTCAAACTGCTAGGAAAACGATATATTTGTGAAAGATATGAGTAGATAAGTTCATCTATAGTCTGGTTCACACTACTCTCCAGGTTTTTGAATGGAAGTAAAATTTTGTCCCTGTTTCTTATTAAGTATTAGGTTTCCAGTTCTTTCTAAGGTCTTCTTCCACTGTATACTTCTAACATCTCCACCTAAACTCTAAAGGCTTACGGCCTATCACGTTGAATACACCGGATCTCACTCGATCACCAAAGTTAAGCAATGTTGAGCCTGGTCAGTACTTAGATGGGTGACCGCTTAGGAATACCAAGAGCTGTAAGCGTTTAGTGACGGATGTGCGTGCTTATGGCCTATCACATTGAATACACCGGTTCTCACTTGATCACCAAAGTTAAGCAATGTTGAGCCTGGTCAGTACCTAGATGGGTGACCGCTTGGGAATACCAGATTCTGTAAGCGTTTAGTGATGGATGTGCGTGCTTACGGCCTATCACGTTGAATACACCAGTTCTCACTCGATCACCAAAGTTAAGCAATGTTGAGCCTGGTCAGTACTTAGATGGGTGACCACTTGGGAATACCAGGTGCTGTAAGCATTTAGTGATGGATGTGCGTTGTGGTGCAGTGGATATTGGCTCGGAAAGAGAAATCAGTGAGCCGAATTCGAATTCCAGTTGAATACCCTGCATTCACTTGAACACTGGTACCCTTGGGAAAGGTATTAATCCAGTAAAGGTTAATCCAGTAAAGGTTTATCCCTTGTTTGTGTTGAGCTTCCAGTTTTTCAGTTCTTCCTAAAGTTGACTTCAGTTCTATACTTCAGTTGTAGAGTGGCTAACACCATTGTAGCTTTCTCAATGATGGAATGGCTCATGGTCAAAAATGGTCTATTTAAGTAAAGAATTTAGTGTATCGAGGCAGCAAATAATTTTCTAAACATATACTGTTAAATATAAGGAACAATGAATGCCTATTATGTTTAATCATGAGCCGTTCTAAATGTCGTATTTTGGCTTTAATTTCAGTTGTAAATAAAGACAAAAATTCTCCAACATTTGGATAATTTTGTATTAATTTGTTTCTAAGCTTTCGGATCACATAAGCCATCTTCAGAGAGGTTATTAAGACGGTAACACAATAACATCCACCATCACCGACGATTTTATTTTGTGTTGACATAAAACTCCGCTAGGTTCTATGACGTCATTTCACGCTATCACGTGGTGTGACGTCATAGAACCGCATTGTAAATTTGCAAACTGCGTTTGTTATTTTTGGTAACTATTGCCGTTGCCTAGCGGAGTTTTATGTCCACAATTTTGGAGGGAAAAAAATATTAACAGCAATACATTTTTGGAGGGAAAAAAATATTACCAGGAATACATTTTTGGAGGGAGAACATATTACCAACAATACATTTTTGGAGGGAAAAAATATTACCAGGAATACATTTTTGGAGGGAAAAAAATATTTACAGCAATACATTTTTGGAGGCAAAAAAATATTACCAGTAAGATATTTTTGAAGGAAAAACATACATACTAGCAATACATCTGAGTCTCAACAAAAACCACTTTACAAAAATACATTAAAAATACTGATTTCTTATTTCTTACAAAGAATGCATATTCTATTTATACTAATCTATTGTCAGAATCTTGTTGGTATTAAATAACCCATTAGGGTTGATATGTAGTAAAACAAACATACTATTAAAATTCTAATCATCACATATATATATTTTTTTAAATCATTTCACCCCAAACAAGGCAGTACTGCCACTGATGCATAGGGGGCTACATAACAGTAAAAGTTTAGGCAGGAGGAGAATGAAGAGAAAGACGAACCAGTTACAGTGGGTGTCAGTGAAAGGGCAAGAGAAGGATGTGAACACAGGTGTGAAGACCGTTGCGAAGGTAGAGAGAAAGGAAAAAAGCAAGATACATGGGATGATGTAGAAAGGACTGGAGTCAAGTGGATAAGAGATGGATATTGACATTGCATTTAAATTCCTGGAGGTTGTAGCCATCAGAAAAGCAAGTATACAGAAAGGAGTTCCACAGATGGGTAGTGCGAGAAAAGAAACTGCTGGAGTAGAATTGCCTGCTGCATTTGGTTAATTTAACTATAAAAGGACAGGAGCTTGTTGCCAGTCTGAGTGCACGAGTAAATTCTTGTGTAGGGGACATCAGTGACCTAAGTTCGTCAAAGCAGAAGCCATGAAAATATTTGTAGAAGAGACAGAAGGAGGCCATATTCTGCTGCTGAGAAAGTGGCTGGACTCTAGCTGCCAGGTTGGGACCAATTATATTACAGATTCTCCTTTGGAGCCTGTCAAGAACAATGAGATGAATAGCATGGGCACCTGACCAGAGATGACAACAGTATTCTGTACATGGTTGGATGGTTGATTTGTATATGTGCAAGATGGATTCAGGTGGAAAAAACTTCCTGGCCCAACACAGTGACCCAACCTTCTCAGCAGTGGATTTAGCTATTGATTCAATGTAATGATTCCACTTGAGGCCGGAAGATAGGGTAAGCGCAGTATATTGCTTTCAGGGAGACTCGCTTGGTCCATGCTTATAGGGTGCAGGAGAGATTCCCTGTGAGGGTTGACAGATAGTAGTTTCATTTTAAAAAAGTCAAAAATTTATAGAATAATAGTGGTGTGAAGAAAATAACTGTCCTTTTGTCACATGTATTTTTTTTTTGCAGGCAAAAGATTAAATGTTAGCGGAAAGAGTTACTTACGTAGAGCCATCTGAAAACTCAATCGCACCTTGTCCAGAAAACAAACCACGTTCAAATGTACCTTTGTAGTAGGTTTTGTCTCCAAAGATGATAGTCCCAATACCTGATCTCAGACCTGCTTCATCAAACATTCCATTGTAGACAGTGCCATCCGGATACTTAAATTCAATAGCCATGACTGTTTTGTCTGCAAAAGAAAAACAAATGATCATTATCATTTTATGGACACTATTTTGATATTTAATAGTTTTCCCAATTCAGGGATATGAAGAATCACTGATAGTTTGATACTGTTGACCTCTGATGAAATCATAGAGCTCACAACTCCCTGTTGCAGTTAAATGCGTTCATTATAATCATTCCCAGGGATGTACACTATGCACATCACCAGAGCCACATTCAGAGTTGTCCTTCTTCTAGACTGATCACTAACCATTAACCCATAGCTGGAGAGAGAGTTGATGGATTCATATCTTTCCCAAAAGTGAATGCAACAAACGTAACCAGATTTTGAACTTGGCTTGCTGATTTTTTATTCCAAATTGTTAACCATTGCACCACCTTCACATCCTGATGATGGCTATGCCACAAGAGTTTTATAAGAATCTTATATGAGAAAAGGCCATCCAATACCTCCAAAAGCAAGCTAATGTCATTTCATCATCACAAAGCAAGCCCAGTGTTTTTTCCAGTCATTATTGCTCTCAACAAGCTTCCTTGCAAAAATTCTGAATTCAGAATTATCATTCTCTTAAGACTAAAGTGCATATTCTGCTCTGCTATTTAACCCATAGCTGGGGGTGAAGAAGAGATGAATTCTTACTTTTCCCTAGGATATCTGTGCAAAAGTGTAGAAATGAATCATACAATTTATTTTGACCAGACACAATTTTTACTGGAATGACAAGGTACCTCTTCATACTTAAATAATCATAATCTTTGAGTGGAGTAGACTTTGTTGTATGAGATCTGCAGTGGCCAACAAGTTGTGGCACTTAGACTAAGAAGTCAGTATATATTATAACAATGTGAGGTGTATAAAGAGATGTGTGGAGAAAAATTTGTACACATTGTATAATGTCCTTATAAGTATGAGCCCTGAGAGCAGTGTTTTTCAACTTTTTTGTTATGTTGCCCTATCTTCCTCCTTCAAGAAATACCAATCTGCATGACTTCTGGGAGGCAGTCAAGAGGTAGTCATGAGGTAGTTGAGATGCAGTGTAACTTAACAGTTTGGGCGTACACTTCTATCTGCTGACTACTAACACTTACTTTGTATATATGTTCTGTTATTCTAATTCACTGGTTGAACCTACCTTCTTATTTCCTTGTTTTTCTTCCTGGCTCTAACAAGCCACAACGCCTTTCTACATTAAGTTGCACGGTAAATTTTCATTGTAAGTCCCAACGCTTTTCCTCTTCAAATTTATCCAAAATAGCATTATCTCTGTGCAAATGTATATGCTGAACTCAAATCAATTGTTAGTTATTGAAGAAACTTACCTTTTTTTATCTAAATGTCCATAAAAAAACAAACTATATCTTGCACTTTTTCTCTCCCGTAATGAAGTCACGAAGTCATGTAATTAACTGCAAAATGACGTACTGCATATGTGAATGAATTTTGACAGATTTTTGGTCAATTTTTCTTCGTTTACTGATACTTCCAGCGATGTACTTCCGGTAATGAAAATAATGCGCTATTGTATTTCTACGCTTATTACTTTCATAACAGGAAGTACATCACCGGAAGTTTCAGTAAAGGAAGAAAATCGACCAAAATTTGACAGAAATTTGTCGCCTACGTAGAACGTCATTCTGCAGTTAATTACATGACTTCGTGAGAGTTATGGGAGAGAAAAAGTGTGAGATATAGTTCATTTTTTTTATGGACTTTCAAAGCAAAAAAGGTAAGTTTCTTCAATAACTAATTGTTGATTTGAGTTCAGCATATACATTCACGCAGAAAAAAATGCTATTTTGGATAAATTTGAAGGGGGAAAAGCCATCGGCACCTAAAACAAACATTTGCCAGTTGCACTTGTAGAATGAATAAAATTCTGAGGCACACTTTAAACTTTAATAAGAAAAAATTAGTCATGAAATTTGAAAATAGGAAATTAATAAAGTCTCCTGAAATAAGCATTTATTTTTAAGACATTACCTAGTATATTTAAGCTGCTTGCATGAAACCCAAGTTTGATGTGCTTTGGCAAAGAAGAAAATACACTTAATAAATGTCATTTTTTTTTCCTTCTTATATGTGCCATGTTCCTTAAGGAACTAGTCAATCATGGCTGATGTAATGAATATGGATATACCTTGTTTCCCCCTCACTGTAATGAGATTGGCTGGTATCAGCCATAAATATAGACGAAGGCAAGGGACGTCAATCAAGTGAGTAAGATCTAGAGATCTATCACCAGAGGTCTACTGACTACGCTTATGTCTCAGGACATTGCATACAACAAATACGACAATTACAACTACGGACTACATTATTCTACCAGTTTACATTTGCCTTAACCACTTAACAACTATGTAGTGATATATATCCCATTCCAGGACATATCAATGGCCCTCCACGTTTTCTTATCCCTTGTGGCTTTTAACATCTTTTCTCTCGGTTTTTCTCCCAAACACTGCTCTGCCATTTACTTGCTCAAGTACATTTGCATTCCTAAAGAAGATTAACAGTACAGTTTTCATTTTCTTTTTTTTTTCTTTTTTTTTAATCAGTATCACCCCATGCAAGCACTAAAGCCACTAAGACACAAGTTTGGAAAAATTATGAACATAAACATAAATGGTGAGCAGGAAGAGAAAAGAGTTATCGAAGGACAGTAGATAGTGATTGACATTGCATTTAAATTTTTGCGGATCAAAGTGGGATGGAAAGCATGGAGCTGGAAGGGAGTTCCACAAGCTAGAAGTGCAAGGAAAGAAATTGTTAACAAAACTTACAGCTAGATCTGGTCAACTCAACTGTAAATTTATGAAACCACATCGACAGTCAGTTAAATGCCATACATGATACATGCTTGGGCGATCATGTCTCTTTCAATCCATGACTAACTAGACAGAAGATTTTCCTGCAGTAGGTTGTCATTTTTTTCTACAGTAAATTGGTCACTATCCAAAGCTATAGAACCCAATCTGTCCTGCTATTCAATCCATAACTTGAGGTAGAAGAGATGGAGTAATATCTAAATCTAAACTTATTTATAAATGGAACTTTGTCTCTCTGCGTGTGTGTGTGTGTGTGTGTGTGTGTGTGTGTCTGTTACCTATAGACTCCGAAACGGCTGAACCGATTTTCTTGAAAATTTACACAGTTGTACTATAAGCCTCTGCGAGTGTTCTTAGCTAGGTTTTGTGTCGAGGTACCCCCGATAAATATCAAAAATCAATAATCGAAAAAATCGGGTTATAGAAGGAGTGGTCCAATTTTAATCAAATTTGATATAAATATTCAGAAGCTTCAAGGTTGCAGTTCTTACAATAGTGCAGAAAATCGATAATATATATATATATATATATATAAAAGGCAAGATGTTTGTGTGTGTGTGTGTGTGTGTGTGTGTGTGTGAGTGTGTGTGTCTGCCTGTATGTTTGTATTTTTTTTTCAGCCCTTTTATTTTAGTTTTTGCTTTGGGTTTGGCTCTAAGTAGGTATAATTATAGTTCTTAGTCTCAGCCATGATACCATATACTCAGAGGACTTATTTAGCCTTCAAAATTCAGTTCACGATGAAAAAACTTATTTGATATCGATACCAGGAAATCAAAATTTGACTTATATCCATTCATTTTTCTTTCAGTCTACGGTTTCACTTTAACTGGAAACAGCTATTGCTTTTTAGTCTTTCATGCCAACGTCCAAAGAGTCTGAGCTCCAGGACCATGGATTAGTTTTAAAGCTTTCATTACACCCGAGCAATGCCGGGCTATACTGCTAGTCTTTTCTAAGAGTATTTGTGCATGAGTGAATGTAACAAATTCAACTGGAATTCAAACTCAGTCTAATAGTGTGCTTAAATTCAAAGAGTAGAGAGATTTATGAAGAATCTGCTATTTTTTAGAGAAGCTGATAATGACTGAATTAAATCCTTCGAGTAAGGCAAAAGAGAAAGGATTATCCACTTCTTGAAGATTAACAAATTTATCATCCAGTTTAAAATATCAAATGACAAAGACTTAGACACGAAAGCCACGTGCTTGTAGTCTCTAACTTTTTAAAAATAAAGATTCTTTGAATTTAAAAATAATTAACTATTCTTCTACTAACTTGGGTTGCCTAATGGCTATTTTCAGGGCATATTAATGTGATAATAATGACAAAAGTTTAACATGTTTATTGCAGAAGGTTTCACTACAAGCAAGGCTATAAAGCCGTTAAGATGCAAGGGGGGTACTGGTTGTGAAAGAATATGAGAAAAAAACTAAGAGGGTAAAACAATAGAAGAACAGGAATTAAGAAAAGAAAAGATAATGATTGACATTGCATTTAAATTTTTAAAGATCAAAGTTGACTGGAAAGCAAGAAGCCAGAAGAGAGTTACACAAGAGAGAATCAAGAAAAGAAACTGTTAGCATAAAACTTACGGTGACATTTAGCCATTTCAAGTATGAAATGATGAGACCTATCTGTCAATCTAGTACTGCACTTAATTCATAAAGTTTAGGTAGCAAAGAGGAAAGCTAATCTTGTACAGACAAAACACACGGACTTTAATGTGATTTCTTTAATGTTTATAATTAATCACTTGAGTTTAAAAAATGTCAAAAATTTCTGGTTTACAATTGCAAAAAACATTTATGGGTAAATTGTCGCCATTTTATATTTTAATTTTGCACAGGTTTGTTGCTTGTTCTTTTTTTTTTAAACAGCATAATATAGTAGGGTCAGATGGGCACTGTCTGTGAGAAAAAGATCACCATAGCACAATTCATTCAGCTAGAAATTTGGAAATGGCATGTACTGCTTGACATTCATGCTAGAAACTCCAATACAAACATTTCAGGGTGCTTGGGTGTTGGTCTGTGGACAGTGCAAAGGATTTGAAAAAAGTTGGATGACTCTAATGGTGATTATGAAAGTGTTTACAATGATCAATAGCAGTGGCGTGCTTAGCAACATCGTAGCCACCCCCAGAATGCGCCTTGTGGCCTCCCTACCCACAAAATGCAACCCCCCCCCCCACTGAACATAGTGAGCCCACAATAAATGGTACTTTAAACAAAATAACATACTCTCAGAATGCAGATATTCCGTGATCACGAAAAACGGAAGAAATCGCGAAATTGGCGTTTTGAAGCTATACATTACGAACATTTTAACAACCTTCAGCTACTTTTTGTTGATTTCCTAGCTATTTTTATAGCCATTTCAGTGCCTTTCCAAAATCTCAAGTTGCCTGGTGCCAAGGTTGATATTTCTTGTTTATAAACTTCACACACTGTCAGAGTCGCTAGAGTTTCTTAAACATTTTATAACATCCTGAAAGTTTGAATATACATGTTATATTCTAGTATGTATGTTAAAACAGATATCTATATAATCTATTTCTCTCACAAGTTCACTTTTTTTTTAATTACAAATGATTTGCATACTCTTTAGGGTGGGGAGGCACAGGAAGGCTTCTAACAAAGATTATATATATATATATAAATAAAGAGAGAGAGAAAGAAAGAGAGAGAGTGCAAGATGGGTTGATAAATCTCTATTTCATCATACAAGTATGATAATAATTTTCCAGTTAATCCTAATAATTATTTTGTTAATTTTTTTTCATTACAATAGATATGCAAGGAGCCTTGTGGCTCCTGAGGGACCCCCCCCCCGCAATTGCAGGGTCTGCAGGGAGGGCCCTAAGCACGGCCCTGATCACTAGTGATGGTAATGTTATGCCTCTATTCATCTTCCTCATACACAAGGCCTCAGTCTCAAAATAGAGACCAAATCAAGTACTTTAAGGAGGTAGTGCTGCTCTAGATCAAGAGGGGTGGAAGACCCTATGTCTGGCAACAGAACACTGCACCATGCTACACAAGCAAGAGAACCCAGTCATGGATGTCAGACAATTTCTGTGACCACATCACCCGTTACATCTGGCCACCTAACTCGTAAGACTGCAAATCCCTTGATTATTATGTGTGGGGCACAATTGAGCAAAAGACCAACAAAACTTCTTGTAATACCAAAGATGAACTTTTTTTTTTTTTTAATCATATCACCCCGAGCAAGACGGTAACGCCACTGATGTGCAGGGGGCTACGTAAGAGTGAAAAGATTGGAAAAAAGAAAGCTGAAAACCACATTCTGAACAGGGAACAAGGGATGAGCCTCTACACCTGTACAATAGACGTGGGTGAAGTGTGAGCCAGGCGATAGTTTAGTCTATCTACTCCAATTGAGAAAAAAAAAAACTGAAGGCAGCATTCAACAAATTAATCAAAGAGATTGTCCAAAAGAGATGAAGGAGATTTCGAAGTTATCTGAAAGTCGTGGTTGAAGCGAATGACAATTTTATTAAATAAATTTACTCTTTAGTATTTCAAGATATTTTTGTGTAATTTTGGTAAATATATCTGTTCAAATGAGATATCAGCATTATATTCATTTTTTTCATAATTTAGACGACAATTCATCCATCACACCCAATATATATAGGATAGAGAATATATATATATATATATATATATATATATATATATATATATATGATAGAAAAAAAGAATATATATTAATCATTTCACAACAAACAAGGGAATAAAGCTACTAAGACTAAAGTCCAACTGGTAACTGAGTATGAATGAATATGAGAAAAAAGAAAAACATTAAAGAGAGAGAACAATAAAAAAACAGGAATAAAAAAAAATAAAAAAATATGATTAACATGGCATTTAAATTTCTTCTACAGACCAAACACATGGCATTGTATGTGATTTCTTTAAAATTTTATAATCTCTCAAGAGAAAAATGTCATAAATTCCTTGTTTACATCCCAAATCCTGGTATTTCCCCCTTGGAACAGCCACTGCCAACAAAATATTATTAATTAAGCTAAGGGATACACATGGTAGTAAGCTGCTTAGCAAGTTGGCCTCAAAAGGCATCTTGAGTGAAATCAATGTGTGGCAAATTCTCTAGAAATACTTGTGTCAAAATGCCAGTTATCAGATTTGGTAAAGAAGTGCTAACAAATGGAAACAGTTTTTCGGATTAACACAGCTTTAGATATTCTGATATCTTGACCAAATTCTGTAAATTCTGTAAATTCTGTAAATTTTTGACATGTTAAAATGAAAGGGAAATGACATTGTTACCATTATTAACATTGTTTTTCAATTCAAGTTAACCGTTTTTCTTCTAGATTCTTAAAACGTTTATGGTTGTATAAGAATACGAACTAGAGAAAGGAATATTTCTTTTAAGAAAGCGGATATTTGAAAAACTATCCAGTACAGATATTTATGAAGCTCTTACTATCTAGATGAAGAAGAAATATATATTAAAATACTTTCAAAAATATCCAACATCCTTATTGTTTTATATATAATACTTGAAGTAATACATACAAAATATACAATAACAAAAAATATATTACTATTAACAAAAACAGTCATAGTAGTAGTATTAATAAAAATAAAACAGTAGTAGTACTAATAATAACAAAACAATAGTAGTAATAATAACAGTAGTAGAAGTAGCAGTAATAATAAAGACAATATAATAAAAGAGTAGTAGCAATAATAACAAAAACAGTAGTAATAATAATAATGATAACAATAACAAAACAGTAGTAGTAGTAATAATAACAAAAACAGTAATAATAATAATAATAGCTATAAAAATAGATTTATAATATTACCAACCAACTCTACAACAACATCTATTATTTAATATACCTAATTTTAATATTAAATTACTTACAACTACATCCAAAACTATTATGGATATGAACAGAACCAAAAATGATCATAATAAAAAATAAAAATAATTCTGAAACACTGTAACAGCTGTTCCTTACACTATATTGGTGAAACTTCCATAAAATGAAAAAAATGTATTTATGAAGATAAAATGATCTTTTACAAAATAATTTATCCAATGCATTAATCACACCACAGAATAGAAATAGTTTCAACTACAAATTCAATCTAAAAAATGCTGTCCTTATTAAGAGAGAAAATAATTCGCTAAGATGAAAATGTTGAGAAAGTGCTTTAATCACTAGTTCAGCCACAGTAAATTTGCATCCAGATTCTTCTTTTCTTTGCAGATTTTCTGTTATCACAATGTGGGAATTTAAAAACAAAGAAAAATAAAAAGAATATAGATGAATTTAGCTAGATTTAAAAAAATTTTCTTTTAAATTTTGAAACTACCAGCGTTCAACTACTTCTTGTTCCTGTGCATGCATACGCATAACAATGTCAACATATCTGTATAGTAGTACACTGAACGCATGATACAAAAAGACGTCCTTGAACACAACACCTGTTAGTCCAACAATATTGGACTAACAAATCCATGTGTGAGGTTTTGGCAGTATTTAAATGAGCCTGTTGTGGACTGGACAACGTGGTAGTAATTCGAAAGTGGAGTCACCATTATAAAGTCGACTGGTTGTCCAATCCACCACATTAATAATAAAAATAACTCAGAGAACAATATAACAAGAATAATAACAATGTATTAAACATAGTTACAGGATTGATTATTTTGTGCATGCAAGATTTAGTGGAGAAAGTTCTCTCTTGGATGTTGAAGAAAATATATCAATGTTCATACTGGAAGAGTTCCTGAAAAAAAGAAATATGATGTTTGTACTAATCAGTAATTGAATATAACTATATATGTAGTGAAGTATGCTCGTAAGAGAGAGAGAAATATTTTTGGTGTAACTAATTGCTAAACACAATTAGCGTAGTATGTGAGTTGGAAAGGAACTAATGGCGTTCGGACTGTTAGCTCCGAAAGACAGTGTATATACATGTATATACGTGCGTACATGGTGATATGTGCATAAGTATGTACATGCATGTAGAAGTGATTCTGCAAGCCAAGAAAAGCATTAATCAGTGAACTTTTGAAGCAGTTTACACTCATCACTTTGGCACTCTACAACCCAGTCCGATGAAATCCTGATGGATGAATTATGTCACAAATAATTTTTTTTTTCATTTTGCCTTACAATTTCTTCAATATTGTTCCCAATATTTAAAAATATATATTGTTAAAACATTTGGTAAATGTTCGTTTTAGGTGCTGACAGCTTTTCCCCCTTCAAATTTATCCAAAATAGCATTATTTCTGTGCAAATATATATGCTGAACTCAAATCAACAATTAGTTATTGAAGAAACTTACCTTTTTTGCTTTGAAAGTTCATAAAAAACGAACTATACCTCGCACTTTTTCTCTCCCGTAACTCTCATGAAGTCATGTAATTAACTGCAGAATGACGTTCTATATAAGCAGAATTTTTGTCAAATTTTGGTCATTCGTGGTCGAGAGGTCTAAGATGTTGCCAGATCAAATGGTAGCTTCCCCTATGTAGATAGGGGTCGCAGGTTTGAATTCTACTAAATGACACATTTTTGTAATAAAAAATTTATCGTAAATAATCAGGCCAGTAGATATAAATATATAATACTGTTTAATTAAAAACAGAATATCTACTTAAATATGAGTATCAATCAAAAATAATGTTCAAACAAATTTCAAATTGTCGGTTTTTTATAACCAAGTTTCATTAATCTTTGTTAATTTCTGTAACATGTTTATATATATATATATATATATATATATATATATATATATATATATATCACTGTTATTCAATAATGAAGACATGTAGATGGAGATAAAGAAAGAAGGAACATTTGACATTACAATGGGAAGCTTTGACAGTGCAATAAGTTGCAAACATATAGATACATATTTGCTACATTAACTAAGTAAAATAACTGATAAAAATGATATAGGCCTCTACAAGAACAATGGCTTCTTAACTGTAAAAAACTGTAGCAGACTAAAAACTGACAAAATCAGTAAAACAACCATAAAAATTTTCAAAAATATAGGATTCAACATAAACATAAAACTAACCTAAAAGTAGTCGATTTCCTCGATGTCCCATTCAACATAAGAATTGGTATTTATCAATTATACAGAAAATCTAATGACTAACCACTTTATATACGCACATTTTCCAACCACCCACCATCAATAATCAAGAAGTTACCACAATTCATCTCTGATGATCTAACAATTCTTCCAGTGAAACTATCTTCAAAAAAGCCAAGAAAGATCATGAAACCACTCTAAAGGTCCTGGGCCTCTGATTGGGAGGTTGTGAGGAGCATTGAACCACCTCTTATTTGTTCCCAGGTTCACCCTGACCTCGAGTGGTAGCACCTGTTAGGGTCCCATCTATGGGCAAATAGTTAGCCCCCAAACTGGGGTCAAAACACTATGAATGTATAAAAATACACTTTTATAGAAATATATACCCAAAAATAGACTTTTAAGAAAAAATTTTACCAACAATACATTTTTGAAAGAAAAAATTATTCTCAGCAAAACATTTTTGAATACGAAACTAGAAGACATTTTCAGTTTTCTAAATTAAAAAAAATAAAACAAAAAATTTTCATTAAAATCTGACTAAATCAACCTTTCCACTATAATCGAACATTATAAAATAAAAATACCTTAAAACCCCACCTTTTTGACATTAAATAACCCACAGAGGTTAAACAAAACTCAAACAAACATTTTGAGATATATATATATATATATTTTCATTTGGAAATTAATTTTTGCTGCAATCTAGGTTTCAACTTTTCAGTATCTTCCGGTGATTTTTAATGATTTATTATTATAAATTCAAAGTTATTATAAATCGCCTAAAGATACCTAGATACCTAGGTTGTGGAAATAACTCATTTCCAAATAAAAAATATTCAAAAGCTCTCCAATATAAATGTATTGAGCACTTTTCAACACAACTGGGTCCTGGTCTAATTTGATTATGACGAAAGACTATTAATGAGGATTGCTGCTTCGTGTTTAATGTGCTTCCTACCTACTGTGGAAGAGATGTAATTTTGAATTTCCTTATAGTTGTTGGCACTAGTAATGATACATGCACAAAAGATTGTTGTAAAATAACTCTGTTTTAGTATGTGTGCTACATTTTTTTAAATAAAATTTAAAAGTAAATAATGATAACCAAATTTACAACCTGGAAAGAACAGTAAAAGAACAGATGGAATCAACTGGTTTATGGTGACCATGAAATGGCAGGTAGTAATTATGGTTGCCAAGGATTCTAGGTCAGATGAAAGTAGGTTATTTTGTGGTCAAAATTGTGGTTTTCAATTACAATAGGTATTTTCTTCAAAGCTCTTATCCTAATTATAGACATTTCTGACAGCAGTAAGATTTGTAAGAGTAAAGCCTAGATATCACATTTATACCTTAGTTCCATTGTAATTCAACAAATTCTCCACACACACACACACACACACACACACACACACACACACACACTTAGATATATATAAATGAAAGTGTACATTGAGGATGTGCGTGGTGGTGCAGTGGATATCGGCTTGGAACGAGAACTTGAGGAGCCGAGTTCGAATTCCAGTTGAATTCAGTACATTCACTTACACGCAAATACCCTTGGGAAAGGTATTAATCTGTCTATTCCTTCCAGTTATGGGTTAAATAACAGGACAGATTGGGTTCTATAGCCTTGGCTGGCAACCACTCTACTGCAGAAAGCAATGGCAACCTACTGCGGGATAATCTTCTGCCCAGTCAGTCATGTCTCTTTCGAGACATGATCACCCAAGCGTCTTTCATGTATGGCACTTAACTGACTGACATTGAGGTTGACACCCAGTTGTGATGGTCTGTTTCATGCTTAAACATAATTGCCAGGCCATTGTCGACCTGAATGTCTACTATTATATTTGCATACATTTTATTTCTAATATTAAGCACCTTAAGCAATAAATATAGCACACCATAAAACTATACTTTATCTCATATATGGCTAAGGGGTTAGAATGTTCACTTTCTGACCATGAAGCCTGGGCTTGAATCTCACCAGGGTCAAAGGTGACTTCTTGATGTTATTGGTCTGAAAAAGGCAATTCCAGCATGCAGTACCTTTGAAAAGTGCCTGAAAACCATACCACAGGGCGACTCAAGCCTTGTGAGTTAATGTAGGTAGACGGCACTCTTTGAGGAGTCATCGATGTTTGTGCTGTTTCAAAGTCAAAAGTCATCGTGACTGAGGTTTTGAGTGTCCTGGCCTTGTTTCGGCTGATGTTCAGATTGTTGTGTTCAGACCGGATAACATTCTCTCTCCTGAAAACTGTAACTAAGGTCCATTCAGTATAGTTGCAACATAAACCACAGGTTGGCTCTGTGGATGTTGAACAAATACAACTGTACCTGGCAAGTGTCAGCAATGGGGATTAGCTAGCAATCCGGTAAATGGGTATTTTCAAATACGAGTAGCTAGTCATTATTATATATATGAGGCATTTGGAATTAGAAAGTACTTGCTGGTGCAAAATAAAAAATATGAGAAAATCGTGTTTAAAGTTTGTCAACTTTCGAAATAACATAACGTTTGATCTATTTGTGATAAACCACTCTAAAAGCTAAAAAGTCCAGTTGCTTTCTAGATAGAGGAAGGTTTGGGGAATAGTGTTACAACTTGACTGATTTTCACATACATTTGGAAAGTACTTTCTTGTACTTGTGTGTGTATATATATATATATATATATATATAGATTAACTTAAATGACAAGGTCAAACCATCTATGAAGCAATTAAACAGATACTGATTCACACATACATTAAAAAGCAATAAAAAGAAATCAAACACCTGCACAATAAAAAGAAAACCAACCAATCATAAATAAGACAACTCCCACTACAAAATATCAAATTTCAACAAGCTTTGTATAAATGAGAAAAAAACATGACAGCAGACTGGAAAAAAACAGCCCTGATGAGTGATGATATTATAATGGTGTTCTCATGAAACTTCAAAGTGGACATGAACTTGCTAAGTTAAAGTGATAAATTCTAAGTTAAAGCGACAATGGTATTACACATATCAACACTCTATCTCTACACTAATATTGAGCACTTTATGTTAAAAAACCTGCCTGCTAAAAATACCTTTTTAAAACTACTGAAAAAAACAATTTCGTCACAAAAAATTATCACAACTCAACACTATATATATATATATGTTATGGAAATTAACAAAAATTAACAAAACTTAGCTTAGCAACATCGCAGTCCCCTGGCAGAATGCACCTTGTGGCCCCTCTACCCATAGGATGCAACTTGTCCCTCTCCCCCCAAAGATACTGAATCCACAATAAATGGTACTTTAAACAAAATAACATACTCTTGGAACACATATATTCCGTGATCACGAAAAACAGAAGAAATCACAGAATTGGCGTTTTGAAGCTATACATTACAAACGTTTTCACAACTTTTAACTAATTTTGGTGATTTCCTAGCTATTTTTAGAGCCCTTTCAGTGCCTTTCTAAAACCTCAAGTTGCCTGGCACCAAGGTTGATATTTCTTGTTTATAAATTTCACAGAGTGTCAGAGTCAATAGATTTTCGTAAATATTTTATGACATCCTGAAAGTTTGAATATACATGTTATGTTCTTGTATCTATGTTGAAACAGATATCTATAATCTATTTCTCTCTCAAGTTCAATTCTTTTTTAATTACAAATGATTTGTGGCCTCTTCAGTCCCCCCCCCCCCAGGCTTCTCTCAAAGATTATATATATATATAGGTGTGAGTTTATAACTCTGGGTTTCACTCTGCTCTTGTGATTGTCAGACAATCTATCTATATGAATATGTCTGCTCTATCACTGATATTCAGTGCTTTCAAATAAGTAATAATATGTAAACAATATAATATATATAACAAATTGAATATATATTGATATTTATAATTATATACATACACTTTTCACATATACATATATATATATATATATATATATATATATATATATATATATGTAAGGAGAGAGTGAGGGAGATGGGTTGATAGATGTCTATTTCAACATATAAGTATGATAATAATTTTCCAGTTAATCTTAATAATTATTTTGTTAATTTTTTTCATTACAGTAGATCTGCAGAGCCAAGGAGCCTTGTGGCCCTTAGGGAACTTGCCCCCCTCCCAACAATTGTGGGCCCTGTGGTAGATGGTCCTGTATTGCAATTTAGACTGGGTTGCATTTTTGTTCATGTACATTTGTGTACATCTTCAGCGTTTAATGTGTGTAGTAATAAGTTAACTGAGAAATGTCTCATTTATTCATATCATAAGCAGGCAGATATGATTTTTACATATGGCCGCTTGAATGGTAATGGATGCAAAACTGTTTCAGATTGCGTTTCCAGAATGAAGGCAGCTAAATCATCAAACCTTTGCTGCTGTTTATCATTATGTTGCTGAGACAGGATCCATGGTACCAGAAACTATAGATCAAGGAAGACAGATCCACTTGTATGACTGACCACGAAGAACACATTGTACTGGCTGTCAAAGATGACCCAGGTATCAGCACACATCAAGTGACCCTAGCATGTTATACATCTCATAGTACTGCAAGGAGGGTGCATCAAAAGCACCTCCTGGATCTGTATCATTTGCAATGTGTGCAGGGTCTGATCACTCACCGCAGTAAATTGTTTATTGCACAAAATTCCTGATCCATTGTTTGTCTCTTCAGTCTTGTTTACAGATGAGGCAACATTTGGAAGATATGGAATAACAAATTCACACAACCAATATTTGTGGGTGAATCAGAATGGTACAGAAACCAGCAAAAGTTTATGACTAATGTCTAGGCTGGAATTATAGATGAGTGTCCGGTAGGTCCATATATTTTTAAAGCACATTTACAGGGACTTTATTCCAAACGCACTTCCAGGCCTGCTACTCTGGTTGTTAGAAGGATGCATCGTTCATGCATGACAAAGAAGAAAAATCAACCTAACACCAATAAAAAGTGTAAATTATTTATCTAACTTAATATAAATTTGCTGATGCCTTCAGACATTTGCTGATACCTTATGATGAGTGATCAAACAATTAGACAAAGGTTTGTCTATGAAACTTTTGAGTAGAGGTGCTGAATGTAACATCAATCAGCTAAGTAAAAAATTTTCTATTTAAATTAACTCTCTCTCTCTCTATATATATATATATATATATATATATGGTGTTTCAATAACTTGGATTGATTTTAAATGTAAATTAAGTTTAAGCATCTAATTGTCTTTGATAATTTCAACCATGGAAAGATTAACAATTGAACAACATATTAAAGTTATCGAAGCCTATTACAAAAAGAAACGTTCAGACAGAAATACATTTTGGACACTTTGCTAATTTTTGGGTCAACGTAATTGACCAGCCAAGAGTGCAATTAACAAAATTGTTTGTAAATTCAAACAAACTGGCTCAATGGCAGATGTGAAAATTCTATTGCCTGCTCATTTACACCATTCAGCTAAAAACATTGCTACAGTGCTCAAAAATGTGGCCAAGAATCCAGACACCTCTATTCATTTGGAACATCAAGTGGAGTTGTATCGCCGAAGCCTTAGCAGACATTTGGGTGATATTATTTTTCATACATAATTGCCATGACTCAAATAACATGATCCAATAGTGAAATCAATAAAATTTTACCAATAACACTGTTTTATTTGCTCTTCGATCAGTCATAATTGAACAACCTATATATAAATATATTTAAATCCAAAAAGAAAGTGGCATGTAGGTAAAATCCCAAGGGAGATCCTATTAATATTGTTTGTTGAAAATAAATATTAAAATTTATCCAGCCAGGGGGCTCAATGTAAATAAAATTATTTATTTATAGAGCCAAATATGTATATTAACAAACACACACCCACACATATTAAGTTATTTTTATATGTGTATGCAGGTCCATAGCTGATGCTAAAAAAAAACACTGGGCACAGAGAAAATTGCCCGGATTTATTAGTTGACAAAGTGATGACGTCATCAGTGTCATCTGTTTCCAGAAACTATGATTTTTGCAGATTTTTTCGGCTATTCCAATGGAAATTAGGCACAGAACGTGAACGAAAGCAGGAAATTGGGTTTGGACTTTCTGAGTATAACCAGTCTTTTCTCCCAAAATTAATAAATAAACAAACAGATTTTTACTGCGTTCATTCGGATGTCTTCTTCGTTTTTCTTTCTTTCTTTCTTTCTTTCTTTGTGAATTGTTTAGTTTGATTTCTGACGAAGACATTTTTCCTTGCCCAGATTTTCACTATGACTGCACGGATCAGCCCGCACCCGTGCCCAGTAGTCAGATACAGCCATGTGTGTATGTGTGTATATTTAATGTATTATATTGTATCAAGAGTTCAGTTGTAAAATTGACACTCAACGTGCCTTTGCTCAAAAAGAGAGAAATAAATATTGATTTGTATTTTATAGCTTATCAACCTTTCACAGGTTATTTGAAGCCAGAAAATAGTTTTAGATTGTAAGAATTTCTTGGGGATAATAATGGTTTACTCATACAAAACCTACTAATTAACCCATAGTTGGGGTGAAAAAGAGGGGTATTCAGACCTTCCCAATGGTTTTTATATGTAAGTGAATATAACAAATCTGGCTGGAAATGGAACTAGGGTCTCTGATTTCTAGGGTCTCTGATTTCTAGGGTCTCTGATTTCTAGGGTCTCTGATTTCTAGGGTCTCTGATTTCTAATTCTGAGCCATTATTCAATACATCATCTGCATATCCAAGATTACAGTAACTGGTATTTCCAAGCAGTCAGTCAGTCAGTTAGTTAAGTGCCATATTTGATACCCACTTGGGTGATCATGTCTTGCAAGAGACATAACTGACTGGGCAGAAGATTTACCTGCAGTAGATTGCCATTACTTTCTATGGCAGACTAACTGCTAACCAAGGCCATAGAATTCACTCTGTCCTGCTATTTATCCCATAGCTGGAAGGAAAAGCGAAGGATTCATACCCTTCCTATTTGCATGTATAAAAATGCAACAAATTCAACTGGAATTCAAACTCGGGTCACTGATTTCTCGTTATGAGTCAATATCCACAGCACTACAACACACATCCATGCAGTCACCCATCTAAATTCTGACCAAGTTGAATGTTGCTTAACTTCAGTGATTGTATGAGAACTGGTGTTTCAACATGATATGGATGTAAGCCTAAGATTAAGAGAGGATGAGAAGCAATAATAATGCCTAACCTTTTATATCTGACTCTTGGAAACCTACAAATTACTGACCTTTTCAAAAATATAGTCCAAAAGTTGCTTCTTTTTTTTTTTTTTTTTTGTTAATCAAGTAGAGATAAGAGGAGAGAATATAAAAAAGAGGAAAAAAAAAACAAAGAAAATAGAAGAGGAGGATTTATATAAGGCCAACAACTTAGAAAAAAAAGATTAAAGAGATGTATAATTGAAAGGAAAATGAACAAAAATGCTATAGATAAGTAATGAAAAAAAAACTAGAAATTGAGAAAATAACAAAATTAAAAAAAAAAAAGACAAATTGAAATAAATACTAGATTGATGCAAAAGTCTGCAACATTTTTTTTTATCCAAAATTCTTCTCTTTCCAAAAATTTACAGCATTATTTAGTAATTTATTCTCACCATCTTTCCCTGGCCTCTCACCAACTTTCAGCTAAGTTTTATATTCCATCATTTAAGACTGATACTAGAATCTCTGTTTTTAGCAAAAATCTTTTATTTTTTAAAATTCATAGCAACATCTTGAACAGAAAATCAGCATTCTCTATCAAGTATTTTAAGAAATGGGACTCAGGATAAACTTTTCCAAAACAGAAACTATGATCTGGAATTGGAATATATAATGGAGTTATAACACTTTGTAAATAATTATAAATCCCTTTACATTTATATATACAAAAAATACTCATAAACATAAGAAACAGCAAGAATGGAAACAATGTAACAAGTATTATTTATTATCTGGTTGACACAAGGGACAGTAATACTGAGTAAAATTGTGTGCTGGGGATCAAATGTAGATCAAATATAGATTGGAATCTAACAGAAGGATAAAATAAAGAATTAGCAAAGTCTATACATTCTTTCTCATATGCTTTTTATTGATGCGTGTAATGAGTGATCAGATAACCTAGAAAGAAAATACAAAATGTGGCTGGGATTTTCTTACTTCAAATTTTTATCAAGTATTAAGAGATAGATATTACTATTATGGCCTGGAAAAGAAAAAGGAGCCAAAATTTTTGTTGACACACTTGTTGGTGGCCTGTTCTTGCTTACTGCCTGTCTGATAGTGAGAATGTAACATGTTTTTGTGTGTAGAGGAGGAAAGTGGGGTCAATTTTAATTGGTTTAGAAAGAGTGAATTAATGATAATTATAATTGTTGTGGTTATTATAATTATTTTTCACACTATAATTTTATTTACTTATTTCTTTATGTGCAACAGGTAGTTCTGCCCAAAACTGCAAATTGCTACAAAAACCTCAACCTGAAAACTAGAGTCATTTTTTTTAAATAGTCTTGACAGATCATAGAAATACCTTGAATGGCCCCAAATTCATTCAGAAATATCTAAACTGTCAGTTACATACAACTGCTTCTACAGATCAATGGTAAAAAAAGGCTTTGAGCAAGTAAAGCCTGAAGGTCTTGGCAAAAGTCATCCCTCTTTGAACATTGTGGACTGTCACTATAGATTCACAAAGAACTTTACCTGATAATGGAAACCACATCACTTGAGGACTAAAATGCATAGCACATATAACTCAAAGAGAAAATAATGATATAATCAAAATGTTGACAATCACTGCCATTTCAAATAGAAGGTTCAGAAGGAAACCGCCATCAATCCTGGAAAGAGCGATAAAAGCTATTGAACTTAACAAACATGTTTTCGTAAAAAGGTATTATAAGAGAAAGATTTTTATAAATTCCAACCAAAAGTAGTTTGGCAGCTCGATCAATAAATGCCAAATGTTTCCTTATAAGGAAAGGGCTAATATTATTATCACTATTCTTTTTGAATATGGCCATGCCACTTTTTCTTTTACCTGATTGACATTTTATTTTTCCTCAAGGGAAACAATTAAAACACCTAACTCTTAAAATTCAAAATCATACCAAAGTCCTGGATGTGAATTGCATTTAATTTCCTCCTATATCAACTGAAGCCAGTCAAAGGCTCTGAATTTTAAAAACAATTTCTTTAGCATCACACTCCAAAAACGCCTACTAGACAATACATCAATTTTCAGTGCTGAAGCTACAGCCATAAACTTAGCTTTAAACCTTATCTTCGAACTTAACCTCAACAAATATATAATATTTTCTGACTGATTATCAGTGCTAATGGCACTGAAAAATAAATTCTAAATAACCCTCTGATCATCAATCTTCTACAAAGTATCAATCTCATCACCCAAAACTAAAATATTTTATGCTGGATTCCCAGCCATATTGGTCTCAGAGGAAATGAAAAAGCAGACATAGCAGCTAAAAGATCATTAAACATCAACATTAGTGATATAAAAGTACCCCACACAGATTACAAATAACTTTATTACGATCAAATGGCAAGAGTAGTGGAACTCCTGCAAAAATAACAAACTCTACAAAATTTAACCCATCTTCAAAGAATGGATAGAAGTTAAAATTTCCAATAGGAAAATGTCAAGAAGAGAAGTAGTAGTAATGACTAGACTTCAAATAGGCCACATGGCTGTCACCGATTCACACCTACTAAAAGGTGGGGAGACACCAATTTGCATTCCATGTCAGGAGCTCTACACAGTGAAACATATACTAACAGGCTGCATAGATCTTGAAGAAATGTGCTTAAGATACTATCAAGAAAACAATCTGAAAGACACCACAGTTAACTCAAAATGACCTTTTAGAATTTCTAAAAGCAACAAAGTCAGGAGTCTATACAGTGAAACATATACTGCTGCATAGATCTTGAAGAAATGTGCTTAAGATTATCAAGAAAACAATCTGAAAGACATCTTCAAAGTTAACTCAAACGACCTTTAGAATTTCTAAAAGCAACAAAGTCAGGAGCTCTATACAGTGAAACATATACTAACAGGCTGCATAGATCTTGAAGAAATGTGCTTAAGATACTATCAAGAAAACAATCTAGACATTCAACAAAGTTAACTTCAAACAACCTTTTAGAATTTCTAAAGCAACAAAGTCAGGAGCTCTATACAGTGAAACATATACTAACAGGCTGCATAGATCTTTGAAGAATGTGCTTAAGATACTATCAAGAAAACAATCTGAAAAAAGACATCTTCAACAAAGCTAACTCAAAACACCTTAGAATTTCTAAAAGCAACAAAGTCAGAGCTCTATACAGTGAAACATATACTAACAGGCTGCATAGATCTTTGAAGAAGCTTAAGATACTATCAAGAAAACAATCTGAAAGACATCTTCAACAAAGTTAACTCAAACTTAATTTTTAGAATTTCTAAGCAACAAAGTCAGGAGCTCTATACAGTGAAACATATACTCAACAGGCTGCATAGATCTGAAGAAGTAAGATACTACTGAAAACAATCTGAAAGACATCTTCAACAAAGCTAACTCAGCGACCTTTTTAGAATTTCTAAAAGCAACAAAGTCAGGAGCTCTATACAGTGAAACATATACTAACAGGCTGCATAGATCTTGAAGAAATGTGCTTAAGATACTATCAAGAAAACAATCTGAAAGACATCTTCAACAAAGCTAACTCAAATGACCTTTTAGAATTTCTAAAGCAACAAAGTCAGAGCTCATAAGGAAACATATATCAACAGGTCGATGATCTTGAAGAAATGTGCTTAAGATACTATCAAGAAAACAATCTGAAAGACATCTTCAACAAAGCTAACTCAAATGACCTTTTAGAATTTCTAAAAGCAACAAAGTCAGGAGCTCTATACAGTGAAACATAAACACTAACAGGCTGCATAGATCTTGAAGAAATGTGCTTAAGATACTATCACCAAGAAAAACAATCTGAAAGACATCTCCTCAACAAAGTTAATCAAAACAACCTTTGTGGTTCTCTAAAAGCAACAAAGTCAGGAGCTCTATACAGTGAAACATATACTAACAGGCTGCATAGATCTTGAAGAAATGTGCTTAAGATACTATCAAGAAAACAATCTGAAAGACATCTTCAACAAAAGCTAACTCAAATGCATCTTTAGACTGCAACAAAGTCAGGAGCTCTATACAGTGAAACATATACTAACAGGCTGCATAGATCTTGAAGAAATGTGTTAAGATACTATCAAGAAAACAATCTGAAAGACATTCTCAACAAAGCTTACAAATGACTTTAGCCAAAAGCAATGAAAAGTCAGAGCTCTATACAGTGAAACATATACTCTTCAACAGGCTGCATAGATCTGAAGAAATGTTAAGATTTCATCAAGAAACAATCTGAAAGACATCTTCAACAAAGCTAACTCAAACGACCTTTTAGAATTTCTAAAAGCAACAAAGTCAGGAGCTCTATACAGTGAAACATATACTAACAGGCTGCATAGATCTTGAAGAAATGTGCTTAAAGATACTATCAAGAAAACAATCTGAAAGACATCTTCAACAAAGCACCCAAATGACCTTTGTGAATTTCTACAACAGCCAGGGAGCCTATACAGTGAACAGAAACATATACTAACAGGCGCGTATCTTGAAGAAATGTGCTTAAGATACTATCAAGAAAACAATCTGAAAGACATCTTCAACAAAGCTAACAAACAACCTTTTAGAATTTCTAAAAGCAAATGAGCCTATACAGAAGTGAAACATATACTAACAGGTTGCATAGACTTTGAAGAAATGCTTAAGATACTATCAAGAAAACAATCTGAAAGACATCTTCAACAAAGCTAACTCAAACAACCTTTAGAATTTCTAAAAGCAAACAAAGGAGCTCTATACAGTGAAACATATATCAACAGGTTGCATAGATCTTGAAGAAATGTGCTTAAGATACTATCAAGAAAACAATCTGAAAGACATCTTCAACAAAGCATTCAAACGACCTTTAGGAATTTCTACAACAAAGTCAGGAGCTCTATACAGTGAAACATATACTAACAGGCTACAGATCTTGAAGAAAATGTGCTTAAGATACTATCAAGAAACAATCTGAAAGACATCTTCAACAAAGACCAAACGACCTTAGAATTTCTAAAAAGCAACAAAGTCAGGAGCTCTATACAGTGAAACATATACTAACAGGCTGCATAGATCTTGAAGAAATGTGCTTAAGATACTATCAAGAAAACAATCTGAAAGACATCTTCAACAGCTACATCCAAACGATCTTAGAATTTAAAAGCAATAAAAGCCAGGGAGCTCTATACAGTGAAACATATACTCATCAGGCTGCATAGATCTTGAAGAAATGTTTAAGATACTACTTCAGAAAACAATCTGAAAGACATCTTCAACAAAGTTATCCAGACCTTTAGAATTTCTAAAGCAACAAAGTCAGGAGCTCTATACAGTGAAACATATACTAACAGGCTGCATAGATCTTGAAGAAATGCTTTAAGATACTATCAAGAAAACAATCTGAAAGACATTTTCAAGAAAGTTAACTCAAACGACCTTTAGAATTTCTAAAGCAACAAAGTCAGGAGCTTCTATACAGTGAAACATATACTAACAGGCTGCATAGATCTTGAAGAAATGTGCTTAAGATACTATCAAGAAAACAATCTGAAAGACATCTTCAACAAAGCTAATTCAAACGACCTTTTAGAATTTCTAAAGCAACAAAGTCAGGAGCTCTATACAGTGAAACATATACTAACAGGCTGTACAGATTCAGAAGAAATGTGCTTAAGATACTATCAAGAAAACAATCTGAAAGACATCTTCACAAATGCTAACTCAAACGACCTTTAGAATTTCTAAAAGCAACAAAATTATATAACAAAATATAGTTGCAAAAGAAGATAGCATATAACCATCACACATCAAATCACAGCACCTCTACTTATATCTCAATAGCAAGACTTACAAAAGATCAACAAGCAGTAAACAAAAACCAAATTCTTCAGCATTTTAAATGACCCAAAATGGTATATAGGCTGGTAAAACAAACAACTAAACTAAACTATACTTTACATTTTTTAACACAAAGGTATGAAAAACTAATCTGCCAACAAGAGAAATAGAAGAATACAACAGCTAGAACTTGTGTTTTGTTTTTAACAAGCTACTTTGAATTAATAAATTTCTGAAGGCCTGGGGTGATACTAAAAAATAAGTAGTCTCAAACCTTTTCCTTGAAATCATAGCATCCATTGAAATGATTCTCTTTTTTGGTCCTTCATAAGCGATAATAATAAGTAATGTTACTTTTGTAACCTAAAAGGTTACTTCATGAGTAATACTCCAAATGGAGATGAGAAATAAACAGTAATGTTTATGATATCATCAAATACAAGACTTGCAAGCTGAGTGAAGTAATAAACACTACTAGTAGTGAATTGCTAGACAGTAAGACAAACATCATACTCTTAACAGAGTCCAACATCTATCTAATCTAAATCTAAACTTATTTATAAATGGAACTTTGTCTCTGTGTGTGTGTGTGTGTGTGTGTGTGTGTGTGTGTGTGTGTGTGTGTCTATTTTTGGATACTCATATTTGAGTAGATGCTCTATTTTTGTTATTAAACAGTATATTTATTTATTTACATCTATTTGGCTAAATATTCAAGAAAAACTCCAATAAGATTTCTTAAATATTCAGGCTGGTAGATGTAGATTAATTAATAATTTGATTAAAAAATGAATAGCCATTTAAAATAATAATTTACAAATATATTAAGAATATATGTGTGCATGTGTGTGTGCGTGTGCAGAGAGAGAGAGAGAGAGAGAAAGAAAGAAATGGATAGACATGAAAAATTAGCATTCTTGCTTTATGTACACATTTTGAGCATTGTTTCAAAATTAGTGAATTCCAAAATGAGTGAATCAACTGTATATCCATAAATGAAACGAAAATGTTATTTCTTATCTAAACTTATTTATAAATGGAACTTTGTCTCTCTGTGTGTGTGTGTGTGTGTCTCTGTGTGTGTGTGTGTGTGTGTCTGTGTGTGTCCTTTATCTATAGACTCCAAAATGGCTGAACCGATTTTCTTGAAAATTTACACAGTTGTACTATAAGTGTTTGCGAGTGTTCTTAGCTAGGTTTTTTGGAGAGGTACCCCTGATAAATATCGAAAATTGATAATCGAAAAAATTGGGTTATAGAAGGAGTGGTCCGATTTTAATCAAATTTGATACACTCATAAACAAAGACATCAAAAACGATTTTCAGAAGTTTCAAGGTTGCAGTTCTTACAATAGTGCAGAAAATCGATAATATATATATATATAAAAGGCAAGATGTTTGTGTGTGTGTGTCTGTTTATCTGCCTGTATGTCTGTAATTTTTCCAGCACTTTTATTTTAGTTTTTGCTTCGGGTTTGGCTCTAAGTAGGTATAATTGTAATTCTTAGTCTCAGCCATGATGTCATTTACTCAGAGGACTTATTTAGCCTTCTAAATTCAGTTTACGACGAAAAAACTTTATTTGATATCGATACCAGGAAATCAAAATTTGACTTACATCTATTCATTTTTCTTTCAGTCTGTAGTTTTGCTTTAACTGAAAACAACTATTGCTTTTTAGACTTTCGTGTCAATGTCTAAAGAGTCTGAGCTCCAGGAGCATGGATTAGTTTTAAAGCTTTCATTACACACGAGCAACGCTGGACTATACTGCTAGTATATAAATATTCAAGTTTTTAAACCATTACAAATACTTAAAATCCCTGAGGATATTTCAACATACTTAATCACACAGATCACTTTTCTTCTTTTTTGCATTTCAAAACTAGTTTTATGTCATATGTAGATAAACACTGGCAATTTCAAACTTTCAAAATTCAGGTACTGCTTAAGCAGTATAAGAGAACTGTTTCTACTGTTGACCTAAAGAGTTGAACTTTCCATTTTTTTTCATTTATCAAAAGTATAAATTTTGCAAAAATTACTGAAAGCTAAGGAACAGGAAAATTTTGTTAAAAAAAGAAAAAAATGTACTGAAATCTGATGTAATATTGATCATCTTTTTATGGCAGTGAATGCTGGACAATTTTCCCACAGATGAAGAAGAGACTTGAGGTAACAGAAATTTGGTTCTACAAAAGGATTCTGAGAATAACACATGAGTAACAAAGAAGTTTTAATGAAAAATGGAAACAAAAAGAACTCTTATACTAAGAATCAGAAAGAGTTCTAGTTAGAATTTCTAGGACAGTGAGAAAACAGGGCTTGGAGAATTTGACACTTACATGAAGGCAAAAGAGACAGAAGAAAGCAGTGAGTGACCAACCTAATGAGATTGTGTAAATAAATGGCAGAAGAGAGATTGGGAAGAATGGTAAAAAGACAAACATTGCTTAGCAATATAAAGGAGAGAAAGTTGTGGAGACCTATGATCAATTTACCTTGGTAAAATTGATTTGTTTTTTATGGCTTGACAACCTTTTGCAGGTTATTTAAAGCCAAAAAATATTTTTAGATTGTAAGAATTTCTTTTTTTTTAGATATTAATGACTAACAGTATAGCCCGGCGTTGCTCGGGTGTAATGAAAGCTTTAAAACTAATCCATGGTCCTGGAGCTCAGACTCAGCCTAAAGAATATTTGTGAAGTTTGGTGAGAATCGGATAAAAATTGTGGATTTGCATAAAGGACATACAGACAGATAAACAGACAAACACACAAACATGTTGCCTTATATATATATATATATATATATATACATATATATATTATCAATTTTCTGCACTATTGTAAGAACTGCAACCTTGAAACTTCTGAATACCGTTTCATATATCTTTGACTGTGAGTGTATCAAATTTGATTAAAATCGGACCACTCCTTCTACAACCCGATTTTTTCGATTATTGATTTTCAATATTTATCAGGGGTACCTTGACACAAAGCCTAGCTAAGAACACTCGCAGACGCTTATAGTACAACTGTGTAAATTTTCAAGAAAATCAGTTCAGCCATTTCGGAGTCTATAGGTAACGGACACACACACACACACACACACACACAAAGTTCCATTCATAAATAAGTTTAGATTCTTACTAATTAACACATAGCTGGAAAAGAAAAAGTGGATTCATACCTTTCCCAAGGGTATTTCTTCATAAGTGAATATAATGAACACAGCTAGAATTTGAACTCTGATTTCTGATTAACAATTCTATGCAATTATTCATTACACCACCTGCAAATCCAAGCTTACAGCATCTGGTATTCCCAAACAGTCAACCATCAAGGTACTGACCAGGCTCGATGTTGCTTAACTTTGATGATTTACAAGATCTGGTGTTTCAATATGATGTGCCCATAAGCCAAACCTTACTAAGAAGTACAAATGATAGGAAAGTGTGGAGAGCCATTACTACATCCTGAAAAACATAGTCCATAGAAGTAGAAGAATGATGAAAGAAAAAGAAAGTTTCTATGTGGAGTGAAGAAGACGTTATTTGAAAGAGAAAAATGATCTGAAGCTATGTTACTATGGTAATAAGCCAGTCCTCACTGGGTACTCCACATTTGTGGGTTTGCCCCATAATGAGCTTAGTAAGTACAATTACGTGCAAATACCCTTGGTAAAGGTATTAATCCGTCTCTTCCTTCCAGTTATGGGTTAAATAACAGGACAGATTGGGTTCTATAGTCTTGGTTGGCAACCAGTCTACCACAGAAAGCAATGGCAACCTACTACAGGATAATCTCTGCCCAGTCAGTCATGTCTCTTTTGAGACATGATTGCCCAAGCATGTTTCACGTATGGCACTTAACTGACTGAAGTACAAATAAAGATCTAAACTTGTAGCTAATGAGTGGAGTCATCCCAACAGGGCATCAGTTTAGGTTGCAATGTTGAAATGTGTTCTGGATCAAGCCACTGAATTTCTTCATTTTGGATTTTCATAATAAATCCACTCTTCATTCAGTCAGTTAAGTGCCATACGTGAAACATGCTTGGGCAATCATGTCTCGAAAGAGACATGACTGACTGGGCAGAAGATTATACCGCAGTAGGTTGCCATTGCTTTCTGCGGTAGATTGGTTGCCAGCTAAGGCGATAGAACCCAATCTATCCTGCTATTTAACCCATAACTGGAGGGAAGAGACAGATTAATACCTTTCCCAAGGGTATTTGTGAATGCAGTGGATTCAACAGGAATCCGAACTCGGCTCCCCGGTTTCTCGTTCCGAGCCAATATCCACTGCACCACAACGCACATCCACTCTTCATTACAAATGACTATTTTGCCCCCAAATAATTTTTTTCTGTATCGAGCAAAAAGAAACCCAATCTTAAACAGGGAACAAGAGACTCTTTCAGCAATGCTTGTTAATACATCAGCAGTTGCACAAGAGAAGTAAAAGCTATATTGCTTATCTGAAAGAAGACACTGTGAGGTGAGATGCTTAACCAATTTCAGAGTTGCCCTTCTGTAAACTTACAATGTAAATCATGCCAAGCTTTCAATTGACTGTTATCTATTACCCCACTTTGCATTTTGATTCTAGATCTTGTTGGTATGTAGCAAAAAGTGGGAAAACATATGCTGCATGTTCACACAGTAACACAATGAAAGACAAATGCCAAGTTAAGAAATAAGAACGCTAACCCTGATTCCCATACTATAAAATAACTGTTTTATTCAGGGAGCTTCAAAATATATCATTTATACAGTAATCTAATCTAATCTAATCTAAACTTATTTATAAATGAAACTTTGTCTGTGTGTGTGTGTGTGTGTGTGTGTGTGTATCCGTTACCTATAGACTTTGAAACGGTTGAACCGATTTTCTTGAAAATTTACACAGTTGTACTATAAGCGTCTGCGAGTGTTCTTAGCTAGGTTTTGTGTTGAGGTACCCCTGATAAATATCGATAATCAAAAAAATTGGGTTATAGAAGGAGTGGTCTGATTTTAATCAAATTTGATACACTCATAAACAGAGACATAAGGAACGATATTCAGAAGTTTCATGGTTGCAGTTCTTAAAATAGTGAAGAAAATCGATAATATATATATATATATATATATATATATATAAAAGGCTAGATGTTTGTGTCTGTTTATCTGCCTGTATGTCTAATTTTTTCACCCTTTTATTTTAGTTTTTGCTTCGGGTTTAGCTCTAAGTAGGTATAAATGTAGTTCTTAGTCTCAGCCATGATACCATTTACTCAGAGGACTTATTTAGCCTTCAAAATTCAGTTTACGACGAAAAAACTTATTTGATATCGATACCAGAAAATCAAAATTTGACTTACATCTATTCATTTTTCTTTCAGTCTACGTTTTTGCTTTAACTGAAAACAACTATTGCTTTTTAGTCTTTCGTGCCAACATTCAAAGAGTCTGAGCTCCAGGACCATGGATTAGTTTTAAAGCTTTCATTACACTTGAGCAACGCTGGGCTATACTGCTAGTCTAAATAGTAAAAATCTTTTCATTGACTCTCTGGTTTTTTATGATCAAGAGAAAGGCCTAGATGTGAGATATTTAAAGTGAACATCCAGGTGTTTACAAGGAGAAGGAAAGGGAAGCAAATAAATAAATGAAAACTTTGGGGGAAAAGTGCCACTCAGCCGGAAGGTTCTGAGAATGGGGTTATATAATCAGTCTATAACACAGAACAGTCAGCTGTGAACTGTTCATGGTCAGTCAACCGTGAACTGTTCATATCATAGAGGGTGATGAGATGGTAGTCAAAATAACTAAATATTTTTATCCATTTATTCATGGCTCTCCTCTAGATTTTAACACGAAAACAATCTAAGCATTAAATGACCCATAGTGTGTTGATATACCATAAAGCCAATCAACCATTCAATCATTCAGATGAGGTGACTAATCAGTAATATACGAATTATACAAACTTTATGAACAAAGGAAGAGTTGGGATATTCAAATGCCTGACTAGAAGAATAGAAAAAGAGAAAAATTTGGCTAATGGTGCATGACAGGGCAGGGAGTATTACAATCAGGTTGGGATGGGCACAATGGAAAAAGGATCAATATTTCTGTCATGTTCAGAAAATATTGTGACTCATTCCTCAAAAGTTATGGTCAATCAAGAAGACTTACAGGGTGCAGTGTGTAAATTGTTGCATTCTATATTTTTAATTCTGTGCATGTGCGTCATTTGTTTTTGATTTTGTAAACTGCACAGTATAGTAGGGTCAGTTAGGCACCATTTGTGAGAAAAAAAGCACCAAGTTACAATTCATTCTGCTGAAAATTTGTAAATAGCATGCTGTACTACGTGTCTACGGCTATATCGTATTGAATGCACCAGTTCCCGTCCAATCATTGAAGTTAAGCAATATTGAGCCTGGTCAGTACTAAAATGGGTGACCATTTGGGAACACCAGGTGCTGTAAACGTAAGGATGAAGAATGGTTCACCGGTCCACCAGGCTTGGGGGTTGGGTGCAGGGCTAACACCCCTGCCCCGCAAAAAACAGTTTGTTACAGAAACAGCAACAAAATGTTGCTGCCCTATGCACCATTGGGTGTGATGGATAAATGATGAATGATGATGATGCTATACTGCTTGGAAGTTTCAATATGAACATTTCAGAGTGTTTGTGTGTCAAGCTAAGGACAGTGCTGAGGATTCAGAAAGGGTTGGATGAGTCTAATGTGGATTATGAAAGTGTTTGGAGAGATCACCATTGATGGCGACATGATGCCTCCATTCATCTTCCCATCGAGCTTCAGAGAACATGGAGGCCCACATCAGGTGTCTTGAGGTAGTAGTATTGCCCTAGAGCTAGAAGGGGTTGCTGGAAAATCCTGAGTCTGGCAACAGGACTCTGTGCCATGCCACACAAGCAGGAGAACTCAGTCATGGCTGTCAGACAATTCCTTTGACCACATCATCCCTTACGTCTGCCCACCCAACCCCCCAGATTGCAACCCCCTTGATTATTATCTGTGGGCCACAGTTCAGTTGGAAACCAACAAAACTTGTGGTAACACCAAAGATGAACTGAAGGCAGCATTCACCAAATTAAACAAGGAGACTCTCCAGAAGAGTTACAGGAGATTCTGATGCCATCTGAAGATTATGGTTGAAGACAACAGTCTCTTCTTCTGTATCTCATTTCCCTTCATGACATGGGCGATCATGGCTCTCCACACTTTCCTGTTCTTTGCAGCTCTTGGTAAATTTTGCCTGTTTGCTATCTCTCCTAATCCAATGCTTTTTAGGATGTACTTGGCCAAAATGTTGCATCTGTAATAACATCTATAACAACCAAGATGAAAACAATAATTTAAATTAAAGTATATTGGCAAACACTCATTGGAAAAATGAAATATTAAATAATGAAAGCATTATACAACCCCACCTTGATGACTCAATGTCAAAACCATCTGACATTTTTTATAATCATTTCACACCAAGCAAGGCAGTACTGACACTGGTACACAGGGGGTTAAATAAGAGGAGAGTGATGAGATAGAGGAACAAGTTACAGGGGGTGTCAGAGAATGATGAGAACACTGGTGTGAAGAGAGCTGCATGAGAGTAGAGTGGAAAGGGAGAAGAACATGATACAAAGGTTGTCAGGGAAAAGATGCAAGTCAAGGAGATAAAAGATGGCAATTGTTTAAATTCTTGGAGATGTTAGCTGTGCTGTCAGGGAATCAAGTATATGGAAGGGAACTCCACAGGTGGGAAGTACAAGAAAAAGAAGCTGATGAAGTAGAAGTTGTGGTTATATTTGATTGATTTCACTGTAAAAGGGTGGGACCTATTTGCTAGTCTAGTAGCTCAAGTAAATTCATGCAGAGGGGCCACCAGGAAGCTAAGCTAATTGAAGCAGAAACTGTGAAAGTATTTGTAGAAGAGACAGAGGGAAGCCATATTATGTTGGTGAGAAAGTGACTCGAGTTGAGCTACCAGGTCAGGATCGATTACATTGCAGATTTTCCATTGGGTTTTGTCAAGTACCCTGAGATGAATAGCAGGGGCACCTGACCAGATATGACAGCAGTATTCAATGCACAGACAGATGGTAGATTTATATATGTGCAAGATGAATTCAGACGAGAAAAACTTTCTGGCCCTACACAGTGAACTGACCTTCTTAGCAGCAGATTTAGCTATGGATTCAATGTAGTTATTCCACTTGAGGTCGACTGAGAGAGTTAGACTGAATTTAAAAGTTCCAAAAAATATGTTACCAATATTCTTCAAAATGGCGGTATAGAGGATGAAGAAGTTGGACATATTTCTGTTACTGTCATCATGAATTCAATTCCTGGATTAAGTTGTAAAACACTTGTTCAGCAGCAGTTAACAAGAACTCCTATACACCTTTTCTCTTCAGAAGGTGAGCAATCATGGCTTTCAACAATTTCCTGACTTTTTTTTTTTTTTTTTTTTATAAGCGTTTCACCCCGAGCAAGTCATTCCACTGCCACTACTGCGCAGGGGGCTACATAGAGTGGAGAAAGGATGGTTAAATATAGGAAATGTCAGAGGGTGGGTGATAGGCGGGTAAGGATACCGAGAATGAGGGTTGGGTAGATGAGAGCGTTCTGAGAATAATTGGGAGTTAGTGTGATAGGAGGTGTCTATCGACCCTACATTTAAATACTTGGAGATTGTAGCTGTCGGGAAAGCAGACATGCGGAAGGGAATTCCACAGGCGGGAAGTGCGAGAAAAGAAGCTGTTGGAGTAGAAATTACGGTTACATCTTATCTATTTAACTGTAAAAGGGTGGGACCTAGTTGCTAATCTAGTATCTCGTGTAAATTCATGCTTAGGCAGCACCAATGATCTAAGTTCATCGGAGCAGAAGCCATGAAAGTACTTGTAGAAGAGGCACAGGGAAGCCACATCACGCCGGTGAGAGAGTGGTTGCAGCCGGTCTGCCAAGTCAGTATCAACCACGTTACAGATTCTCCTTTGTATTTTGTCAAGAAGCCCAAGGAGAGTAGCAGGGGCACCCTTGTATCTTTTAGTAAAATTTGTTTTTTCACTATCTCTCCTAATCTCTGTTTTTCCAAACATTTGCACACACTCCATAAGTAGGTTATGTACTGCTTTCCTGTCTCTCTTGACTTCAGTATATCCTATAAAATATATAATGAAGTCATGGATTTTTAGACAAGCATAATCAAATCATTTTGTCACCATGACATATTAATTAGTTCTATGTTATGATTTCTAAACACTTGCAACAAATACTCATGATGGATACACACATTGACAAATGGAATATGAGAACAATAAATTTTAAACCACTGATAATGGTAATATTCCCTGTAATAAAAAATTCAATAACTGTTTGGAAACAATAGCCATCTGATCATGGCTAGTGGCTACTTGATTGAAACCTTATGTCTATAATAACATCTATAAAAAAAAAAACGATAATAATAACTGAAATTAATTAAAGTATACTGACAAACAGACAGGATGTGCATTGTGGTGCAGTGGATATCGGCTTGGAATGAGAAATCGGGGAGCCGAGTTCAAATTCCAATTGAATTCATTGCATTCACTTACGCGCAAATACCCTTGGGAAAGGTATTAATCCATCTCTTCCTTCCAGTTATGGGTTAAATAACAGGACAGATTGGGTTCTATAGCCTTGGCTGGCAACCAGTCTACTGCAGAGAGCAATGGCAACCTACTGCGGGATAATCTTCTGCCCAGTCAGTCATGTCTCTTTCAAGACATGATCGCCCAAGCGTGTATCATGTATGGCACTTAACTGACTGATACCGACAAACACCCCTTGGAAAAATGAAATACTAAATAATTAAAAAACAGTACAAACCCATCATGATAACTCAATGTCGAGACATTGAATACAGTGATTTTCTAAGCATGGAGCACCCAGTGAGGATCAAACTCACCATCATCAGTTGCTTTATCCGTGTTGTTGCAGATTATGCATCAACATGAGAAATTATTTTCATGTTAATTTTTTGAGCTTACTCTTCCATGCTGGCTCAAGGCATGTTGGAAGAGAGTGCTTGGAGATTTTCCAGCAATAGATTGCCAATTCTTTCTGCAGTAAGAATGGTTATCAACCAAGACTATGTAACTAAGTCTGTTCTGCTATTAACCCTCTACAAACTGATTTTGAATTTAGAGTTTTCCTTCTTCTAGACCAATTGCCACCCAAGGCAATAGAATCTGGTCTGTCCTGTTATTTATCCATAACTGGCAGAGAAGAGATGTATTCATGCTTTTCCCAAGGGTATTAGTACAAAAGTGAATGTAATGACTTTGACTGGAATTTGAACTCAGCTCTCCAATTCCTCAATCTGAGCCATTATCCATTATGCCACCATACCAACTCATTACTCAGTCCCAATCAATGTAGTGAGATAAACTTGCTAACCATTACATCATGTTGAAGTTCCCAGTCTGATATTGAATACAAAAGCTTCAAAAATATACCACATGTTCTCTGGGAAGGTGGCGTAGTGAATAAAGAAGCTGGATGCATTTGTGTTACAGCCATTGTGAGTTCAATCACTGGATTAAGTAGTAAAATATTTGTTCAGTAGTAACAAACAAAAACTAACATCATCTTTTATATGTGACAGAAATAATTTGTAGAAAGGATTAGAAAGAAAGAAATCTATATTTTTAAAGGTTTTATTGAAATTTTATTCAAGTTTCCACATGTCCTCCATCATTAGCAATACAAAGGGTAATACAATTTTGTAGTTCATATTTTTTACTTATTTAAAAATTGTTGTAAATTTTGGGATAAATAATTATTCAATAACTATACTTAAAACCAGGTACATTAAAATTTATAACATTTTTTACAGATTATTTCTATCACAAATACAAATAAAGTTGAATTTTTTAAAGTGCACATGGACTTTATGGACACCATGTATAAGATCCTAATCTTAAGTTTGTTGTTGAGAATCATGAGATTAGTGCACTTTCAATGACAGGTTGGAAAATTTGATACTCACAGGACATACTGAAGATAAGAGAGAAATAATGGTTAACCTACCTGACAAGATTTTGTAAATGGATAGCAGAACAGGGATGTGGAAGAATACTAAAGAGAAAAACATTGCTACAATGGATAGGAAATCAAGGAGAGCCATGACCAACCACTTTTTAAAGCAACATGGCACATAAAAAAGATACATGAAAATTTACAATCAATGTGTGCAGTTGTCTATCACAAACTTTTCTTTTTTCTTTCCTTTCATCAAGTAAAACGCAAATCAGTCCATAACCAGGAAGACCTATGTATATATCTAAAATGCATTATATATATATATATATATATATATATATATATATATAGTCATTCACAGACAGATCTGTTTCGCTGTATCACAGCTCATCAGTATGGTTAGACTCTGATTGCTTTTTAACCCAGGATTGAAACCCGACCGAATTGGCGTCAGTTGGCGATTCTACCTCTGGGCTATGGGTGTTCGGTAGAAGAAGGCAGACTTTTTAGCGTGTATATTGTCATTATACCTGCCCAATAGCCAGAGTGCTCTAATTCATTTACTGAATGAGCGATGCGTACATGCCAGAGTAGCTACTGTTTTTCAAAGTTTACCATTCTTCCAGAGTGCTCGATCAGGTTGTGAGAGCGTAAATATATATATATGAGAAAGAGAGATAATGGAAAATATTTATAATTTTTGTAAAATGACAATGTTGGTTAGGTTTGGCATCTTCAGGTTGGAATGAAAGTCAAAACTTTATGTAAGGAAAATGTGTTTGAATTTTTAGGTGAAGAGAGATAATAAATTAAATAAATTTCCAGATCCGACAACTAAAGACCAGACAGTGTTTTTTTTTAAATTTCTTTGTAAATCAGGGCCATTGGCATCTGTTGGATTTTAAATCGGCCTACTCTAAATAAATCCTTGTTTTTTTTCTCTATCTCTTGTGTTGTTATTACTTTTATGATGATTGGTGATATTATATAAGATCCTAGTGTTAGGTTTATTGTTGAGAATTATGAGATCAGTGCACTTTCAATACATTTTCATATTAGTTAATTCTGTTCTCTCCTGATCAGATTAGCATTTTGTTGTATCACCAAGGTGGATATGATACACAGAGAAGTGTGCTGCAGTATTATTCAGCACAATATCCAATGCTAAACGGATATACACAGAGCAGTACAATAGACAGAACTTACAACACAGAGAGAAGGGTTTTAGATTGCAATAGTTGCTGAAGTAAACAGTCCAAATATTATTATGCCTCACATGCTACTATTCTTTACTTAAATAGACCATTTAAGACCATGGGTCATTCCATCATTGAGAGTGCTGCTGGGGTGTCAGCCACTCTACAACACTTTATTAAGTTGATGTTGTGGTCAAATGTATTAATAAATACCAGTCTGATCAAGAGAGAGAAGGATTCACAGTAATTTATGTAATTAACCAATCTTAATATGAATATGACATTGTTTTTATTACTTGAACATTACATTAGTGAATGAAAATTAGATTACATCACACAGTAACATCTTTAGGAAAGAACAAACTTAAAACAAATTGATATAAAAAAATCAACATCTTTTAAGGATTATATGATATTGTAGCATAGGGAGATGGTTAATTTTTCTTTGATTCGGCCTTGTGTCAGACTTAACCGAACTCCCTACATCTTACAAGTTTTATGCGGAGTTATCATCAGAAGGTTTTCATCAGAAGGTTGGCTGTCGGCAGTTTGGAATATGTGGAATTGCGTGGAATAGCATAAGAAGAATAAAATATACATTTTGCATTTTAAATTAGAAATTTAATAAAAGGAAAGAATAACACAATTTGTAGAAGTTAATGTTCAATTAGAAACATTATTAAGAAGTTATAAGTAGAGTTTGTGTTCAATGAATTATAAAGTTGAGTTAAGGGTATCGAGAGTTGAAGAAATTGTTTGTAGTAGTAATTGTTGAAAGAGAGAAAGAGAAAGAGGACAATGTCCAAGTCGTTTAAAGTTGAAGTTACATTTTAGTGTTGTCTTTCTCACTGCTTCCATCTGATTGACTTGACTGATGTTGATGAAGTCCTTTTATTATAATCTAGATTTTTCACACTTACACGTGAAGTCCTTTTTCTTTTTGCAAGTCACTCCCATTCGCAAAAAATCATTAACACTTTTTGTCTTCACATATACAGGGTGTCCATAAAGTTTGTGTGCACTATAAAGAATTTATAACTTTATTTGCATTATACATTTTTTAATATATTTTTTAATATATATATATATATATATATATATATATATATATATATATATATATTATAAATTATAGCTTAGAACATGTACAAATTATCTTCTACTACAAAGTGTTCATTTTGTTTTGACATTGAAAGGACAATGTCTCATCAGGTAGTGTGAAGGGAGATGGAAAATTCTTTACCTTATATTGGCGAATTATGCATGAGAGGTAAGTGGGGTGGAAAATGAGAAATCAGAGTTGGAAGTTGGAAGTTAGAATTTGAATGAAAAGAAGGAAATTAATCACCTCTCTCCTCTACGGAGAGAGGTGATTAATGGACATGTTGAAAATTTTATAGACAGACTTAATGGTAGAATATAAGGTATGGTCCTTTACAGCCTTTATGGCCACTCCTTTGGGTTTAACAAAAAGAAAAAAAAATTAAGGAAATGTATATAGGGTGGGAGAGAGTAGGAGAGGATAGGCTAAAACAAGGATAGCAATTGCTGTTTGGTAAACATATCTGAATGAGTGGAGTATACAGCTACAAATATTTTTGTATTTAAATTTAGTTTTTATACTTAATATATTTTTATACTTGACCTTAATTTAAAATTTAGGAAATTTAAACTTATATATATATATATATATAAATTGATGAATCTTTTAAATACAACCTCACCATCACTAAACCTACCAAATGAAAAAAAAAAAAACTTGAAATGACAAAACAAAACAAAAAAACAAGAACAAAGAAAAAAGCAACAAAAGAAGGGAAAGGAAACATAAAACAAAAAAAAAAAGACAAATAAAAAAAAACAAACATCAGCAATAACCCAAAGTGCTCAATGCCTCTATCAAAGAGAGCACAGCAGATCAGTAACATTAACCAACAAAAGAGACCAGTTCCAAATCATTAATCTGAGTTTCACACAGAGCAATCTCTAGGTAACAGAAACTGTGGGTGTGAATGCATGTATAAACACACATACTCACACACACTTCTATTGGATATTGCATCTTTGATCACAAAAAGAAAGGCACAATATTTAAAAACAGTTGAAATGCATATGTGTAGGAATGTATATTAATGACGGAACAACTGAGATTCGTTAAAATATTTTTAATTTCTCTTTATTAGTTTTGCTTTGAAAAACAAACCATTCTTTTTATTTTTTTACATTTTTCGTTTCTCTATAATCACTGATAGTCACACAACAATCTTAAAGCTGATCTGATTGGGTTAAGCCAAGGAGTATATTGTTGGATAATTCCCATGACAGAAGGATTAAATTGGTTGGTTGCAAGGCGGATTAACAAGCAGGACAAGCGACCTACCCAGCAGCTGGCTACTGTGTATGACTGGGCAGGGCCTTACCCGATTAGGAACATTTTTTGAAACCAATCTGAAAATATCATATTGATTTTAAGGGTGTAGCCATTGAGAATTATATATTTTTGATATAGCAAGGATAACCGAAGCATTCAGTACACATTTATTGGCAAAGAATAAGTGTATTCGGGTGTAGAGACGTTTTATGTCCTTATTTTTCTCATGTTTTATGTCTTTGTTTTCCAAGAAAATAAATAATCAATAGAAAATATTTACTCTTTATTTACTTTTATTTTTTTAAACAGTTGGGAAATCAATGAGAAAAAGAAGCAACTTTTTTAAAGACACCTTTGATTGACAAATGGGCGACCATGCTAGCAAACTGTTTTTGCAATAAAGATGTCATAGGATGAAAATGACCAATAATAACATAACACCTATTTTTATGGATTCTTGATTATGACTTTTCTTAATATGAATGAGAAAGATTTCAGTACATTTCAGGTAAAATGGAATAAAGTACAATGTAAAAGATACACAAATATTTTGAATTCACATTGTTTTTATATATTCACCTATTGAAATTTATGTGTGTGACCATTGCATTCATTTTTGTTTCTGCTGACTGAAATCTATCTATCAAAGTTTGTTAATTATTTATCTATCAATCTGTTAATTATCTATCTACCTAAGTCTATTAATTATCTATCTATCTAAGTCTGTTAATTATCTGTCTACCTATCTATCTATTTATCTAAGTTTGTTAATTATCTATCTACCTATCTATCTATCTAAGTCTGTTATTTATCTATTTAAGTCAGTTAGATCAATAGATAGATAACAGCCTTAGATAGATAGATAGATAGATAGATATCTGTCTATCGATCTAAGTCTGTTATCTATCTATCTATCTATCTATCTAAGTCTGTTATCTATCTATCTAAGTCTGTTATCTATCTATCTATCTATCTAAGTCTGTTATCTATCTATCTATCTATCTCTGTTATCTATCTATCTATCTCAGTTATCTATCTATCTATCTCAGTTATCTATCTATCTATCTATCTATCTATCTTATCTAGCTAAGTCTGTTATCTATCTATCTTATCTATCTAAGTCTGTTATCTATCTATCTATCTTATCTATCTAAGTCTGTTATCTATCTATCTATCTATCTATCTAAGTCTGTTATCTATCTATCTATCTATCTATCTAAGTCTGTTAATTTTCTAAGTCTGTTAATTATCTATCTACCTATCTATCTAAGTTTGTTAATTATTTATCTACCTATCTATCTATCTAAGTCTGTTAATTTTCTAAGTCTGTTAATTATCTATCTACCTATCTATCTAAGTTTGTTAATTATTTATCTATCTATCTATCTATCTATCTATCTATCTATCTATCTAAGTCTGTTATCTATCTATCTATCTAAGTCTGTTATCTATCTATCTATCTAAGTCTGTTATCTATCTATCTATCTATCTAAGTCTGTTATCTATCTATCTATCTATCTATCTAAGTCTGTTATCTATCTATCTATCTATCTAAGTCTGTTAATTATCTATCTACATATCTATCAATTTATCTATCTATCTATCTATCTATCTAAATCTATCTATCTATCTAAATCTATCTATCTATCTATCTATCTAAGTCTGTTAATTATCTATCTATCTAAGTCTTTTAATTATCTATCTATTTATCTCAAATTTGCTAAACTATTGTCTACAGTTTTTATATGAGAAGAAAGATTCACTTATCATCCAAATCACACTCCTCTCCTTTTTTTTTTTTAACAAGAGTAAATGTTTATCTTTAGCTTCTTGTTTAAGAATGGGTTTCTGATTCCTTCTAAAGTATTCTCATTCTCTTCCACTCCCATTAACTCCTTGTGTCTTAGTGCCATTATCAGCTTGCTTGGAGTGAACTGATTAAAAGAAAATTTATATATATATATATATATATATATAAACTTATTTATAAATGGAACTTTGTCTCTGTGTGTGTGTATCCGTTACCTATAGACTCCGAAACGGCTGCACCGATTTTCTTGAAAATTTACACAGTTGTACTATAAGTGTCTGCGAGTGTCCTTAGCTAGATTTTGTGTTGAGGTACCCCCAATAAATATCAAAAATCGATTATCGAAAAAATCGGGTTATAGAAGGAGTGGTCCGATTTTAATCAAATTTGATACACTCACAGTCAAAGATATAAGAAACAATATTCAGAAGTTTCAAGGTTGCAGTTCTTACAATAGTGCAGAAAATCAATAGTATATATAAATATAGATATATATGTAAATCGATACCAAGAAATCAAAATTTGACTTACATCCATTCATTTTTCTTTCAGTCTACGGTTTCACTTTAACTGGAAACTTTTTAGTCTTTTGTGCCAACGTCCAAAAAGTCTGAACTCCAAAATCATGAATTAGTTTTAAAGCTTTCATTACACCCGAGCAACTCCAGGCTATACTGCTAGTCTTCTATATACCTTTTACCGTTTTTCTTTTCAAGAACGTTCTTGTAACAGTGTTTTACTTGAACGTTTACGTGGCAGAGAATTTATGAATGTGCATTGCTTAAATTCAAACAAATTATGATTTTTTCATCCATCGTTTTATGAACCTAATAGGTATTTTTTTAGTGTGGATGCATTTTGTCATAATTTATGAAAAAGATCCACACATAACGTGGAGCATTGTAAAAACAGCCAAGCCTTACAACGGTGGACAAATATGTAGACTGTGCCAAGAAGAAAAATTAGAAATTATGACATATCCAAATAAAGACGAACTGTTAAATGAAAGAATAAAAATTATGACAAAATGCATCCACACTAAAAAAAATACCTATTAGGTTCATACAAACATGGATGAAAACATCATAATTTGTTTGAATTTAAACAATGCACATTCATAAATTCTCTGCCACATGAATGTTCAAGTAAAACACTGTTACAAGAATGTTCTTGAAAAGAAAAACGGTAAAAGGTAAAATCAATTATTAAAAATTGCCCGAAGACACCACTCATGGTAGAAACCAAGGTAGCAAAATAACTCGTTTAAAAATTAAATATATATATATATATATATATATATATATATATATATATATATATTTGTAAAAATTCAGATATAAATAAAATATATATCTGTAAAAAGACAGGATGAATAAAGACAAAAGGAAAATGTTTTTTATAAAAGTGTTTCAACCACTCATGGTTTTCAAGGAAAATGTAAGCAGAAGTAAAAACATTGTTAGGTTTTCAAAATTTTTTAATTTAAGAGTACTCAAAAATAATCTTCAGGCTAACTGTCAAAGTCAAGGTAAACTATGGAGAATTCTAAGTAATGTAATTTAATGCCTAATAAACAGAAGTGAGTAAATGTTACACTATTCACATTATTCGGACTATTGTCCTCATCTTTGTTGCCATTTTTACAACGTTTCAGCCGTTGTACGCTCTGGCCTTGTGCAAAGCCACTTTTGGTAGTCATAAGTTATCTCCCTTAAACTTAATCTCTAAGTTATTTGTATTTATTTTAAATAATAGTAGGTTTTAATTTAACCATGAATCATAAATAAATGTATTAACACTAGCAGTATAGCCCGGCATTGCTCAAGTGTAATGAAAGCTTTCAAACTAATCCATGGTCCTGGAGCTCAGACTCTTTGGATGTTGGCACGAAAGTCTAAAAAGCAATAGTTGTTTCCAGTTAAAGCGAAACTGTAGACTGAAAGAAAAATGAATGGATGTAAGTCAAATTTTGAAGTTTGGTGAGAATTGGATAAAATGTATAAAGGACATAGAGACAGATATATAGACACACACAAAAATCTTGCCTTTCATATATATATATATATATATATATATTACCAATTTTCTGCACTATTCGGCCGTTTCAGAGTCTATAGGTAACGAATACACACACAGACACAGACACACACACACACAGAGACAAAGTTCCATTTATAAATAAGTTTAGGTTTAGATTTAGATTAGATATTTATAAATTAAATACATAAATTTCTGAAAATAAAATAAAATAATAAATAATAACTACATTAAACAGAAAAAAATTTCCTCCTTTTCATTTGTTAGTGTGTTTCCTTTAGGGCTCTATCATTGGTTCTACTTTATTTTTAATTTTCATTAATGACTTTTCTGATGGAATCACTTGGTATCTATGCTGATGACACAGCCATTTACAGTCTCAATAGTAAATCATTTACAGTCATTTACAGTCTCATTTACAGTCATTTACAGTCTCAATAGTAAATCTGATTAGTTTGATAAGGTCAAATTGGCAGCTGGTATTGGCCTACGTTCCTTGGTTAACTGGGGCAAAGAATGGCTTGTTGATTTTAATGTCTCCAAAACAAAACTGCTCTTTATTAATCATCTACATGACCCCCTGCTATTTTCTGTCAGCATGGCTGATGCTAACCTCCAGGAGAGTGACTCATTGTGCCTTCTTTGGCTAACATTCTCTGCTAACATGATATGGAAAGGCTATATTGAATCAATTGCTAGATCAGTTGCTAAGAAATTTGGTTCATTGTGTTATGATAAACAATTGCTCTCACCAGAATCTATCTTACATATCAATAAGTCTACTATTCATCTATGCTTATAATATTGCTGCCACATAGTTCACACTCAACCCACGTCTATTGAACAGGTGAAGAGGCTCATCCCTTGTTCCCTGTTTAGGATGTGGTTTCTGGCTTTCTCTTTTTTCCAATCTTTCACTATTTTATTTTTTTCAATTGGAGTAGATAGACTAAACTATCGCCTGGTTCACATTCCACTCACGTCTATTGAACAGGTGAAGAGGCTCATCCCTTTGTTCCCTGTTTAGAATGTGGTTTCTGGCTTTCTCTTCTCTTTTCCAATCTTTTCACTCTTACGTAGCCCCCTGCGCTTCAGTGGTGTTACCGCCTTGCTCGGGGTGATATGATTAATAAAAAAAAACAAAAAAACATATGGTTTCAGTGCTCCTGCTATATATTTGGAGATTCTTAATGAAATCCAAAGAAGAAACAGCAATATTATTGGTTCTGTTTAGTCATTTGTAACTTTCCCACTACACTAAAGTTACTTCCCTGTACCCTTTTTTATCTTCGCAACTATTCAGATGAACTCTTTGCTATGGTATTTATAAATTTTATGAATTTAAGCCCAATACGAGACAGGTGGCAAAGCCTCATCCATTTAAAGTTTTGTTAACTAAGTTTTTTCACTTCTTGCTTGTAGAACTCCTTCATGTTTTCCAGTCAACTTTCATCTTCAAAAATTTAAATGCTATGTTGATCACTATCTGTATTATGTATTTAAACACAGTACTAGATTGGCAAGGTCTTGTCACTTTTCAGCTGAATTGGCTGAATATAACCATAATTTTTATGCTAACAGTTTCTTTTCTCTCACTTTTTGTTTGTGGAACTCTATTCCAGCTTCACGTTTTCCAGTTAACTTTGGTCTTTAAAATTATAAATGCAATGTTAATCAATCATTATGTACTGTCCTTCTGATTACTCTTCTATTGCTCTTGCTCCTTAATAATATTTCTGCCTCTTAATTTTTTTCACACCCAGTAACCCCTTGTGTCTTACTGCCTTGCTTGGGGTAAATTTGATAAAAAAAAAAATTAAAGAAAGTCATTAAACAAAATTAGAAAGCTATTTATGACTCATCTTAATAGTCTTTAATGCTTTGGATTTATGTCAGCCCCCATCCTAATAATTATTCTTTAATGCATTGGGTTTATGTCAGCCTCCATCCTAATAATTAATCTTTAATGCTTTGGGTTTATGTCAGCCCCCATCCTAATAATTAATCTTTAATGCTTTGGGTTTATGTCAGCCCCAATCCTAATAATTAATCTTTAATGCATTGAGTTTATGTCAGCCCCCATCCTAATAATTAATCTTTAATGCTTTGGGTTTATGTCAGCCCCCATCCTAATAATTAATCTTTAATGCTTTGGGTTTATGTCAGCCCCCATCCTAATAATTAATCTTTAATGCTTTGGGTTTATGTCAGCCCCCATCCTAATAATTAATCTTTAATGCATTGGGTTTATGTCAATCCCAAGATCCTCAGTAAGAGAGTCAACACAATCTTCAATGACAAATACTCTTTTTACTCATGGACTCCACTACCATAAATGGGATATATAAATGATTTTCATGGGTGGAACCAGCTGATCTTGGAAATGACCTCTAATCAATTGCTTACTGGAGCAAGAAATGGTTTGTAAATTTTAATACCTTCAAAACAAAAGTGCTATTTTTTCGTTAACATAGAAATCTATTTTTGCTTTCTATCAGCATGGCTGATGCTAACCTCCAGAAGAGCAACTCATTGCACCTTCTTGGTTTCATATTTTCCACTGACATTATATTTTATTAATTACTGCTTCAAAATTGGCTATCATCAGAATGGCTAATGCTAACCTCCAGGAGGGCAACTCATTGTGCTTTATTAGTCTCACATTTATTAGTCTCATATTTTCTACTGACATCAAGTAGAATGATTATATTGAAACATTTGCTAAGTCTGTTGCTAAGAAATTTGGTGACTGTGTTGTACAAACAAATTTTTCTCAACAGAATCCATCTTGCACATTTATAAATCTACCATTCATCCACGTATTGAATAATGCTGCCATATCCGGTCTGGAGCTCCTGTAATATATCTCAAGGTTCTTGACAACATCCAAAGAAAGGTCTGTAATGTTATTGGTCCTGACCTGACATCTTGACTTCAGTTACTCTTCCACCACCATGATGTAACTTCCCTCTGTTCTTTCTTTAAATATTTTCATGGTAATTATTCTAATAAACTCTCCTTGGTACTTCAGCCTCAGGAATTGAAGTGTCCTATTGGATTGACAACTAGATCTCATCATTTTACTATTAAACTTGCTAGTTGTAACTGTAAGTTCTGTTTGAATAGTTTTTCTTTTCTCACACTTCTCGCCTAAACAAACACAGAAATTATTTACATATTAAACTAATAATTAATCTTTAATGATTTAGGTTTATGTCATTTGCAAGCCATTCAATAACAGAGTCAACACAATATTCTATTTTTAATTTTTTTGCTTAAACATTATTCTTAATGGATACTCGTATTTGAGTAGATACTTAAATTATTTAATTATATAATTAAAAAGTATATTTATTTATATCTACTGGCCTGAATAATTGAGAAATCTTGTTAGGAAAATATGTGTACTAACAAGATTTCTTGATTATTCATCATCATCATCTAAACCAATGGTGTGTAGTGCAGTAACTTTTTGTTACTGTTTCCGTAACAAACTGCTTTTCATGGGGCAGGGTTGTTAGCCCAACATCCAAACCTGGAGGACCTGTGGACCATTCTTGGTCCTTACATTTAAAGCACCTGGCATTCTCAAACGGTCACCCATCTAAGTACTGAACAGGCTCGATGTTGCTTAACTTCGGTGATCAGACAAGAACCGGTGTATTCAACATGAATATAGCCATAGACCTTGATTATTCAGCCTGCTAGGAATTTCAAACTGAACCCTTTATTATGATCACTGGGGTATATCATTCTCATTCCTAGTGCAAAGCCTATTTTGGTAGTCATGAGTCATCTCCCTCTAACCGGACTCTCTAAGTTACTTGTTTACCATTGTTGTAGCCTGGTATTGAACTCACAACTCTTTGGGTCAAGTCACTGGAACTAACTAACCAACGTCTACATCCACTGGGCGATTTGTCTTTAAGGACAAGAATAACTGAATTTCTGGGACTTATAAACCTAATGTTCAGTAACCATTTTTTACCAGAATTCATATTGCAATTTTTTTGATGTTAATGGTTTTCTCTAATATTTTTTACCAGAGCTCATATTGCAATTTTTGATGCTAATGATTTTCTCTGGCACTCTGGATTACTGGTTCCCATATTGTATTCATCTCTATGCTTGGTCAGCTTAGAAGATTTTTGTAGCCTAGCATATGTGCTGATTCCTTAAGTTTACATAGTTTTCAGTGGCATTCTGTAGCTATTATTTCAACTTCATCTCATAAGGGGTGGTGATTCCCTTTCTCCCTCCATATGTGTTCAGCTATGCCTGATTTTTCTATCTCCCCTCATATTATGTTGCACTGTTCTTGTAGTCTTACCTTAAATGGGCAGCCTGTTTCTCCTTTATATTTCTTTCCACAGCTACATGGAATGGTGTACAAACAGTCCTTAGTCATGGCCCCCACTGTTGGGGTGTCTTACTTGGGAGAGGTACCTGCAAATTGTAGAACCACTTCTGAAGATTGTTCTGATGTTATATGAAACACAGTTCCTTTGTATTTTTTCCAATAACCCATTTACATAGGGTAGACAGACCGAGGCAGTTTTCTGACAGTTGTTATCCTCATGCACCCTCCCTTCCATGTTTGTTGGAGTTGTTGTCATGTACCCTGGATAATTGTTACATTATAGGGTACTGCAAAATTGCTTCTCATGCAATGTGAAGTGAAATAGCCAATCGGATTTTGAGGTTTAGAAAAATTAAGAAAGCCTGCTTTCAAGAAAAGGGCACAAAACTTACCTAGCAAAAATATTGTGAAAATTGAATTGTCACCACGTTGCGATTAGTAAATTGTCTTATGATAGCTAAGTAGTATTTTTTATCCACTGACACTGCAAGTAGCACCTGTTAATCTCTCAGCTATAGCAAAATCTCCAAACAAAAACTAAATATAATGAAAATATAAAAATACATTGTTATAATAAAAATACCAGTAATACACTTTATATAGAAAAATTACCAACAGTACCTATTTATAGTAGAATTACTAACAATACATTTTATCTGTAGTTGAAGGCATGAAACTGCTTTCAAAATATTTAGATTTCGACATTAAATAACCAATAGAGGTTGATATGGTGCTAAGTAAAATCAACCAATCAATCTTCTCTGATGTGCTATGTTGAACATAGGCAGTCATTACTCTCCACAACTTCCTGTCCTTTGTAGCTGTTAGTAAGGTTTGTCTTTTTGCTATCTCCCCTAATCCCTTTTCTACTTACCATTTACACAAACTCATTAGATACATAATTCACTGCCTTTCCTGTCCATCTTGTCTTCAATATATGTTGTGAATGTCAAATTATCCAAGCCCTCCCTCCTTACTGTGTTTTAAAAATTTAAATTGTCTTTTTTTTATTCTAAGCATGAGTGGCCTTTTTTGTTTCCATTTTCTCTAAAACTTCATAGTTGCTTACATGTCCAGTCTATGGTATTCTTAGCATCCTTCTATAGAACCACATATCCGGTGCTTTAAGTCTCTTCTTTATCTGCAAGGAGATTGTTCAGCATTCGTTGCCATCTAAGAAGACCAATATCCCATAAGAGTTCAGTACTTTTTTTCTTTGTTAATAACAACATTTTCCTGTTTCTTAATATTTTGCTAATCTTTTTTTTAAGGTATTTTTCACTATTCCGAAACGTCTTGGAACTTGGAAATGTTGCATTTTCTGCCCTTTGTTGAAACACTTCTGAGATGTTTCAATTGTTGTACTTGTGTCTCCAATTTGTAGTTTGCATCTTGGGGTGCTCCTTTTGCTAACAACCATACATTCTGTTTCATTATAATTGATGTTTAATGCAAAAAGTCTCATAAATCATACAGGCCTATAAAATGCATATATTTTTTCTTTTAAAACAGCTGTTGCTGATAGTCATGATCTCATAATTGCACCATTTGAACTCTTGGCACATCACTTCCCATTCATAATACTGGAACATGTAATACATTAAAAATAGAGTATTCCTGCTACATCTGAGCTAGAGCTGTTCTTCTTCTTCTTCTATGTGCCCTGTCCTTTCAGGACGTAGGCGATCATGGTTCTCCACGTCTCCCTATCCCTTGTGGCTCCTAGTATGTTTGCTCCCGTTACTCCTGTCAACCCCCATTCCGCCATCCACCTGATCAGGCCCTGCAAATATGTTATCCGCTGCCTTCCTCTGTCTCTCCTTCCTTCTATCTGGCCAGTTAGTATCAGGTTCTCCAGGCTCTCCTTCCTCATTGCATGTCCCAGGAACTTCAGTTGTTTCTTCCTGATGCTCAGTATCAATTTCCTCTTTGTTGCCATTCTTTCCAACACCTCATCGTTGCTTGCATGCTCAGTCCACGATATCCACAGCATCCTTCTGTAGAACCACATTTCCGCTGCTTCCAGTTTTGTCCTCATTTTCGATGATATTGTCCAGCATTCGTTGCTGTATTGAAGAACTGACATCACACAGCAGTCCAGCACTCTTTTCTTTGTTTCCAGTGAGATTTTTCTGTGTGTTAGTATTTTGCTCAGCTTCTGGAACGCATCCTTTGCCATGCCAATTCGCCTTCGGATCTCCAGTCTTGTAGGTGATGACTTATTTCCCAGTCTACAACCTTTTTCCATACAGGCATAATGTTTCATGTCTTTCCATGATAAATGTTCAAATGAGCTAGTTCCATTAATTTATAGGTTTTTGCTTCATTTATTTTGTTTCTGTTTTGTTTGGAAGCATTAATGATAGATTTTTTGATAGCTTTAAGTGAGTGGTTCCTATTTAGAGGGTGATTGAATGGTTAACCTGTGTGTTTATTTTTGTTCCCCATTTTCCAAGTAGATGCATTTTATGCTGTAGATTGGCTGTTGATTACAGTTTCTACAGAGAGCCTTTTACAAACCTTCCACAATCCTAAGCCTTTTTTAACTACTCAGCCAAAAGCCAATTTCTAACTGTACTAAAACAAATGAAGAGAAAAAAATAACAACAAAATTTCCCAGAAGAGTGAATCTCACTTCATTACTTATTTCTCACTTCATATTGAACAGGTGAAGAGGCTCATCCCTTGTTCCCTGTTTAAGATGTGGTTTCCAGCTTTCTCTTTTCCAATCTTTTCACTCCTTTTTCTCTTCTTTTTTTTTTTTTTCAATTGGAGTAGATAGACTAAACTATCACCCGGTTCACACTCCACCCACATCTATTGAACAGGTGAAGAGGCTCATCCCTTGTTCCTTGTTTAGGATGTGGTTTCCGGCTTTCTCTTTTCCAATCCTTTCACTCTTACATAGCCCCCTGCACATCAGTGGCATTACTGCCTTGCTCGGGGTGATATGATTAAAAAAAAAAAATTAAAAAAGAAAAGACTAATATATAAATATCATCAATTTTATTGACAATATTTTTATCATTTTGTTGTCATTTTATTCCTCGAATTTCATTAACCAGCTGATTAAATACACACACACAAACACACACATACACACACACACACACACACACACAGACACACACACACATACACACAGACACACACACACATACACACACACACATACACACACACAGTTAAATCATCCTCAATTCTTCTGTTTTTCATTCATTCATTTTCTACAGCTTATCAACACTTTGCAGGTTATTTAAAGTCAGAAAATATCTTTTTTTAGATTGGAAGAATTTGAGTAACGAGGTAATAATTGTTTAGGGATACAAGACTTACTAATTAATCCATAACTGGGGAGGAGAAAAGATGGAGTAAATTTCCAAGAAACTTGAGCATAAGTGAATCTAACAGACCCAGTTAACAATTCTGAGATATTATCCATTACATCACTCATAAAACCAAGCTTACAGCACCCAAGTAGTCACCCATCTAGTTACTGTCCAGGCTTGACTTGCTTAACTTAGGTGATTGTATAAGAAATGGTGTTTCAATATGATATGAATGTAAGCCAGTATTAGTCAAGAACTAGAAACCCAATCATTGGTATATCAGACACAGGGTGAGTTTTGGAGAAGTTTTCTTTTTAAAGTAAGATTTATTTTTGAAATGGGATATGGTTTTTGATTGGCTAGATAATATACCTTACATTGTACTTGTATTAAATGAACAGAACATTAAAACTACATAAATTTTTCATTAGCTGAAAACAATGTCACAATGTCTGCAAATGAATTCAAAAAGATGGGGTCTTAGCTGAAAACAATGATTATATTTTTGTACATGAATTCATTTAAATGTAAAATAACCCCTGTTTCTGATACATTATATATTATGCAATGCATTTACCCCATCAAGCACACAAAAGACAAAGGCTTTCACTGTCAGAACATTTCATCTTGTATAATATATTGATCTATGAATCATTTAAACAGTCCATGCTTTTGATTGGTTAACAATCTCTGAAACTGAAGAGCCTATCAAGCAACAGACTTTCTAAACTGATAACAACACTGTCTAACTTTCCCAGTTTATCATGTAATTCAAATATTGTCTTTAACTCAAAGTTATTATGTTTTTGAATGAGATTTAATAATAGAGGTCAAAATGCCTTTTAAGAAGGAGGTAATGAAATTAAATATTTGCCGTGACATGAGATCACTGCCCAACCTTGAACTGAGCGTAATATATATTGAAGCATTTGTTTGGTTTTTATTCATTGTCGAAACATTAGGCGAAAGCTGTTGTCTTTGACTTGGAAAAATTCTGTTGGTTTCAGTAAGGTAATTATCCGAGATACTATTATATGACTGCATGATAGTCACTGTTTGAATAATTTTCACAATAAAAGACTGTTGTTCATGATTAGAAACAGACTTACTGAATTCAAATAAAAGGAAAATAGAATTTTATGTGTAAGATGAGTATTTAGTAGAGATACTCTGTTTCTTTTTAATCATTTCACCTCAAGAAAGGCAATAAAGCCACTAAGATGCAAGGGTCTGCTGAGGGAGAAAGAATATGAGAAAAAATATGAATGGTAAAGAACAATGAAAGAACAAGAATTAACACGACAAGAGGTTAGAAGAGAGTTCCACTAGTGAGATGTGCAAGTGAAGAAACTGTTATTATAGAACCTACAGTTACATTTAAAAATTTGAATTGTAAAATGATGAGACCTAGCTGCCAATCTAGTACTGCACTTAATTTTGTAAAGTCAGTATATCAAAGAGGAAAACTCATCAGAACAATTACCATGAAAACATTTATAGAAAAGTCACAAAGAAGCTATGTTATGGCAGTTGGAAAGTGACTGAAGCCAAAATACGTTCTTATCTAAAACTTGATTGACCCCTTTCTGCAATAACTGTTAATACATCAGCAGTTGACCTAGAGAAGCGAAAACCATATTGCTTGTTGGAAAAAAGACTCTGTGAGGTGAGATGCTTAACCAATTTGGAATTGATTAGAATCTCTAATACTTTGCCAAAAGGAGTTCAAAGGATCAGATAGTTAAGAATGATTTATTATATACACAGAACTATTTAAATCAGTCTCTTATTATTTACATAAGTTGACATCATTGAATATTCTACACATTTTATCAGGCCAAAGAAAAACTAATCAATTTAATAAATAAATGCAGAACATTTAAAAGAATTAATTAATTTTATTTATGTACAATAACTGGCCATGGTTAAATATAATTGACAGAAATACTCAACAAATAGAATTGACAAAGTTTGCAATAAACAATAATAAAAGAAAGAAAAGAACAGGACAAAAATGATACTGAGTAAATAATATATGCAAGGCAAAGTAACAGAAATAAAACAATAAAATCACAGATTAAGAATGGTGTTAACACAAAATGATACAGACAAGCGATCACAATATTCTGACTTCAAGAAATAACAGTCAGATGAAACTGAGAAGTGATTTTATTAACTAGGAAAAAATCCCAGCATGCATTTGTACGTTTTGTCTATAAATTTGGGATGGGAGATGTTTTTGCAGTCATTTTTACACTGAGCCAAAAATTTAGATCATTTTTGTAATCAGCAAGAATTTATCGAGAACAACAGAAGTACCTTTACAAAGAAACAAAACCTGGCAGTGGACAGGTACCTGATTTACATTAAAGATGAGATATAAATACATAGATAAGTCAGTCAGTTAAGTGCCATATGTGATACATGCTTTGGGCAATCATGTCTTGAAAGAGACATGACTGACTGGGCAGAAGATTATCCTGCAGTAGGTTGCCATTGCTTTCTGCAGTAGAATGGTTGCCAGCCAAGATGATAGAACCCAATCCGTCCTATTATTAAACCCATAACTGGAAGGAAGAGAAGAATTAATACCTTTCCCAAGGGTATTTGTGCATATGTGAATGCAAGGAATTCAACTGGAATTCGAACTCAGCTCCTCGATTTGTCGTTTCGAGCTGATATTCACTGCACCACAATGCAAATCCACATAGATAAGTATAAGTATTGTTTAATTAAGCTTTTTTTTCTTTTTTTTTTGACATAGATATGTAAAAAAGCTTAATTAAACAATAGACAGCTATCAATAAAAAAAAATCAATCGACAAATCTCTTTGCAGGATATGGGCTGTGCTTGATAGAATTATTTTTTGAATTTCCTAGAGAAGATGTTGCACCATGAATTTCGTTGATTTGTTTTTTTTGAAAATGGTTAGTAGTGTTAGCAGAAAGTAGTTATATATGGGAAGTTTTATTTACTAATGCCAATGGAAAATGAAATAAAGTTAGAAATACTGAAAAAGTAAATAAAGAAATAATCAACAAGGAACTTTCATTGAGTTTTAATCAAACATGTATAAATGAAAAATTGCTGCACGAACATATTTTAGCAATAAAAATGCATTAAAAAGAAATCAAACACCTGTACAATATAAATAAGTATAAACAAAAAGAAAACCAACCAATCGCAAATAAGACCACTCCCACAAAATATAAAATCCCACCAAACTTTATATAAATAAGAAAAAAAAATTATAACAGTAAAAAATCGCAGCCCTGATGAGTGAAGACATCATAACAGTATCTTCACAAATCTTAGAAGTCAGCATGAACCTGCTCTGTTAAAGTGACAAATTCTTTGCATTAAACATACACACACATATATATCTGTTGTTTCCTCACTCATCCAGCAAAAAAGAGAATGGGTGGGTGTGAGCCTTTCACCAATTTTGGCCTGCACTCAACTCTTAGTCAGGGACTGTGCCAGGTAGGGAATTTGACTGGAGTGGTACATCTGTCAAATGGGAACACAAGTACCCCAAGATGAGCTCAGTGAGGACAGAAAACCTCATGTAGAGTAAAAGGGAAAAGCTCGCTTGATCTCAGTTTTCAGTGCAAAAGAGAAAAAAAAGTAAATAACCCTGAAGAGTGAAGATAATGCCCTCCCAAAACTTTGAAGTAAGCAGGACTGAAATAACACTGCTCAGCTAAGTGATAAATTTCTCCACATTAATTATATATATATATACTGCTTGGCATTTCATGATGGAAACTAATAAGTACATTTCAGAGTATTTGGGTGTCAATCTGAGACAGTGCAAAGGAAAGAGTTGGATTAATCTAATGATGATTACAAAGATGTTTGGAGTAAACACTAGTGATAGCGACATCATCTCTCCATTCATCCTTCGACAGGGCCTAATATTCAACATGGAGGCCTACATCAAATGCCTTGGAGAGATAGTGCTGCTCTGGATCAAGAGGATGGCTCCTTGAAAAATCTATGTCTGGCAACAGGACTCTTTACCATGCCACACAAACAGGATAATCCAGTCATGGCTGTCAGACAATTTCTGCGACCACATCACCCCTTACATCTGGCCACCTAACTCCCCAGACTGCCACTCCCTTGAATATTATGTGTGGGACGCAGTTGAGTAAGAGACCAACAAAACTTCTTGTAATACCACAAAAATGAACCGAACGCGAGGATTATGGCAGCAGTCACCAACTTATTCAAGGAGACAGTTCAGAAAAGATGCAGGAAAATGTCTGGTCACTGTGGTTGGAGTCAAAGACGATTTTATTGAATAAATTTACTCCTTAGTATTTATTTTGGTAAATATATCTGTTAAAATTTTCAGTGGTTGTTTTGATTTTTGCACAATTTTGAAGACAATTCATCCATTGAACCCTGTAGGAGCAGTGATATTAGATAACAGTCCAGTACACTTTTCTTTGTTTCTTCATCCTTTGTTTAGCTTTTGAAAGGCATCTTCTGTTATTGCAATGCACCTTGGGATTTCAGTGTCGTATTTTTCGTCCTCTGTTAAATATATGTCCAAGATATTTTAATTTTTGTACTTGTTTGATTTTGATGTTTCCACTTGTAGTTCCCCTTTTGTGTTGTTCTTAATGCTGACAACCACTCATTTTGTCTTCTTATAATTGAGGCTTAGGCATTTATTTAACAAAAAAAAAAACATCTTTGTGTCTGTAAGAAAAGGTGTGTCAAAAGGACAGCTTCAAGGAAATAAATAATGTTTAATAATGTTTATTTGAACAATGAGAGAGTTGAGTTTGAATTCCAGTTGAATTTGTTGTCTTCACTTACATACAAATAACCTTGGAAAAGGTATCAATCCATCTCTTCTCTCTCCAGCTATGGGCTGAATAGTAGGACAGATTGGGTTCTATGGTCTTGGTTGGTAACCAGTCTACTGCAGAAAGAAATGGCAATTTTCTGCCCAGTCAGTCATGGATTGAAAGTGACATGATCACCCAAGTATATATCACGTATGCCTCTTAACTGACTGACTTAATTTAACATTATTTAAATTTTAGATTGAACAAAAATCTCGTTTTCATAGTTATTTATAAAATGGTAAATAATAAATCTTAATTAAAGGTAAATAATAGTAGTACTAGTAGCATAGTGTAAAGATGAAATATCAATTGTTATCTTTTGTCTTCTTAATTCCTGTTCTTTTATTGTTGTTGTTCTTCTATGTGCCCTGTCCCTTCAGCACGTAGGCGATCATGGCCTTCCATGTCTCCCTATCCCTGGTGGTTCTTAGCACGCTTTCTCCTGTAACATCTCACAACTCCTGTTTTGTCATCCACCTGTTAAGGCCCTTCAAATATGTTATCCACTGCTTTCCTCTGTCTCTTTTTCCCTCTATCTGGCCTGTTAGTATCAGATTCTCCAAGCCCTCCTTCCTCATTTTCATGTCCCAGGAACTTTAGTTGTTTCTTCCTGATGCTCAATATTAATTTCCTTTCTGTTTCCATTCTTTCCAAAACCTCATCATTGCTCACATGCTCGGTCCATGATATCTCTCTTTAATAATCTTTTTCTTGTATTCCCTCACATATTAGCGGCTTTATTACTTTGCTTTTATGAATTAGGATCAAATGTAGAGTTGAATCTGACAGATTGATAGGATAAGGAACAAAAAGGAAATATTTATAAATCTAACATGATTTGTCTTTTTATTAAAATTTAATCAGAAAATGAAATATGGGGGAGGAAAAGAAAAATTATGGCATTTTAAAATTTTTGCATTCCTTGCTTTTCTTTTTGATAGAATAAGTTAAATGGTGTATTTATTTTTTGCACCTGGGGTGGGGGGCATTATTTTTTCTAAATTTCTTTAAGGCTAATTTTATTTCTTCATTGACAGTGTGGTTAGGGAAATTATTGCTGATTATAGTTTGTTTAATAATTCTGCTAACTTGCTCATAAAATGTCTCTGAAGAAGGGATTATTACTTTGAACCAGTAAATCATGATTTTGATAACAGCCCGATATACTAATCCAATGTAATCTCTTCTTCGAACATATTATTCAATAAGGAACTTAGCAACATTAAACAAGCCCTAAACAGGAAACAATCATTTCTCAAAACCATGTTGTCAATGAACAAATAAAATAAGCCTTTAAAAAATTTAGAAAAAAATGATCCCTTCCCTGACGCAAAAAAGAATCAATAAACACACCATTATTAACTTCTTCTATTGTAACCAAACACCCTAATAATAAACATAATAAAAAATTTAAACACCATTCACAAGTACATGTCACTCAATGATCCTAACAAAGGCCTAAGACTTATCATTAATAATAAAGAGTCTACAATATCTAACTTAATTATCACCCGGCCTCATAAATCTCCATTATGTAAAAATAACACATACATACAAAATAATAGCTCTGTAATATTCTATTAAGCACTATTTTATTAACACCCGCACTGATATCTTACACGCACACACTTTAACTACCTTTGACATTTTTTTTTTTTTTTAATCATTTCACCCCAAGCAAGGCATTCCACTACCACTATTGTGCATGGGGCTACATAGGGGAAGGTAAAGAGAAGGAGTGGTTAGACATAGGGAATGTCAGGAGGAAGGTGACAGATGAGTAAGGATACGGAGGATGAGGGTTGGGCAGATGGGAAGAGTGTTTGATAGAATGGGAGCAGGTTAGTGTGTTAGGAGGTGTCTATTGACCTTACATTTAAACTCCTGGAGATTGTAGCCGTCGGGAAACAATCGTTTGGAAGGGAATTCCACAGTCTGGAAGTGTGAGGAAAGAAACTGTTGGAGTAGAAGTTGCGGTTGCATTTTATCGGTTTCACTGTAAAAGGGTGGGATCTAGTTGCTAATCTAGTATCTCGTGCAAATTCGTATCTAGGGGGCACCAGTGATCAAAGTTCATCGGAGCAGAAGCCGTGAAAGTATTTATAGAAGAGACACAGGGAAGCCATGTCGCACCTGTGGTTCATCCACAGGCACGATGTGGTTTGATGTTTTTGTTGAAGATTTCTTTTAGCACGGGTGAATGGTAGAAATGTTTATGAATTAAGTTAAGGAATAGTTTACCAATGTTAGTTTAGACGTTATGGCTGAAGGGTGAGTTAAGCCAAATGCTATTGCGTTTATGTGATTTCTGCTAATTTCCGCCCACATTGTTTTTAATGAAGTATTTTAAACTAGTGTTGAGTTTGCTTTTTTCTAAAGCATCAATGTATTTAATTTAATATAGCATCAATGTATTAATCAATGTATATATATATATTATTGATTTTCTGCACTATTGTAAGAACTGCAACCTTGAAACTTCTGAATATTGTTTCTTATGTCTTTGTCTATGTGTGTATCAAATTTGATTAAAATCGGACCACTCCTTCTATAACCCGATTTTTTTGATTATCGATTTTCAATATTTATCAGGGGTACCTCAACACAAAACATAGCTAAGAACACTTGCAGACGCTTATAGTACAACCGTGTAAATTTTCAAGAAAATCGATTATATATATATATAAAAGGCAAGATGTTTGTTTGTGTGTGTGTCTGTTTATCTGTCTGTATGCCTGTATTTTTTCAGCCCTTTTATTTTAGTTTTTGCTTCAGGTTTGGCTCTAAGTAGGTATAATTGTAGTTCTTAGTCTCAGCCATGATACCATTTACTCAGAGGACTTATTTAGCCTTCAAAATTCAGTTTACGACGAAAAAAACTTATTTGATACCGATACCAGGAAATCAAAATTTGACTTACTTCTATTCATTTTTCTTTCAGTCTACGGATTTGCTTTAACTGGAAACAACTATTGCTTTTTAGTCTTTCGTGCCAACATTCAAAGAGTCTGAGCTCCAGGACCATGAATTAGTTTTAAAGTTTTCATTACACCTGAGCAACACCGGGCTATACTGCTAGTGTCAATTCAAAGCCCTTTGTAAACACACACGCACACACACATGTGTGTGTGTGTGTATAGGTATGTATATGTTATAGTTTAGAACATGTACAAATTATAATTTACAACAAAAGTGTACATTTTGTTTCGATATTGAAAAAACAATGTCTCATCAGGTTATTAACTACCTGATAAGACATTGTTTTTTTTCGATGTCAAAACAAAATGTATACATTTGTAGTAAATTATAATTTGTACATGTTCTATATTCATTGTTCTATTTCTATATTCAGCACTTTTTAAATTAATATTTTGAACGTTGTTAATACTTTCTTCATTCTTTATTTACTTTGATATATATATATATATATATATATATATATATATATATATATAAGCCCTCCACCTTGATCATTTTTTTTAATATTAATGTAATTAATATTAATTAGGATTGGTTCTTTGGGATTTACCTTCCTGCTTTTCCTACTGGATTAAAGTTTTATATTTAAATATATATATATATATATATATATATATATATATATATATATATATATATATAAACACAGAAGGATTTTCTTTGCAAATAACACCTATTTATTTATATATATATTCACATAAAAACACAGAAGGATTTTCATTTCTTAGATACTGATTATTGATAGTAAATATAATATTATTAAAGATCAGAATTACCCATAAATTTGTAAGCTTGTTTTGGGTTTTAGTCTGATTGATTATTGATATCATGTTCAAACGGAAGGATTAAGGGTGTGTAGACAAATTGGTGACCTTCTATTAAGCACAAGTTAAAAGTATTTATAGGTCAGAGAAAAAATATTCTTAGTCATGTAAAAGAAATGTAAATTTCATTGGGGTTCTACTATGAGTTAAATAGCAGAACAGATTGCGTTCTACCATGAGTTAAATAGCAGAACAGATTGGGTTCTACCATGAGTTAAATAGCAGAACAGATTGCGTTCTACCATGAGTTAAATAGCAGAACAGATTGCGTTCTACCATGAGTTAAATAGCAGAACAGATTGCGTTCTACCATGAGTTAAATAGCAGAACAGATTGCGTTCTACCATGAGTTAAATAGCAGAACAGATTGCGTTCTACCATGAGTTAAATAGCAGAACAGATTGCGTTCTACCATGAGTTAAATAGCAGAACAGATTGGGTTCTACCATGAGTTAAATAGCAGAACAGATTGCGTTCTACCATGAGTTAAATAGCAGAACAGATTGCGTTCTACCATGAGTTAAATAGCAGAACAGATTGCGTTCTACCATGAGTTAAATAGCAGAACAGATTGCGTTCTACCATGAGTTAAATAGCAGAAGAGATTGCGTTTTACAATGAGTGAAATAGCAGAAGAGATTGAGTTCTACTATGAGTTAAATAGCAGAACAGACTGGGTTCTACTATTAGTTAAATAGTATAACAGACTGGGTTCTACCATGAGTTAAATAGCAGAACAGATTGGGTTCTACTCTAAGAAAATATTCTGCCCAAGCGTGTATCATGTATGGCACTTAACTGACTGGCTCCTATGATAGTTGTGAGATCTGCATATTTCTGTTTTGATTATTCATATGTTCTAACAAAAACTTTGTGCCTTTAAAAGCTGGCAGTAGTAATCATTTAAAAAATAACATGAAGTGCCTCAAATGAGATTGTTTAAAGATAAGCAAAAGTTGAAATTTTCAAAATTGCACTTGTGATTATATATTTTGGCAGAAAATATCAATCATGGGTGGAGATTTAAGAATATGTGAGGCCGAGCTCAAAACAAAAAATGATACATGAAATATTGTGCTACGGTATTTGTCACATTCTAAAAATGGAAAACTAACAAACAGCATTAAATGTCATCCTGATGTTGTTAAATGTTAAAAATGCTTAAATGTAAATTCTTTAAATGTTTCTCAAAATTAATGTTTTCAAGCACTGAGTGAAGAAACTCTATCTTTTTCCCTGTGTTTATCTATTTTTTTATTTTTATTTTTTTATAAATATAGGAACTATTTAAGAACAAATTTCATATCCTAAATATAATAAGTATTTGGGGACAGCTTTGATACCCTGAATATAACAAACTATTTTGGGACACATTTCATACCCTAAATATAAGCACTATTTTGAAAAAATAGGTTGGGGGAAGAACTGTTAAACAACATGAGTTGTATTTCTTGCTTCCTCTCTACAAAGGGGGGAGGATTCAGAGGAAAATGTGAGGGTAACCATACTGTTTGGAACCTCGTGGTGTGTGAACATTGATAAATAAACCTTTTTATTCCAACATCTCTTGTTGTAGTTGTTTGCTAGGTTTTACACTAAATATAACAAGTATTTGGGGACAAATTTCATACCCTAACTATAACAAACTATTTCAGGACAAATTTTATATAACTACACTACCGGCCATAATTATTAAGCCACCCCAGTTTATTTTTAAAAGAAATGATGTATTTCATACTATTTTTAGTATTTATTGCCAAATGAAAATAAAATGGTTCTTTTGTTACTATTACTTTGCAAAATTTTACAAGGCAAGGAAGCAAAAATGAACTTGTCCAAATCACCCTAAATTTTCTTCATTCTTTCATTGATGAAACTGCCATATAGGTAATTATTAAATATTTATAAATTCATTTGATGCACATGTTATTGTGCAATATTAACAAAAGAACCATTCTATTTTCATTTACAATTATTCACTTGGCAATAAATACTAAAAAAATAGTATGAAATACATAATTTCTTTTTAAAAAAAACTGGGGTGGCCTAATAATTATGGCCGGTAGTGTATTTTTGGACAAATTCTATAAATGAATACCATAAACAGAGGACATAAACAACGCATAAGTTTTAAGGAAAATGGAGACAAAATGTTCTGTTGTACTTAGAATCAGAAAGAAATAATTGGAATTTCTATATCTGTACGAGCATTGTATATATATATATATATATATATATATATATGTGTGTGTGTACATGCATGGTATACCTGCAAATGTATGATATATCTGCAGATGCATGATATATCTATATGCATATTATTATCAATAAATAAGAAGTCTATGATATTAAGGTCATCATAATAATATCAATAAATTGGACAGTAGACTAATAAATGTCTGCACACTAATAAAAATAATACGTCTTTATAGTATAAACAGCATATCCGGAAAATGTTTTTAACAGAGGACAGAAAAGTGTGACACTGATATTTGAAGGTGCATTCAGATAGCAAAAAATACCTTCCAAAAGCTAAGCAAAGTATTAAGAAAAAGGAAAATTCTATTAGGAACAAAGAAAAGACTACTAAACTTTTATGTAAAATAAGTTTTTCTATGTGGCATTGAACGCTAGACAGTCTCCACATGGATGAAGAAGAGATTTCAAGCAACAGAAATATGGCCCGACAGAAGAATGCTGAGAATATCATGAGCCAAACATATGAACAATAACAATATCAAACTTTTAGAGAAAAATAGAAACCAAAAGAACACTTACACTTAACATCAGAAAGAAGCAGTTCAAATTTCTAGGGCACATAATGAGGAAAGTGGGCTTGGAAAATTTGATGCATGGGCATGTTGAAGACAACATGTGTAAATGGATTGTGAAACAAGGTTTAGGACAGTTAACAAAAATTTATTAACACCTATAAAGGACAGGAAACTGTGGAGAGCCATGATCACCAATGTCCTGAAGGGACGCAATACATAAAATCTCACGGCTATAATGAGTTAATTAATAATATTTTCTAACTACCTGATATGTTGAATGAGATACATCTTGCCAATGGCTGACCTCGAAGTGGGTAATTAGAAACATTCATTTTAATAACATATATCATCCATTATATATATATATATATATATATATATATATATATATATAAATTAAATAGGATTTATTCAAAGATGTTGTATGTACATTTCGACATGAAATCCCCACAGGGGATAACGCATCACCTCAGCAACGTAAAAAATCCTTTCTGAAACCGGAGAAAAATCAGTCTATTTTTCCTTTTTAACCCACAGATAGATTTTCAAAAAAAAAGTTTAAAAAGAAAGAAAAAGAAAAAGAAAAAGATAAAATAAAATAAAATAAACAAGAAAAGAAAAATTGGCATCGTCAGGGCTTGTAAAAAAGAAAGAGAATTGTAACATAAATAGAACAGACGGCGTGTTGAACTGACACTAGGTTAAGCAAAATGGAAAAAAGGTGGGAGGCAAGAGAGACAAAAGAAGGGAGGGAAAAAAGAAAAGAAAGAAAAAAAATTTTTTTTATATATTACAGACGCTCGACACATTCAAAAACCTAACTTCTCAAAAATGTTGAAGCATCAGAAAAAGGCCCCCCACTTAAAAAGGTATATTTATTTTTAAAGGGAATAAAAAGATATAGGATTCAAAACAAATCTTTTAAAAAACTAGGTCACCCAACTTAAACTAAATAAAGATACCACTAGGTATAAATAAACAAAAAAAAAAAATTTCATTTACAAATTTACAACCACACATACATATACGTGTACACACATACACACACCTCTACAATCATAAATACATATATACATACATATACACACACACACACACACATACATTCAAGTACATACACACATATACACATATACACACACACATATATATACATACATATACAAAAAATCCTCACACACAATATATATGTACACACACACACATATATATATACATTATGCATATGCACACATACACACATACATATAAAAATATATAAAAAAACTCAATGAATATTATGAAGGGAAATACAAGTAGAGCATTTAAATAGCTAAAAGAATTTTATACACATAAATATCTATGTACACATATACACACATACATATACATATAAACATATATACACACATATATACAAATATACACATACACACACACAAACATACTCATATACATAAAAAAAATTTTAAAAAGAAAAAAAGAAAAATCAAAAATCAAAAAATTAAAATTCAAAATTTAAAATAAAAAATCCGCCCTATGATGAACTGATGAACTCCCCTCCAAGACTCAAAAGTAAGTCCTGATGAGGATACTTCAAAATCAGATTCTTCTCCAATAGACATAGATGGCACCCACCACAAAAATCCTTAGGGGCACAGGCTGAGCCCACCAGTTTCCAGCCAACCACAGGGTCCTGCTCTTCCTCCTTCATCTTCCAGAATCCACGCGACAATGCCATCTGGAATCCTTGGTCAGGGCCCGAAAACGAGCACCTGTGGTTGTAAAGTCTCTGCCTGAAAGGGCCCGCAGACACACCAATACAAGTCCGGCAATTGTCCCTGCCGTCAGATGGAGAAACACGGGCCTCACAAATTACTTGGGTGGATCTACTCCCATCCTGCACCGGGCAGGTATCCACCGAACCATAATTGCATTCATCAACAATTCCAGATTTGACATCGGCACCATCTAAGTTCATTAAAATATGTCCACCATGGGAATTAATAATATCATCCATACCTGAGGTGCAAGAGTAACTGATTTTTAGGGTGAATTTATTAAAAATTTTTTTTAAGGGATTATTATTATTAAAATGTTCATCGATCAATCTGATGTTTCTCCGGTTTCAGAAAGAATTTTTTTCTCCAGTTTCAGAAAGGATTTTTTTCGTTGATGAGGTGATGCGTTATCCCCTGTCGAAATGTACATACAACATCTTTGAATAAATCCTATTTAATTTATATTTGCTCTGTAATATTTTATTGCATGGAGCTCTCTTCCTGTATCATTTTTTAATATTAAAATTTTATTTTAATATTAATTAGGATTGGGTTTTTGGAATTTACCTTCCTTTTTTCCGCTTGGATTAAGGTGTTTGAATAAATATATATATATATATATATATATATATATATATATATATATATGACTGGCCACATGTATCTGAGGATACCTGTCTACTAGGGCTTCTAGCTAATCCCTGTTGCTGACACCTGCTCAGACACATTTCTGCTTGGTCATCATCCACAGAGTTAACCTGTGGTTTATATTGCACCTATGCTGAGTAGACCTTAGTTACAGTTTCTGGGAGAGAGTGTATTATCTGGCATGAATAACAGGCTGAACAAGGGCAGGACATTCAAACCCTTGGTTATGATGACTTGTGACTTGGTGCTATCACAAAGATCGACGACACCCAAAAAATCCTGTCTACCCAATTTCATTCACAAGGCCTCGGTCAACCCGTGGTATGGTTTTCAGGCACTTTCATGCTGGGATCGCCTCCTCCAGATTGATAACATCAAGAAGTCACCTACCTGACAAATCGACCATGCTGACATTTGAAGCTGGGCTTCATGGCCAGAAAGTGAGTGTTCTAACCACTTGGCCACACACATATGCCATCCATTATTACATTCTATAAGCTTAAAAAGGTTCAGTATGTTTTTATATAAATATATTTTTTGTGTGGGTATATATACGAATGGGCACGTCTGCAAATGTATGGTATATATATATATATATATATATATATATATATATATATATATATATATATATATTGATTGTTTAATATTTAGTTTTTGGTCCTAATAGGGTTAGACCAGTACACATTTGTATTAAAAAGTGTTCTTTACAATCATATTGTAAAACTTTTGAATATTTTTCATTTTCAAACAAGTTATTTCGCTACCTTGGTTTCTACCATAAGTGGTGTCTTTAGGTGATTTTTGTTATTAAAAATCGCCTGAAGACACCACTCATGGTAGAAACCAAGGTAGCGAAATAACTCATTTAAAAATGAAATATATATATATATATATATATATATATATATATATATATATATATATCATATGCTCTTAATTTAACGCTACACTCCTAATGTCTCCGTATAAACTCCAACATTTTACTTACTAATATTTCTTTTTAAATTCATTTTCTTTTCTTTCAATATGAGTAAATATGCTCACTTATCAACTGTTTCAGAACGCCCCACCCCCCGCAACGTTTTTTGGAAGAGAAATTTAACACTCTTTCCTGTCTAGGATTGGGTTTTTTGTTCCTTCTAAAGATTTTCATTCACTTTCACTCCCACTAACCCCTTGTGTCTTTGTAGCATTATTTCCTTGCTTGGGGTGAAATGATTAAAAATTAGAAATAAATATCATTATCAATAAATATAAAAAGTTCAGGATATTAATATCATCATAATAATATCAATTGATATTAAATTGTTTGATTGTTATTGCTCTTGGCATTTACTAAGTACTCTTATCACCAAAATTGTTACTCACCTTGACATAAATTAAATTATAGTATTTTACATATATCAATAGGTGTCATCATTATTTTTATGTTTAGACTTATTTTATTTATTTAGAGGACAATTTTTTAAGCCAGTTTAAATGCAAGCATCGAATGTTGTTCGGCAAATCTTCCCAATAAATAACTTAATTAAAGAGGATTACTGAGGTGGGGTTTTTATTTTAGTCTCTATTTTACCTTTATTTCAAGTAAGACAACCGATTGTGCAAATGTCAAAGTAAAGTAAAAGGAAGGTTTAGAAATATAAGTTCAATGTTTTTTGGTGCCATTTTTTTAATGAGTAAAATTTAATATACTTTACTTTTTAACAAAACTTAATGTACTTTACTTTTTAACAAAATTTAATGTATTTTACTTTTTAACAAAATTTAATATATTTTACTTTTTAACAAAATTTAATGTACTTTACTGTTTAACAAAATTTAATATATTTTACTTTTTAACAAAATTTAATATATTTTACTTTTTAACAAAATTTAATGTATTTTACTGTTTAACAAAATTTAATATATTTTACTTTTTAACAAAATTTAATATATTTTACTTTTTAACAAAATTTAATATATTTTACTTTTTAACAAAATTTAATATATTTTACTTTTTAACAAAATTTAATGTATTTTGTTTTTTAACAAAATTTAATATATTTTATTTCTTAACAAAATTTAATGTATTTTACTGTTTAACAAAATCAAATGGTATGAAACCGACTCAGTTAAGTCTAAAGTCAGTTTGTTTTTAGTGTTTGTGATGAACCTCATCCTTGTAACATTGTAGTTTATGATATTTCTTCAACTGCTATTCTTTTAAACATGGTTCTTTAAGAGAATTTGGAAAGACTTTGATGAATCTAATCGTGATTATAAACATTGTGCAGCTTAAAAAACCCACTCTGATCATTGTATATGTAAAGAACTACCAGATTTGTGAGCAAGGGTTTTAGGCTCAACACAGTGGCCTGCATAAAGTGCTTTAAGAAGGTAGTGCTACAGAAGAATCTACTCATGGCTGTCAGACAGCTTCTGCAACCACATAATCTCCTACATCTGTCCACCTAACTCCCCAGACTGCAATCTCCTTGATTATTAAGTGTGGGGTACAGTTGAGCAAGAGACCAACAAAACTCCTTGTAACACCAAAGATGAAATTAAGACAGGATTATGACAAGAGATTCTGGAGGCAGAAGCCAATGGCGACTTTATTGAATGCATTTTGTCTTTAGTATTTCAAGATATTTTTTTATGATTTTGGTAAATATATCTGTTAAACTGAGATGTCGGTGTTATTCTCATTTTTATGTAATTTAGATGACAATTTATTCCTCACACCCAGTTTATCAAATTTAGACTTATAAATTAAGTTGAAAATTTCCCACGACTATTCATGACGGAATCTGTATTTGGTACAAAAGAGTAGCTCTAATAGCTGTTATCTCGCATGAGGGTGAATATCCAGTGTGAGTCAAAAGTATCACTCAGATTCTGGGAATTCATGTTTTTGATATTTGTCTTTTGGGATGTCTCCATGGATTTTCCTACAGGACCTCAGACTCGATATAGTGTCTTGAAGAGGTAATGCTGTTCTGGGTCAAGAGAGAAGCTGCTGGAAGACCTTATGCCTAGCAACAGGACTCTGCACAATGCTACACAAGCGGGAGAACCCAGCCATGGCTGTCAGACAATTTCTGCAACTACATCACCCCTTACATCTGTCCACCTAACTCCCCAGACTGCAATCTCCTTGATTATTATGCGTAGGAACCAGTTGAGCAAGAGACCAACAAAACTCCTTGTAACACCAAAGATGAACTGAAAGCAGCAATTACAGCAGCATTCAACAACTTAATCAATGAGACCATCCAGAAGAGTTGCAGGAGATTCTGAAGTTGTTTAGAGGCCATGGTTGAAGTCAATGATAATTTTATTGAATAAATTTACTTATTTTTATGTAATTTTGGTAAATACACCTGTTAAGATGAGATGTCAGTGTAATTTTTAATTTTGTGTAATTTAGGAGACAATTCATACATCACACACACACACACACACACACACACACACACACACACACACACACTCTCTCTCTCAACATATATATACATATAGCATAATGATAATAATCCATGTATACTGTCTTAATATGTATAGGAAAAACTACTAAAAAGTTGTAAGTTAAAAATGTACTTTTTGACAGTATTTATTTATTTCTATTATATATATATATATATATATATATATTTGATATTTGAGACCGGCCTCGGCCTTTCATCAGAAATAAATGATTTTAAAATTTAAACTAGAAGTATCCGTCACAAGAAGCATCTGTCGCAAGGAGCATCCGTCACGTGATGCAGAAAGCAACAGAGTCTGAATATTTTTAAATGTAAATCTAACTGTAATAATATATAATATAAATAATAATATTTTAAAGGTTGTTTTAAAGAAAAAATTTTTAATGGTCTCTAAAAATGTTTAACTATTGAAATATTTATAAAGATTAAATATATAAAATATATAAATATCAAATATATATATATAATAATAGAAATAAATAAATACTGTCAAAAAAATACATTTTTAACTTACAACTTTTTCATGAAGATATACAACTTCATTTACACTGAAGCTGCAATCATCAAATTATATTGTCACATGTCAGTGTCATGAGATCACACACACATTTTATATATATAGCATAATGATAATAATCCATGCATACTGTCTTAATATGTAGAGGAAAAACTACTAAAGTTTTCTTCAAAATTCTGACAATTTACAAGACTTATCCCCTTATTGCTAACCCCCCACTAACATCCCACACACACACACACACACACACACACACACAACTTGTGAAATATAAGAGGCTTCCCATTCCTTTCCACACCACCTGATGAGACATTGTAATTTCAATGTCGGAACAAAATGTAAAATTTGTAGTGGATATAAAAAATTTGTACATGTTCTAAAATACAATTTATAATAAATATTCACAGCTCTATATTATATATCAAGCACTGTTTTAAATAAATGTTTTGCACATTGTAAAATTTTTCTTCGTTCTTTATTCACTCGGATATATATATATATATAGATAGATAGATAGATAGATGTGTATCTAAAAATTCAGATATAACTAAAAATATATGTGTAAAGTGATAATATGAATAAAGACAAAAGGAAAACTTATTGTAGCTGACATGTTACCTCCACTGATAAAGTATATCAGCTAAGGTAAGTTTTCCTTTTGTATTCATACATATATATATATATATATATATATATATATATATATATATATATATATATACTAGCTGTATAACCTGGCATTGCTTGAGTTTTTGAGTGATTATGTTGAAATGGTAAGATCAAGTGCTTATTCAAAAATCTCCAGTATGAGGTTGCCATGGCACATAAGTTAACAAAAATATGAAGTAAGTATTGGTTTTTGTTGTATTTGTAAAACTGGATTCATGTTTGGTCAATTTTGCCAATAAACAGGAATGATGTATATACAATTGGAAGAACGAGGATGGGCATTACAGGAACCTGTAATGTGATGTGATGACATTGTGACACAGAAGAAATAGATGCATTGTTCCTGCAACGTTGAAGGGGTTGGCACCTTGTGGAAAATAGGAAATTGTTATGGTATATGATAAAGTAGCAGTTACAAAAATGACTTGATTTTTGTTGGGATACAACTAAGTGTTTTGGAGAAATAAACGATTGCAAAAAGCAATATTTTCCATTAATTTTTGTCACACCCTGTGTGTCAATTAAATTTTTGTTTGCATATTAAAGCATCAGACTTTGATCTACCAGTGACTTGATTTTGGTTGAGTTTGAGTGAAGTGTTTTGGAGAAATGCATAAAAGTGCAAAAATGACTATCCAAAATTATGTTTAACATTGATTTTTCACAAACCCTGTACAATGATTCAAAAACTTTTTATGTACATAAAAGATTCAGACATTGATCTAAAAGTTACCCAATTTTGGTGTGAAATCAGGAAAAGGGTTTTGGAGTAGTATGGTTTGTTAGAATGGAAACACACAAACAAACAGACAGACATATCTATATATATATATATATATATATATAAATTAAGAAGTATAAGCAATCAATTGCTGATACCCACTGACAAGTGAATGGAGAGTTCATCTAAAAAACTCTGGAGTTGGAATGTTAAAAGTAACATTAATCAGCTAAATGACAAACTTTTTACTTGTATTATATATATATATATATATACTAGCAGTATAGCCTGGCATTGCTTGGGTGTAATGAAAGCTTTAAAACTAATCCATGGTCCTGGAGCTCAGACTCAGCCTAAAGAATATTTTTGTGAAGTGAAACTTCTGAATAACATTTCTTATGTCTTTGTCTATGAGGGTATCAAATTTGATTAAAATCGGACCATTCCTTCTATAACCCATTTTTTTTTTCGATTATCGATTTTTGATATTTATTGGGGGTACCTCGACACAAAACCTAGCTAAGAACACTCGCAGAGGCTTATAGTACAACTGCGTAAATTTTCAAGAAAATCGGTTCAGCCGTTTTGGAGTCTATAGGAAACTGACACACACACACACACACAGAGACAAAGTTCCATTTATAAATAAGTTTAGATATATATATAAGACTCAGCTGAGATATTCATAGGCTGACCAAGATATAAATGTAAGTAGATACACCAGTTAGTAGACTAAAAGATATATAAATGTACCAGAATATAACAACTGGTCAGCCAATTACAATAAACATTGTCAAGGGAGTCAAACGTGTTTACAATAATAGTATGTTAAAGGAATAACTGGCTTTTCACACACTATTTTTGGGAGGCTTGAAGGTTAGACTTTTCCTATAAATCTATATATAAGATTCATGGTGGTTAATTAAAATAATACAATAGAAATTACGTGTTTCATTTTTTGAAAGAACTTCTTCAGACGAAGGGGAGATGAAATAGAACAAATGCTTGTTACAAATGTCCATTGAAAAATACTGAAGATACAAGGATACCTAGCTGTAAATTTAAATTTTTAAATTCTGGGAATGCAATGTGTGTGAAAATAAAATTAAATCAGTAAATAAAATAATAATAATGTATCATAATCAATGAATAAAAAGAAATACATTTTTCCATGATGCTATAAACTGGAAGTTTTATCATCCCAAATTGGCTTTGTCAAATGCCTGGTAGGTGGCGCTGTTCAAGTCTATAAAAAGAGAAACATTTTCTTTCTTCAATGTCTTTCATCTCTTTGCTATAAGATGAGGAAAAAGATGGCCACACTTGTGAACATTCTTTTACCCAGTCTACTGATAACTGAACACTTGTCTACTTTTCAACACACCTATTTATCTTTCATAGACACCACCTATGAAGTAAATCAACATTATCTTTGTTTCAACTCAGTGTATGGCTGACTTGAGTTCAATTATTATAACAATGTTTATATTTACTGACACTAACTCCTTGACCAAAAAAAGAGGGATAAGCCCACAAGGTGTACTTGCATAAGACACACTACTCATGAATGAATTCCACCCCAGCTTTCAAATCAGATATGTGGAGGGAACTCTGTAGCCAAGATAAGCTTTCAAGTTTAAAGATATTGGCTGTAGTTTAACCTGGAGAGGAATGAGACCACCAGGGTCTACTTGTCTAAAACACGCTATTCATAAATGAATAGCTGTTCAGCTTTCAAATCATATATGTAGAGAAAAATCTGTGACCAAAGCAATACTTCAAGTTGGAGGACATTGGCTGTAGTTTCATCTACAAAGGGATGAGCCCACCAGGTCTACTTGCCCAAAATACACTACTCATGAATGATTACCTCTCCTGCTTTCAATCCAGATATGTGAAGGGACTCTGTGATCAAGGCAAGCTTTAAAGTTGGAGGACATTAACTGTAGTTTCACTTGGAGAGAAATGGATCCACTAGGTCTACTTGCCCAAAATACACTACTTATGAGTCAATTACTCTTCCACTTTCAAACCAGATATGTGAGAAGGATGTGACCAAGGCAACACTACACTTTGCAGGACATTGGCTGTAGCATCACCTGAAGAGGAATGAGCCCACCAGGTCCACTTTTCCCCAAACAAACTACTCATGGAATAATTACTCATCAGTATTCAAAAAGTTATGTAGAGGGAAAACTGTGACCAAGGTAAGTATTCAAGTTGGAGGACATTGGTTGTAGTTTCATCTGGAAACTAGATCTACTTCTTTAAGATGTACAACTCATGAATGAATTCCTCTGAAGCTTTCAAACTAGATATTTGGAGGGAACTCTGTGACCAATGCAAGACTTCAAGTTAGAAGTCATTGGCTGCAATTTCACCTGGAGAGTGATGAGCTCACTAGGTCTGCTTGCCTGAAATATATTACTCCTGAATGAATACCTCTTCTGCTTTCAATCTAGATCTGTGGAGGAAACACTGTGACTAATGCAAGTCTTTAAGTTGGAGGACATTGGCTGTAGTTTCACCTGGAGAAAAATGAGTCCACCAGGTCTACTTACCCAGGCATACTAATCATGAATAAATTCTTCTCCATCAAACTAGATATTTGAAGGGAGCTTTGTGTCCAATGCAAGGCTTGAAGTTGGAGGATATTGGTTAGAGTTTCACTCGGAGAGAAATGAGTCTACCAGTTCTACTTGCCAAAGGTGGACTAGTCATGAATAAATTCCTCTCCAGCTTTCAAACTAGCTATTTGGGGGGAACTCTGTGACCAAGGCAAACCTGAAAGTTTGAGAATATTGGCTGTAGTTTCACTTGGAGAGGAATGAGCCTACCAAGTCTTTGTGGGTTTTGTTTGGTGAAAACAATTTGTTATTTTTACTCCTTTTTTTTCATTGTATAGGAAAACGCTTCATTTTTTTTTTTTTTTAAATCTGATGCTGTGTCATTTAATGTATAAAGAAATGAAATGAATTTGGACTGCTCAGGTGGATATTTATGTTTTTGTACATGAAAAATAGTTTATGCTTTTATCACTTGAAAAACAATGGCAAGACACAGAATATTTTGTTTCTATTTATATGCATATCAATTATTCCCATTTTCTTGTAAATAGTTTTCCTAAATACATACATTAAAAGGAAGTAGATTTTCTATTTATGGGATGTCAAACCTGTTTGGTGGGTACATTTAGTCTGAGTTTGGTTGTGTGAATATCAGCCTTGTGACCCAAGAAACATATAGGTGTATGTAGATTTCTTCTATCAGAATAAATTTGCACAAACTCTAATTACTGTTGTCAGAGTTGTTCAAGCCCAGATTTTCAAAACATTTATTAAAGAAATGAAAAATATAAAAATTGATATGTCAAAATCCTGTCAAATTAAGTTTTAATTTTACTAAAGAAAATTACATCTAATACTTTTTTGTATTGTCTTAGGAAAAAAAAAAACTACTGATAATATTTTTCATACTGTTTTTATCTAGATTTTTCATACTATTTGTTATAGTGCTGACATTATAGAAATTATGCTTAATACTCTAAATATGTTTAAATTTAAATATAATTTTTCAAATTTATATATATTATTATTAGTATTTTATACATATTTTAGTGCTGGTTTTAGTGACCTACCTTTTGAATGTGGCTTACGAAATTCTGTCACTGGTATAGTATGTGGCCTACCTTAAAAAGCATATTATAAGGAAGTATTATAACTGTTTGGTAAGGGAAAATAATTAGTTTCAATCAATAGCAAAATACTTATAACTATAAACATATTCTTACTGAGATAGGACATATTCAAACTGGTCGGTCACACACTATACCAGAATCAAAGAAGTAAGCACCCATAATTTTTATATTTTTACATGGATTTTTATGCTACTTTTTATAGTATTGAAATTATAGAAAATTATGTTTGATACTGTTAATATATTTTTTTAAATTTATATATATTACCTTTTTCTTTTAACTACTGGCTTTCTTTATATTGTTAATTTATATTATTGAACCAGAAAAAATGCATCAATACAAATTGATAACAACTTTAAGTTTCATAATTTTTCAATCATCAGGACTTTCAATAAAAATAATCATAAGAAATTCTGTTTACCCTGATATACATTAAATAATAATAATACAAATGAGAAATAAAAAATAAAATACAAAAAAACTAACACATTATATGTTTACTAACTGGTATGTCTACTGGCATTTATATCTTGGTTGGTCTATGAACTTTTCTGCTGGCACTCGTATTTTATATTAAAATATTTTTAATTTATATATCTAATTTTTACCTTTTAATTTTTGTAAAAAATATTAACTTTCATTGTACTTCCTAGAAAATTATCCAATCTAAATCAAATCTAATCTAAATCTAAACTTATTTATAAATGGAACTTTGTGTGTGTGTGTGTCTGTCTGTCTGTGTCTGTGTGTGTCCATTATCTATAGACTCCGAAACGGCTGAGCCGATTTTCTTTAAAATTTACACAGTTGTACTATAAGCGTCTGCGAGTGTTCTTAGCTAGGTTTTGTGTTGAGGTACCCCCGATAAATATCGAAAATGGATAATCAAAAAAAAAAAACGAGTTATAGAAGGAGTGGTCCGATTTTAATCAAATTTGATACCCTCATAGACAAAGACATAAGAAATGATATTCAGAAGTTTCAAGGTTGCAGTTCTTACAATAGTGCAGAAAATCAATAATATATATATAAAAGGCAAGATGTTTTTGTGTGTGTGTCTGTTTATCTGCCTGTATGCCTGTATTTTTTTCAGCCCTTTTATTTTAGTTTTTGCTTCGGGTTTGGCTCTAAGTAGGTATAATTATAGTTCTTAGTCTCAGCCATGATACCATTTACTCAGAGGACTTATTTAGCCTTCAAAATTTAGTTTATGACGAAAAAACTTTATTTGATATCAATAACAGGAAATCAAAATTTGACTTACATCCATTCATTTTTCTTTCAGTCTACGGATTCACTTTAACTGGAAACAACTATTTGTTTTTAGTCTTTCATGCCAATGTTCAAAGAGTCTGAGCTCCAGGACCATGGATTAGTTTTAAAGCTTTTATTACACCCGAGCAACACCGGGCTATACTGCTAGTAGTTAATAATTTTGTTTCATTGTATGAGTAAAAAAAGAACTAGCAAAAGTATTGAAATTATAAAATATTATGTTTAATAATTTAAATATATATATTTTTTAATTTGTATATTTAATATTAATTTTTAATGCTTTAAAAAACAGACTTGTTTTTATAATTTTGATTTATATATCTAATAATTTTCCACTGCTGTAAGCTTGTCTCTCTGTGCTTTTTCTATAATTACTTTCATAGTAATTGTTTCGATGAACTCTTTGCTATGGTATGTAGACTTTTTCAATTTAAGCACAGCGTTGTGGTGCAGTGGATATTGACTTGGAAGGACAAATCGGGGAGCCAAGTTCAAATTCCAGTTGAATCACTTGCATTCACTTACGCACTAATATCCTTGGGAAAGGTATTAATCCGTCTCTTCTCTCCAGTTATGGGTTAAATAATAGGACAGATTGGGTTCTATAGCCTTAGTTGCCAACCAGTCTACCACAAAAAGCAATGCCAACCTCCTGCGGGATAATCTTCTGCCCAGTTAGTCATGTCTCTTTTGAGACATGATCGCCAAAAGCGTGCCAAAATCGGCTCAGAACGAGAAATCGGGGAGCCGAGTTCGAATTCCAGCTGAATTCATTGCATTCACTTACGTGCAAATACCCTTGGGAAAGGTATTAATCCGTCTCTTCCTTCCAGTTATGGGTTAAATAGCAGGACAGATTGGGTTCTATAGCCTTGGTCGGCAACCAGTCTACTGCAGAAAGCAATGGCAGCCTACTGCGGGATAATATTCTACCCAGTCAGTCATGTCTCGAAAGAGATATGATCGCCCAAGCGTGTATCATGTATGGCACTTAACTAACTGACTGAATTATCTATCCTTGTGTACATTCTTCCTCCATGTGCTCATGTTATTTGTTTGTTTTAATTGCAGCTTTCACAGTTGCACAAGTACTGTAAAGGAAATAAAATCTTTTACAATATATATCCGCAGTTGTCAGTTCTCTCACACATGTTTCATGTGGCAATGGCAATTACAGCTGGTGCTGCACAGTCTTTACTTTCCAGTTTTTTATAAACATCTAAAAGCATCTGTGCAGCCTTGTGAGTAATGAATTTTTCTCCACCCTACAACTCATTCCCCAACAGACAAAACATTTCAAGCCTTTCACTACTCATATTGCTATTTATATGGAAAATATTCAGACAAACTACATACTTTAGTTCTACCAACTCTAACCTTCACATGCTCACTGTTGCTTAACTTTGGTAACCCCCCAGGAGCCAGTGTTTCAACATGTGTTGCTCTCAACCACCATATATGGCAACAGTGTTGTGGGTTGCTCAGGTATGTTAGAAAAGAAATATATCTCCTTGAATAGTTATCCAGCAAAAATTACAGCAGGCTCAATGTCAGTCAGTTAAGTTCCATACGTGATAAACGCTTGGGCAATCATGTCTCAAAAGAGACATGACTGACTGGGCAGAAGATTACCCCACAGTAGGTTGCCATTACTTTCTATGGTAGGCTGGCTGCCAACCAAAGCTATAGAACCCAATCTGTCCTGTTATTTAACCCATAACTGTAGGGAAGAGATGGATTAATACCTTTCACAAAGGGTCTTTGCACGTAAGTGAATGCAAGAAATTAAAGTGGAATTCGAACTTGGTTCCCCAATTTCTTGTTCCAACAAAAATGAGAAAACACATCATTTCACTATTTTTTTCTTTTCAGCCTACAAAGGACAGCACAAACTTTATGGACATATGGGCAAAATAAAATTCTCATCTGCAGGGGGTGGGTTTTATGAGTTATCCCACTTGACTTTGATAAAAAAAAGTGTCTACAGGGGGCACTTCTTGATCTTATATAAAGGCATGCATTTATCTCTCTAGTCTCTTTTACAGCTTTTGGCTATAAAATGTAGTTGCACGTGGGGAAAAAAGTGTCCTCCACTGGGGCACATGCATTTTCATAGTTTTTTACTTGACCTTTTCTACTCTCTCATGCGCAAGCACGCACAGGATCAGCACATTCTTATTAACTAGTTTCATGTTTTTTTTTCCTTTTCACCACTGGAGTATCTTTAGCAATAGATTGTATTTTTCAAAATTATTTTTGAAGGCTTTTAAAAATTGTTTATTTACTAATTATGTTTTAATCATAATTAGTAAATTATTATCATACACAGTTTTCCTTTAATCAGTAGGCTTACGGCCTATCACGTTGAATACACCGGTTCTCGCTCGATCACCGAAGTTAAGCAACATTGAGCCTGGTCAGTACTTAGATGGGTGACTGCTTAGAAATACCAGGTGCTGTAAGCGTATAGTGACAGATGTGCATTGTGGTGTAGTGGATATTGGCTTGAAAAGAGAAATCGGTGAGCCGAGTTCGAATTCCAGTTGAATACCCTGCATTTACTTAAGCACTGGTACCCTTGGGAAAGGTATTAATCCGTTCCTTCCCTCCAGTTATGGGTCAAATAACAAGGGTAGGACTTGGGGACCCTGCCCTTAAAAATAAATCCCAATGAATCTGGATACTCGAAAAGAAAAATGTATTACTAGACACAAACTTACATAAACAATAATAAATTGTTGAAAGAAAAAGGTATTACCAGTAATAGATAAATAAAGTTTAGTTGGCAATAAATGACCCGCCAAGGTTGATTTGCCATAAAAACCAACCAACCAACCATTTATCAGGAGTGAATGTTTGTAAAAATGACTTGAGATTTCTTACAAAATATGGGACTCTTACAAAACATATGTCAACTCTATCAATAAAAAATAAAGAATAAAAAAATATAAATAGTAATTATTAATTCTTATCACTATGAAATACAATTGAAAATGACCTAGTTTTTTTCCTTCTACATTCAACAAGAAATGAATTGAAAGTGTTAAATAAAGGACTTTCTTTTCTTGTTGGAAACTCTAGGTAGAACCTAATTCAAGCCTTATTCCTTGTAAAATAAAGCTATATAGGTACAGCAATATAAAAAGAGTGAAACAAATTATTTTTGTTTTTGCATAACACATTCTTTTCTTCCTTGTTAATGTATTTGTTTTGCAACATAATCTCATTCCTCATTAATGCGCTTAATACAGAGGCAAATATATTACTCAGATTGAACATTATACAATGAAAACATTTCAGATTTTCAACATAATCACCTTTCTTGTTAATGCATTTAATATGGTGGTAAATATTAATCACATAAAGTGAATGTTATACAGTAAAAAAATTTAGATCAAAATTTCATTTAACTACATGTTAGACTACAAACTTTTATTCATGTATATAAAACACAATGTACTTGTGGTGTAGTGGATATCGGCTCGGAACGAGAAATCGGGGAGCCGAGTTCGAATTCCAGTTGAATTCATTGCATTCACTTACACGCAAATACCCTTGGGAAAGGTATTAATCCGTCTCTTCCTTCCAGTTATGGGTTAAATAACAGGACAGATTGGGTTCTATAGCCTTGGTCGGCAACCAGTCTACCGCAGAAAGCAATGGCAACCTACTGCGGGATAATCTTCTGCCCAGTCAGTCATGTCTCTTTCGAGACATGATCGCCCAAGCATGTTTCATGTATGGCACTTAACTGACTAACATCTATATTATTTTTTTAATAATTGAAACAACTGACATTATTATTCGTGATGTATACAATCATGCTATTCTCCCATCAATCAATATTAAACCCACTATTTTAAAAAAACTATTATTAGTATGCACCACACAAGTACCCTTTCACGATCCCTTAGGCAATATTTATACGCAAATAGATGGTATTTCGATGGGATCTTCTTTAGGTCCCCTCTTTTCTAATTATTATATAGCAAATCTAGAAAATAAAATAATTAATGACAACAATAAACCCTCTATATATGTAAGATGCATAGATGACATCTTTGTTTTAGCTAAGAATATCGATCAAATTACATATCTTAAAAACAAATTTGAAAGTCACTCCGTCCTCAAATTTACATTAGAACTTAATATTAATAACAAAATCCCATTCCTTGATGTATTCATTTATTCTAGCACACATAAATTTACTACTTCTCTATATAGGAAACCAATTAGCATAAATTCTTGTCTTCTTAATTATAATAGTGAATGCCCCCAATGATATAAGTTAGCTGTTATAAAAAACTTACTTCAACGCACACAAATGATATCTTCTTCCAAATCTATATTTTATAAAGAATTACACAACATTAAGCAAACACTAGTCAATAATGGATTTCCTAACTCCGTTATTGATCAACAAATTAAAATGTATCTCAACAAAATTAAGAATAGCTCTAACAATAATGATAATATTAATAATAATGGTTTACATCAAAATAAACATAACACTATTAACTTATACTATTGCAACCAAATACATAATAATTATAAACAAGATGAAAAAACTCTCGAAAACATAATACGTAGAAATGTTAAACCAGTGGACAGTAATGATGTTATTGTATTACAGTCTAAATAATCTCTCTGAAGATGGCTCTTGTGAGCCGAAAGCTTAGAAGCAAATTAATAAAAAATTATCCAAATGTTGGAGAATTTTTGTCTTTATTTTCAACTGAAATTAAAGCCAAAATACGACGTTTAAAACGGCTCATGATTAAACATAATAGACATTCATTGTCTCTTATATTTAACAGCATATGCTTAGAAAATTATTTTTTTATGTGTAACATTTTTCCCCAGTGTAAACAGGTACTACACTGTGATCTTAGGCAGAAGTACACAGAGCTTAGTCAAAAGTGATGATACATATGAAAATAATAGTTTTTATTTTAATGTTTACTGTACCTGTGCAAAAGCGAACACAACTACCTAAGATGTTAATATCAGATGTTTGTATAGTGTAAGTAGTTATCAGTGCAGAAAACAGAGTTGGCATATTAAGTTCTAATTCCATCCTAAATAGCCGTGTTCACTTTTGTACAAATAACCTGGAAAAGGTATGAATATACCTCTTTTCCTCTAGCTAAGGCCTGATAGCAGGGCAGACCGAACTCTTTAGCTTTGGTTGACAACCAATCTAAGAGAAGGACAACTCTGAATTTCAAACTGTCTAGGAATGGAGCTGGTAACCCCAACTAAAAGAAAAACAAAACTACTTTCTATATAGAAACCAAAGCAACAACAGAACAATTAAGTGTTTTTTTTATTCCAAAGGAGAGTTTTTACACACAGAGTTAACATAAAACATATATAGAGCACATGGTGTAACTGGTAAGCAAGCTTGTCTTGCTAGATCAATTTACCAGTAAGTAATGAGTTCGATCCCCACTGGGGGCTCTCTACTTTCGGCCTTGCGCCACATCTAAGCCATGCTTAAAACATATCCGTATGTCGTATAGAAGTTAATAAAATCACACGCTCTTTAGTTAGCTGAGGTAAGATACGTCTATCTTTTCTGGCTTGTAAGGGGAAAAAAACGGAAATGAATGCAACGCAGAATGTGAAAAAAGGCATAACTACCCTCACTTAACAAATAACATTGTAAATTCAACGCACACCTGTTGTAAATTCAAAATAAATATTTGTTGTTAGTATACCTTGCCTCTTTTTTGTCACACCTGACAGACACATGCTGTCGAATTTTTTTTCAATCTATTTATTCTCTATGACATAACAATACCTGTCACAGATGTGGGTAGGATTGGCGCCGAGAAGACATCAAAAATGTAAAAAATACACAAAATGTAAAAATACACAAAAGCCTTACATTTATTTTTAGCAATTTAACTTTTCCGATTACAAATAAATGAACCATTTCATTTCTTTTTGACATTGTGTTTAGTTTTAAAAAACCTAGTAACCTACCTGCTGTAGTACTACAGGCAAATTTAAAATTTAGTGTACTGAATCTCAGCTAAAAAACGTGATTTTTTTTTTCTGTGTAGTTGTAGTTAGCGATAATATTTTTTAAAGGACCCTGTAACAAGTATGAAAGATCGTTGCTTTAAACAACTTAAGATATCAAATGAAATCACGAAATTATTATTTTCGAATTTACCTTTAAGCTGACACATTTTTTATGATTTAAATTGCATTTTGTTTCAGAATTGCTATCAAAAGACGTTTAGAGTCTCAATTTGAGACATGTCAAATTCGCACTTTTTTAAAATATTAACATGTTTTTTTCTGGAAATTGAAGAAACCTTTTTTTTTTAATAACGTTCGCTTGTTCGTCTCAGGGATCGTAGCCTACTATCTCTTTAAAAATAAAAACAAGCCCTTTTTTTTAGAAGTTACACGTGTACTGAGCAATATAAAAATTAAAATATTTATGTTGCTAAACTAAAAAATGTATATAATTTCTAAAAGTTTTTAAAGTTAAGTTTCATGAAGAAATTTTTTTTGTGTGTTTTAATTTTTAAATTAAAACACACACACAAACAGACAGCAAACAGAAAGAAACAAAGGAATTAAAATTTCAAAAAAAAAAATAAATAAATAAATAAATAAAAGTAGACACAGTAAAAAAATATTCACCAATCAAATTCAAATAAAAAAAAGATCATAGTTTTATATTTCCTGGCTGACGATTCAAGTGCTAAATCTTGACTACTTCGGTACTTTAAATATTAAATTATTTTTTAACGATAAAAAACATTGTAACTGTCAGCAAATAGCAAAAACACACAAAAAAGGGGTGACAAAAAAAAAACTTAGTGTTTTTTACTGTTTTTGTGTATTTAAGACTCAACGTTTTTTTACGCTTTCAGACGTCAATAAAAAGTTAGTGTTTTTTACTGTTTGTTATTGAGAATAAGGACAAAAGACAAACTGAAACAGGCTAATTATTTTAGTAAAAATTCTACATATTGGTGAAACCAAGAAAAAACTAACAAGAGAAGAACGAGAAAATACACATCAATAAAAAACAATGAATGAGCGAATGAATGAAATGTGAAAGAAAGCTAATGAAAATGGAAATCAACAACACTGTGGAATAAATAAAGAAAGAATAGAGACCCACCTTGATTGTGTGTGTGTTTAACGAAGAGGAAGAGAGAAAAAAGAGAGAGAAAAAGGGAAAGACGGACACTCTCACTGTATGATTTAGTAGTAGTCTTTGATCAAACTGATATTGTGGATACTAAAATTTTTACCTAGCTTGTCATACGCAGGCACACCCTTAAACAGAGTGACAGTAGTCGTAAGCTGAAAAGGTGGGGCCAAAAGCTAAAAGGCCTACAGCCGAGATGATTGACACGTATCAATAGTTAGAGGACAGAGATCAATATCGTCTACAATTACGACTGATAGTGACGAACGATCGGCAGCTGTTAGCTTCTTTCCGTCAATCAGTTTAGTGTCCATAACTGATCGATCAACATTGCTGATGAGTGAAAAGTTCTTATTGTACGTACTTGTACTAACTAGAGAGAGAGTCTAATTATTATTGTGTGAAAGACCGAGAAAAAGTGTTGTCGTAGTTATTGGCTTTTTTATCATGTGACAACGAACTAAAAAAAGCAATAATGAGGAAATGGCAGTTTCAGATTATGCATTTAAATGAGACTGTATTAATTAATTATTATTTTTATTGTGGGAAGACATGGAAAGCAAGACATGGAGGAGGATCAAGTTGTGGGCGTGGTTATCATCTGATTATGATTGACACATTCGATATATGGGGAGAGGCGAGGCTAATATGTCTTGAATCTGGAAATGTAATTGTATTTAGCTTGTGTAAATTAATACACACGTAAATTTATATTTGTAAATTTAATAATGTGTACGAGTTCATATACCAATGCACACATGTATGAACGTCAAACGATGTGTAAAAAATATAAATCAAAAAATTAAAGAATAGGAAAGAGAATGTTAAAACAAAATGTTTAGCCAATTTTTAAAAGATTTAAATGATTTCTATGTTTTTGGGGTGTTTTGCGTGTCTATTCTTGATTCAGTAATTTTTTTATTTATTTTTTCAATTTATTTGTGCGTAATTTGTCACTTTCATTGTGTACGGCAAAACGCTACTGCTTGCAATGTAAATGTTTTGTAATGTACTGAAAACATGTCAGTTAATGTCACACTACGTGTTTGTTCATAACACTAGTAGTGTACTGAAAAGAGAACATATCCCTTTCGTATTTTATACACATAACACCAAAAAAAAAAAAAGGCTTGACTATCGGGTGTCAAGCCAGAATTGGAGTAATAGACTAAACTATCGCCCGGTTCACACTCCACCCACATCTATTGAACAGGTGAAGAGGCTCATCCCTTGTTTCCTGTTTAGGACGCGGTTTCCGGTTTTCTCTTTTCTAATCTTCTCACTTTGTTTTTTTTTTCAATTGGAGTAGATAGACTACACTATTGCCCGGTTCACACTCCACCCACATCTATTAAACAGGTGAAGCTCATCCCTTGTTTCCTGTTTAGGATGCGGTTTCCGGTTTTCTCTTTTCCAATCTCTTCACTCTTAAGTAGCCTCCTGCACATCAGTGGCGTTACCGCCTTGCTCGGGGTGATATGATTTAAAAAAAAAATCTGCTTTTACTAGTAAGCAATATATTCAACTTAATTAAAATAAGAATGAGATAAAGTCTCTAGTTCAATTATTAGTGATCCGAGTGTACTTGTGAGAGCTCAGATGTATATGTCAAAATATTGTGATAAGATTGCATCACTATTTTAGCTAATTAGTTATTCTAGTCAAAGCCATTCTCCAGGATTGTGTGCCTCGTAAACTGTAAAGCAAGCCCTCCAAAATATGTCCAAATAAAATAGTAAAAAAAGAAAATTCCTTTTCCGACTCGAAAAAGTTTTTTTTTTTAAGGCTTATCAACCTTTTTTTACAGGTTGTCTTAAAAAAGACAGAAATATTTTTAGATTGTAAGAATTTTTCGAAATAATAATGGTTTGAAGCGGAGGGGTGCTGGTTAATGTTTCTTTGATTCGGCCTTGTGTCAGACTTAACCGAACTCCCTACAGCTTACAAGTTTTATACAGAATTATCATCATCAGAATTATCAGAAGGTTTTCATCAGAATTATCAGAAGGTTCGTTGTCAGCAGGTTGGAATATGTGGAATTGTGTGGAATAGCGTAAGAAGAATAAAATATACATTTTACATTTTAAAATAGAAGTATGTTAAAAGGAGTAATAACTAGAATTCGTAGAAATTAATGTTCAATTAGAAACATTATTAAGAAGTTATGGGTAGAGTTCGTACAAAATGTTCCTAGTAGTAATTGTTGAAAGAGATAAGAAAAAAGAGAACAAGGTGCGACCTGACCTTATCTCCGGGTCGATGTGAAGTTGGTTACATTTTAGTTCTTTCGTCTCTCGATTCCCATCTGTCCCTCTTGACTGACGCCGAGGTCATTTATATAGTCTTTTTGAATTGGAGTAGATAGTTTAGTCTATCACCCAGTTCATACTCCACCCACGTCTATTGAACAGGTGAAGAGGCTCATCCCTTGTTCCCTGTTTAGGATGTGGTTTCCGGCTTTCTCTTTTCCAATCTTTTTCACTCTTACGTAGCTCCCTGCACATCAGTGGCGTTACCGCCTTGCTCGGGGTGATATGATTAAAAAAAAAAAAAAAAAAAAAAAAAAAAATTCGCACTGGATCGCTAAGTCCTTTCAAGTCTTACTAGCCGCTCCCATTGGTTAAAAATCATTTTAACACCTACTTGCGAAATCTGGTTTCGACTTTTTCGTTAATCATATGGTCAATCCTTTTTCTATTTGGGAAAACCAGGATGTCACACATCGTTGTGAATTTTTGTAAAAGTGAAGGAGAAGGGTGTTGATTTTCATTCATTTCTTATCCGCTACAGGTTTACTGATACAACTTCTACTAATTAACTCATAGCTGATGGGAAAAAGGAAGAATTTCTACCTTTCCCAACGGTATTTGTGCGTAAGGGAATATAACAAACTCGAACAGAGTTGGAACTCGGCACCCCGATTTCCAATTTCAAGACTACATCCAAGTTTAAAGCACCTGGTGTTCCCAACTATTCACCCATTGAGATACTGATCAGAATCAACTTTGCTTAATTTCGGCGATCGTATGGGAACCGATGTTTAACCGTGATATGGCCGTGTAGTCGACAATACGGTCGTAAGTTTCTAGTTTCTGTACAGTAAAGTGAGTTATTAAAATTTAATAACTCACTTTAATAATTAAAAAAAAATGTGTGATATTTTGTTAAGCGAAAAAGAAAAAGTAAGAAAAACAGTTCCTGAACTTTTGTTTTCTATAAATCTTTTAAAAACTCATTGCAATATTATTTCTGAAGTTTTCATTGCAATAAAATAGCGTAAAATTAGTGGTAAAAAACAGTTTTGAGTATTTTAAATCAGCTTTAAAACGGTTTTTACTTCGATATTTTGTTTTGTCAATTTTTGTCATAAAAAAATGACATCGATTATACTATATTGTAGCGGACTGAATTTGATCAGTTTCACCAAAGCCTAGTTAGAGGCACCAAAATAGTTAACTCAGTCAGTCAGTTAAGTGCCATATGTGATACACGCTTGGGCGATCATGTCTCGAAAGAGACATGACTGACTGGGCATAAGATTATCCTGCAGTAGGTTGCTGTTGCTTTCTGCTGTAGACTGGTTGCCAGCCAAGGCTATAGAATCCAATCTGTCCTGTTATTTTACCCATAACTGGAAGGAAGAGACGGATTAATACCTTTCCCAAGGGTATTTGCGCGTAAATAATGATAAGTTACTAGAATGTTCAGAATCCAATCCACAAATTCCTACATTGACGAATCGAAAGAAATACAACAAAATTCTGTAAAGCAACAAACGATAACATAATCACACACAAATTTGTAGTAATGATATAAACATATGACAAGAAGTTGCAAAATTGTATGTTTACGAAAATTTAAGGTTGAATGTCTTTCAACATAAATCTGCCATACATGTGCTACGTGGCGTGGTCTGTTTTACTTTTAGAAAAAGTTCGAATGATGCAGAAGTTAAAAATCTGTTAATAAATGTTCCTTTGATATTATGTGGTGAATGTCAATTGAAATGAGTGTGTGTTAGAGTTAAAGTCGAAGTAAGTGAATGGAATAGAGTTCGAAAGTAAATTTCTCACTTGAGGATTCAGGTTCGCGCTGCAAGGCGAACGAAGTGGGCAATTGTGCTTGTGTCTATGAAATGGCGGCTTACAGGGGCGTCTACTTCCTGGCCGAACTGAAATTATCGCTGGGTTTTTTCCTTTAAATACTGGCAAAAGTGAATCATGTACACGTGTTGAAATTTCGCGCGCAATTATGTGTTCTTACGTGTTCTCACGTGCTTATGATTAATTAACCAATCAGCGAAGGTTATTCTTAAAATTAGCTGTCTGATCCTTTTTTGACGTTTAGTTTACACAAATCTTTTAATATCATTACGTGCGATTAAAAAAAAATGACACTAGAACTTTTTTCTTCTGTCTCATGTTATACGAGGGATAGATTGTCGTATATGCCTTTTTTTTAAAAAATAAAACTTGCCAGGTGGATTCCACACTATGACTGATATGTCCGCGAAAATAAAATAAAATCTTTCAAAAATAAAATAGACGTTAACGAAATAGAATTTTAGGGTTGAATTTAAATGATTATTTAAGTGGATTAAAAAAAATAAGAAAAAAAAAGATTACTTAGTTTTTTTACTAAAAATATTGTGAAAATATATTTTTCAGTGGGCAACTGTAACTTAGTTTAAAAGTCAAGTGGGATTTGGATCGAATTTCCATAAGTCTAGATGATGAAGATCAGCTTAAATTTACGAGCGTCTTATGGGACTGCTCAATTATGGATAATCTAAAATGACAAAACCTGATATTATTCTCAATGCCCAAAGTGTATTCCTAGTATGAAAAAAGCGTCACATGACGGATGAATGACTCCTAGATGGGGTCTAAAACACTTTTTAATGTCTTTCTGTCAATTCGTCCGTGCATTGAATACTGATGCCATATCGAGTCTGGTGCCCCTGTTATTCATCTTGAGGTTCTCGACAAAGAAAGGGTTTTGCAATATAATCGATCCTGACTTGGCAGCCCGCCTTCAGTCACTTTTTCACCGACATGGTGTAGCTTCTCTCTGTCTGTTCTTCAAGTATTTTCATGGCAACTGCTCCGAAGAGCTTTTTTTCCCTGGTTCCCCGATCACATGTCAGGATGTGCGTTCTAGTACAGTGGATATCGACTCGAAACGACAAATCGGGGAACCGAGTTCGAATTCCAGTTGAATTCCTTGCATTCACTTACGCACAAATACACTTTGGAAAAGTATTAATCCGTCTGTTCCCTCCAGTTATGGGTTAAATAATAGGACAGATTGGGTTCTGTAGCCTTGGCTGGCAACCAGTCTACCGCAGAAAGCAATAGCAATCTACTGCGGGATAATCTTATGCCAAGTTAGTCATGTCTCTTTCGAGACATGATCGTCCAAAGTGTGTATCACGTATGTCACATAACTGACTGACTAAATTGGCATCAAGGTCTCAACCGTTTAATGTTGAAATAGTTAAATGTAGCCTCCTCTTCTACTCTAATAGTTTCTTTTCTCGCACTTCCTGTTTGTGGAACTGTATTCCGTTTTCTTGCTTCTCAAAAGTTTAAATGCAACATCAATTGCTATATTCTATTCTCTTGATTCCCATCATCCTCTTTTCATTTCTTCGACATCCTCTATATTTTCTCTGTCTGTCTGTCTGTCTGTCTGTCTGTCACTGTAACCTCCTGCGTACCAGAAGCAACCCTGCCTTGCTTGGACTGAAACGATGATATAAAAAAATCGGTTTCCCTGCTTAGATAATAGGTTTATTTTTATACGTATTTACAGATTTTTACAGAGTTTTACAGAGTTTTACAGATTTTAGAAGCATGTATTTGTTTGTAGTGTCTGTTTACTGTTATTTTATTGTTTTATGTGTGAGATTTTGCAGGTGCATGCTATTTTCCATAATCCCTCAAATTCGGAGGACTGATGAAGAAGGAAAGAAATTCGCGAGCTATATGAAATTGTTTTGGACCAATGAAAATCTTGCCTTCAGAGAAATTTTCCAATGAGTCAAGAAGAAAAGAAAGTGGCGAGCCTATGTGAAATTCTTTTTTTTTATATATATAAAATGAAGAGAACAATTAAAGAGAAGTGTATATGAAGCCACGTGAAGGATTTCATTTCAGTCCCTCGTGACCGGCATTGAAGTACTTGACAGTGTAAAATTATTCACCATTTATATTATCGGGCTCTAATCAGTACGTGAGATTTCAATAAAATCTCTCTGAACAATCCAAGAAAGCTAAGTATTTCAAATTATCTATCTTCGTCTAATTTTGAACGTATGCAGACGATATATCCCTTCAATGATGAACGAACTCTTTTACCTTTGTCTTAAACATTTTTAATATTATTTTGTTAGATAAGTTAATCTGTTGTATGAATATTTTCTCTTCATGACAATAAGTTAAAACTACAAATTTTAATTCTTATTTATTTTCTTGAAACGAGTTACTGACACCACTCCGTGAATAAATTCCTTATCTTGTTTTTGTTAAAATTAACTGTGTTCCCTCGTAATTATCATTCTTTGTTAATCTTATTAGCGTGGGTAAATCGATTGTTCATTTTTACCGCTAAGCCCTACGGCACTAGAGACGAAAGCTGTCTTGTGGAGTGAGGTCTTTATTTTTAACATTTTTCTCTATAGTAAAATTCAAAATTCTTTAGAACACGCGCACTATATGTACAGGTCTTCTTCCCTATACTCTCTTCATTTGAGTTTAGTAAAGTATAAAAGAAAACAGATTTCAAAAAAAAAAAAAAGGAATTATAGTGGGTTATCCATTCTTTTCCAGTTTATAGCGGGGAGGCGTTCTTTTGAAATATTGTTGCAGATTAACGGAATTTGGCCTCTTTGTAGATAGCTCACTATAAGTTATAAAATGATTATAAATCAAGAAAAGCAAATCGAGTTGAAAAATAACATTTTATATATACACACATCAATTAAGGTTTTTACAATTAAAGTAATCCTTTACATATGGGTCCAACGGACGTTAAAATGTTCATGGCAATAAAATGCTGAAAAGAGAATTAATGCTTAGGAATGTGGGAGCGCTGTAAGTAAGAAATGTCTTTGGTGTATTCGCTCCTTAGGTCAGTAAGTAGTTTTGAGACAGCGAAAGATAAGATGAGAGAGGTAAGGGAGGCTAGGATAGTAAGCCGCTTGACGTAGGTCAAGGGGGATACTGATTACACTCCTCTCTCTCGAGTCAGTCTGTGTGTGTCGGCCTGCGTCAGTCTGTCTGTCTGACGATGCTTTCTGGATCGGCTTTTTATTTCGACATTTTGGATCGCTGCAGATCATTTAGGAATTCATATCCGTATTTGATTCTAGGCTTTCCCATTTGCCGATAAATAAAATTCGCGTAAGCTCGCGAACTGGAAATTTAATATTTAATTAATTTTTAGTTTTCAACCGGAACATCTACGCAAGCCAGCTGCGCACCGTCGAGTTTTGGTCATTTGCTTTTTGGTTGTGAGGGTGCAAACATCCGGTCCATCGCTTTTGCTCGGTCGGTATCACCACAAAATGATGCTGTCACTCAGACTCGAACAGTTTACTCAATTTGTCTGTGCGAGCTTAATACTTGTCGGGTGTCTCATTGCTGTAACTTTCAGTAAAGTACTCGTTTAAAATGTTACTATGCGGCAAAGTTATTCTTATGAAAAAAAATATTAATGTATATTTTTTGTGGGTTCGGTTAAAAAGGATTAGGGAGAGTGGAGATCAAGCGACAACAAAGACGCACCGTAAAAATAACGATAGATACTCGGTGAGATATAAAGCCAAAACAATTTCATGTAAATAAAATAAATTTCTACTTGTGGAGTTGTTGTGGCGAAACCTCGTCGCAGAGTTGTAGTGACCGGTTTGGTCGGAAGTAAAACAGCGAAACCAGAAGGTAAGTTCAAAACAGTGTATTAGTATAACAAAAACATAGATACAAGTAAGTGTTAATCATAAGTAAATAGAAATAAGTAAGTCCGAACGGTACAGTAACGCTGCTTTTTGCCTGACTAGTAGATGACTTTAAGTGCGTACTAGCCGTCTTCCTTTGACTGCCTTCCGGAAGTCACGCAGGTAACTATATATAACAAGAGGAAGAGTCCATTCCTCGTAGGAGGGCACCATAACACTACTAAATATTAGGAATGTACATGTTTGGTGGTTTGTGCGCCCGTAAAGGGAGGTAATAATTTTCTGGGCAAGTAACTCTTTTTTTTTCTAAAATAAGTCCCATATTACTTAATGGGAAAAAAATCAAGTTTACAATCAAAATCAATCAAATAAGATGAAATACCACAAGAACAGTGTTAGCGTAGACAAATCAATGCAAATTACCAGGAAGAAGATACAATAAAATGTTTTCAGTGAGATCGAACCCAGTTAAAAAAGGGTATATTTATCTTGAATGTATTAAATGTGAATGTTTTTAATAGTTCTTATGATTTAATGTGAGTTGTCAAAGTTTGAAACAGAATCCGGCCGTACATTCAGAGTTTTCAACGTCGAGCGTTGTTTTGAGAACAGTACTTGTTCTCTGTCGTGGAAACAACTATTTCGTTGCAATAATCAGGGCGAAAAAAAAAAGATTTTATTTCTGTGGCAATTTGCTTTTTTTTTTTTTAATCGTATCACCCCGAGCAAGGCAGTAGCGCCACTGATGTGCAGGGGGCTACGTAAGAGTGAAACGATTGGAAAAGAAAAAGAAAAAGCCGGAAACCACATCCTAAACAGGGAACAAGAGATGAGCCTCTTAACCTGTTCAATAGACATAGGTGGAGTGTGAACCGGGCGATAGATAGATCTATCTACTCCAATTGAAAAACAAAAAACAAAAACAAAGTGAGAAGATTGGAAAAGAGAAAGCCGGAAACCACATCCTAAACAGGGAACAAGGGATGAGCCTCTCAATAGACATGGGTGGAGTGTGAAGCAGGCGATAGATAGATCTATCTAGTCCAATTGAAAAAAAAAAAATTTACTAAGTTTTAACAGTCAAAACAGCTTTTAGACAACCGAACAATTTAGTATATTTTAGTAAAAGAGAAAAACAGATACGGTAGAATAAATTAATAGAAAATCTGAACTTACCAACTTGCAGATAGCATACTGAAATTCGTTGAGGAGTCCGTTTTGGGTCGCTTTTTTAAATCTACCCTCGGTCAGGGTTTCAAATGTTTTGAAAGACGTAACATCTCCCACTCCCGGCGATGCATCTTCCACTCCTGATGGTCGTATAGCCAAAGGTCGTCTCTGATTTACCCGGGAAATTTTGGCGGTCAACACTAGAATTTTCGATTTCGACCGTTGCGAGTAGCCATTATTTAAAAACAATTTATTGTAATAGGAAAAAGCACCCCTGTTTCTCTTTCCATTTCATTCACCTTGAATTGATCCCGTCCACTTCTTGATCAAGGAGTTTTGCGCGCAGAATGGCAAACTTCAGGTTTCAGTAAATTATTTTGTTGCTCTCATCCTTTCTCCCAAACTACCGATTTCCAGTTGAATTCGTTGCATTCACTTACGCACAAATACCCTTGGGAATGACATTAATCCGTCTCTTCTTCTCCAGTTATGGGTTAAATAATAGGACAGATTGGATTCTAAAGCCTTGGCTGGCAACCAGTCTATCGCAGAAAGCAATAGCAACCTACTGCAGGGTAATCTTCTGCCGAGTCAGTCATGTCTTTTTCGAGACATGATCGCCCAAAGCGTGTATCGCGTATGGCACTTAACTGACTGACCGTGAGCCGAAATCTACTCGGAGTAAAAAAAAAATATTTTTTACCATTCCTAAGATTTTAATGACCCGAAACCCGTGAGTAGATAGGTTTGTTTATTGTTCGTTTCAAACCTCTCCAGGGTCTTTTGAACAATAGTGGTTTATCCCTTGATTTCTGTTTAAAATTAGGTTTCCGGGTTATTCTAAAGTCTTTTTTTTTCTTTTTTTTTTTCACTTCCAGTAGCCCCTTGCACTTTTGTAGTATTAACGCAATACTTGGGGCGAATTTGTTAAAAACTTGAAGTTAGTGTTAACAAATCTCTAAACTGACATAGGTAAATGAACTAAATTTATAATTTCAGCCCAGATTTAAAGTTATCCTGTTTAATTGACAGGGTTTGGCACGCTGGCCTTCTATGCAAGCTAAGGGGTTATGGTATCACCGGATGCTTGCTTGATCTGATTAAATCTTTCCTATCTTACCGCATAATGAAGGACGTCTTGAATGGGCATGCCACCATGTCCTGCTGTACAAACGCTGGTGTCCCTCAGGACTCTATCCTAGGCCCGACGCTCTTCCTTATTTTCATAAATGATATCCCAGACGTGATCAAGTGCCAAGTAGGCATCTACGCAGATGACACCACAATCTACTCCAGCATCAATAAGAAATCCGGCGAGGCGGAAAACATAACCTCGCTGTTGATCTTAAGAAGGATCTACATTCTGTGGTGGAATAGGGTAAGAAGTGACTTGTAAATTTCAATGCGTCTAAGACCAAGCTGTTGTCTGTCAATCATCACAGGCAACCTCTCCTGCCTCTCATAAGCATGGACCAAGCGAGTCTCCCTGAGAGCAATGCACTGCGCCTTCTCGACCTTACTATCTCTTTCGATCTCAGATGGAACCATTACATTGAGTCAATACCTAAATCCACTGCTAGGAAGGTGGGGTCATTGTGTCGGGACAGGAAGTTTTTTTATTCCTGAACCCACCTTGCATATATACAAATCAACCATCCGTCCGTGCATGGAGTACTGCTGTCATATATGGTCAGGCGCACCCGCTGTTCATCTCAGTGTTTTTGGCAGGCTCCAAAGGAGAATCAATAATGTGATAGGTACCGACTTGGCTGCTCAACTCCAGCCACTTTCTCACCGACGGGATGTGGCTTCCCTCTGTCTGTTCTATAAATACTTTCATGGCTTCTACTCCGACGAACTTAAGTCACTGGTGCCCTACCACATGAGTTTACTCGTGCAAACAGACTGGCAACTGGGTTCCACCCATTCACAGTTAGATCAACCAAATGCAGCCGACAGTTCTACTCTATTAGCTTCTTTTCTCGCACTCCCCGCCTATGGAACTCTCTTCCATATTCTTGCTTTCTTGACTGCTACAACCTCCAGGAATTTAAATGCAATGTCAATAGCCATCTCTTAACCACTTGATTCCAGTTCGTTCTACATCACCCTATATATTTTTTCCTTTCTCTCTATCTTTGCAACTGTCATCACACCTGTATTCTCATCCTTCTCTTGTTCCCTTCTCTGACACCCGCTGTAACTGGTTCGTATTTCTCTTTATTCTCCTACTATCTAATCATTTTTTTCTTATGTAGACCCCTGCGCATCAGTGGCTTTACCGCTTTGCTTGGGGTGAAATGATTAATTATTTTTTTTTTTAAGTAGACGATCTTGCAAATGTGAAAGGGTTGATGTATTATGGTTCTTTATCAGTTGATCTGTTCACATTTCGAACTTGAAATAAAGAACACACGCACGCATGCGCGTATGAACAGAAGATTCGTTGAAACGCAGCCGTCGTAGATGCAACGATTTTTAAAGCAACCTTTCGTACGGAAGAATTGTCCAAGGACACAAAGTGATTTTATCAGAAGATTTATTCTGTTATGGTAGATTTTTATTTTATTTCTTTTTTTTTTTTTTTTTCGACAATGCATAAATGATTCTGACCTTCGTTCCAATCGCAAATATTATGAAATCTTATATTTTAATTCGTCTACGGCTATATCGTGTTGAATACACCGCCCCCCCCCCTCCGATCACCGAAGTTAAGCAATATCGAGCCTGGTCAGTACATAAATGGGTGACCATTTGGGAATACCAGGCGCTGTAAACGTAAGGACCAAGAATGGTCCTCCAGGTTTGGGGTTTGGGGGTTAAGTGCAGGGCTAACAACTCTGCCCTGTAAAAAAACAGTTTGTTACAGAAACAGCAACAAAATGTTGGTGCCCTATGCACCATCTGGGTATGATAGATAAATGATTTTATTTTAATTCACCCTACATCTATTAATACAGGACGCGGTAGCAATACCGCTCAGACATAGCTCCCAGAAACACCTCCCACATAATAGTAAGGCATTTAGATGAAGCACAATTGCCACTGATGTTTTGCCATTATATAAGAAGTATTGCTGGGAAGTTAGCATTAGTCATATTAATAGAAGGCAAAAACGGTTCTTTAAGATGATTAAAAAAAAAGCAATTTTGTTTTTGGAGTGTTCAATCAAATCAACAAAACATTTCTTATTCAAGTTAACAGATTGAAGGTCATTTTGTGTGGGAGGTATATATGACGCACACTGTATAATTCTGATGAAAACCTTACAAGTTTCTTCTGAAAAATAAATGAGGGAAAATAATTTTCAATTTTTTATACTGTTGGGTCAACCGGAAGCTGCCATCACAAATTCAGAAGTCGAATGACGATAATCAGACGTCTACGCATAAGCTCCGAGTGGCACTTCCGGCATCGTTTTGAAAGATTTAGAAAATAAAATTGATGTTGTTATTCAACCACTGACAACGATTCTCTCACATTTTTGAAGGGTTTCATTTTTGAGCCAGCACCTGAAAGCTAGAAACTACAAATACAAAATATAACAAAGGAGGAAGTTCAGAACGGAATTCGGTTTTATGTGAACTCTGACATGGATCATTCATCAACTGAATCAACATTTCTCGCTTTGTCAATATAGATTTTCCAACAAAGTCAAGTTATAGCGGCTTCTTATTTGTTCTTTTCTAGTTGTAGTGGGAGTCCGTTCTAGTGAAGGGTAATTGTATACTGTTGCAGGTTAACAGAATTTGGCCTTGTGGTAGACAGCCCACTATAAGTTATAAAATGATTATAAGATCAAGAAAAGCAAAATGAGTTGAAAATAACATTTATATATACACATGTCAATTAATGTTTTTACAATTAAAGTAATAACTTGAAGTATAGGTCCAACGGAGGTTAAAATGTTCATGACATAAGCTGAAAGAGATTTAAGCCTTAGGAATGTGGGGAGCGGAGGTATGTGAGGAATTTCTTTGAAGTAGTCGCTCCTTCGGTCAGTAAGTAGATTTGAGACAGGGAGAAGGAAAGAGAGGTGAAGGGACGAGCATAGTAGCCACTTGACTTGGTCAAGGGAGATACTAATTACATTCGTCGGTCTGTCTTCGAGTCAGTCTGCCTGTCTGCTGGGGTCTTGTCTGTATCCGCTTTTTATATCTGCTTTTTGGATACAGCAGCTTGTTTGGTATTTCACACTTGTATTTGGTTCTGGAATTCCCATTGGTTGATAAATAAAAGTCGCGTAGGCTCGCGAAATGGAAATTTGATATTTGATTAATCTTTATTTTTCAACCGAAACTTCTGCGCAAATGCACCTTCGCAGAGACGACTTTTGTTCATTTGCTTTCTGGTGGTTATAGAGCAAACATCCGGTCCCTCGCTTTTTCTCGGTATGCATCACCCCAAAGTAACAATTTTTCCATTCTGCTCAGGGGTTTTAGTCAACACACCTCAATGTGTGCAAATGGACATTTCCCTTCTTCTCAAGGGTTTTATTGAGCCCACCACAAGGTGTAGAAAGATCAAACAAATTGGTATTTGTTATTAAAAAAAATTCTTGTCTTCCGTTTCATTCTAAATTCGCTCGTTTAATTTTCATACATTGCATAAACAGTATCGTCTTACGTAATTTTTCTTAAGTACGTAGTTTCAAGATGGTTTTATTCCGGACAACACTCGGAATAACTTGTAATCACAGCTACCGAAATTAGATTGTACACTATAGTGGGTTGCTTATCTATTCTTTTCTGTTAGTAGTGGAGAGTCCGTTCTAATGAAGGGTAGTTGTATACTGTTGCAGGTTAACGGAATTTGGCCTTGTTGTAGATAGCCCACTATAAGTCATGAAGAAAGGTTATAAACCAAGAAAAGCAAATTGAGTTGAAAGATAACATTTTATATATAACACATGTCAATTAATGTTTTTTACAATTGAAGTAATACTTGAAATATACGTCCAACGGAGGTTAAAATGTTCATGGCAATAAAATGCTGAAAGAGAATTAATGCTTAGGAATTTGGGAGCGTGTAAGTAAGGAATCTCTTTGATGTATTCGCTCCTGAGGTCAGTAAGTAGTTTTGCGGCAGGAAAGAAGGAAAGAGGTAAGGGAGGCGAGCTTGACTTCGGCCAAGGGAGATACTAATTACTCTCTTCTCCTCGAGTCGGTCTGCCTGTTTATGCTTTCTGTATCCGTTTTTTATATCTTCTTTTTGGATCACAGCAGCTCATTTTAGATTTCACACTTGTATTTGATTCTGGGCTTCCCATTGGCTAATAAATAAAATTCGCGTAGGCTCGCGAACTGGAAATTTAACATTGAATTAATTTTTAGTTTTCAACCGGAACATCTGCGCGGATCCGGCGGCGCAGGGACGACTTTTAGTCATTTGCTTGTTGGTCGTGAAAGCGCAAACATCCGGTCCATCGCTTTTGCTCGGTATCACCACAAGACCACCAACTTATTACGGAATCCCAACAAGTGTTAAGAAACTTTTAGAAAGCAGGCTGTTATTTTATTTTATTTTTTTCTCTACAAATTAGTAATTACAGACAATTCGTGATTTTAACGTGAAGTTTATTTTATTTATCATGGAGCCAAACGCAGAGGCACAGCATATGGAAGCGGCAACAACCTTACAGAATATATATCCTATATCATCTAACAATTAACTCAAATGAAAAAAGTAAAATTGCACACCCAAAAAATCGGATCAAAAATTGGAGTAGATAGACTAAACTATCGCCCGGTTCACACTCCACCCACATCTGTTGAACAGGTGAAGAGGCTCATCCCTTGTTTCCTGTTTAGGATGCGGTTTCCGGTTTTCTCTTTTCTAATCTTCTCACTTTTCTTTTTTTTTTCTTTTCTTTTTTTCAATTGGACTAGAGAGACTAAACTATTGCCCGGTCCACACTCCACCCACATCTATTGAACAGGTGAAGAGGCTCATCCCTTGTTTCCTGTTTAGGATGCGGTTTCCGGCTTTCTCTTTTCTAATCTTCTCACTTTTGTTTTCAATTGGAGTAGAAAGACTAAACTATCGCCCGGTTCACACTACATCCACGTCTACTGAACAGGTGAAGAGGCTCATCCCCTGTTCCTTGTTTAGGATGTGGCTTCCGGTTCTCTCTTTTCCAATCTCTTCACTCTTATGTAGCCCCCTGCACATCAGTGGCGTTACCGCCTTGCTCGGGGTGATATGATTTAAAAAAATTGACTGAAAACATTTTTGAAAAATCCAGACCAAGGCAAATTTCACAAGTCAGTGTGAAAAGCAAAATTCTGGATTCTGATTGGATAGGAAATAGCAAATTGATCTATGACCTCTGTCAAATTTTCTTAACACCTAAGAAAATGTGTATGCGGTTTAAAACTGACCACGTGACCTGCTAACTACTTAGTCACGGCCCTTGACCGGCAAAACTCCGTCCGAGATGTGAACAGCAATCCGACGGACCTCGTCACAATGTAAGGAAGAAATTTCAAGAAGCCGACCCGGTCATGCCTCGTCGACATACATTCATTCTTCCTCCTTCCAATTTTACTTTCTTCGTCTTCACCCACACACCGTCAAAGAAAACAACAACAACAAGATACTTTAATTAACTTCGATAAATACAATCTCCTTTATTGCTTGACTTTCCTTTTCACTCTCTTGCCGGCTATAAAAAGGAAAAGAACAGACTTTATTAGAAAACCTTTTCAATCTTTCTACATACACACATTCTTCTACTATCAACTATGAGCTCTGAATTTCTGTGGAACATTTAACTACTTACATTTCTCTTTGAACAATTAACTATATACATTTTATCTTTGAACATTTTCTTCTTACACTTTTATGTTATTCTGTTCCGTAAATACAATTTCACTTATTTTACAAATTCGTTAATTCTGTATAGATAATAAAAAAATTACTTTAATTTACAAACAAAACACATTTATTCTTCCAACCATTCACTCAACCTTCTGATATTTTAAATTGTGGGGACTTCGGTTATGTTTGGCACAAGACCAATTTGATACCACCGAGGCCCCTACAACCTTAAACCTTCCTTCTTTCATCACAAACAACGTCAATATTTTGTTTTTGCAACTGCAAGCGATTTTTAACGCAAAGAACATAGCTACTGCGATACCATTATGTAGTTGAGAAACGACCCATAGAGGTGGCTGTAGAAGTAGTAGAACTCTTGGAATTCTTACTACAAGACCTGCTGTACGATATGATAAGCCAAGCAGTAATTAAGCGAACTGGCAAGTCTGATTAGGGCAAGCTTAGGGGTTTATTTAATAATGTCGAGCTGAATGATAAAACACCCTCACAACTACTACGTTATATGAGATACTTGACGGGACAAAATGTAATGTTCGATAGTATCCTACGGTGTATGTGGATGGACAAGTTACCCACGGCCACTATTCAGATCCTATCACCTATGATTAAAGATGAAGATTTAAAACAAAACTAGCTGATGTTGCCGACCGAATACATGCTACTGAGAATAACCGTTTAATGCATTCTTTGAGTACCGACAGGTAAAACGATCAAGAAGTTAGTCAAATTAAAAAAGCGATCTTTGAGTTGACCATCCAAAATAAAACAGTTAATTAGGTGCGGAAGCAGCAGATCGCGTTCGAACCCTGTCGGAGAGAGAAGAACGAGTACCAGTAGGTATAAAAACAAACAAAAGATGATACCTTATGTTTTTATCGTAGAACTTTTAGTAACAAAGCCCCACAGATGCAATAAGCCGTGCAATCACCGGAGAAACGAGTCAGTCAGCCAATGAGCGCGATTTCATTGACTGGAAAAATGACATCACAGAGTAGTCGCTTATATTATTTGCTTGACAAAGGACGACTGCACTTTCCTCGGGAAGCGAATTTAGTCACATTCTTCGCCAACACCCGGACACAATCCGTCCTTTATTACAACCTTCAGTTGTTAATCACACGACTATTCATCACATTCAGATGAGTTACAGCCTACTTATGCGGTACTGTGTAAACTGCGACCGGATAAGTATATATTTTCCAAACAAGAGTTTTAGAACCCAGTAGAACAGGGAATAGTCCCGTCTTTCTAAAAGCTCTTGGGCATCTCCAATTTATCTGGCCCCGAAAGGAGATTCTAACTGGAAATATGTGGGGATTTCAGACGGGTTAATTCTGTCACACTTCCTGATCATTATCTTTTATCATTTATTATTATTATGCAAAGGAGAAACAATTATTTTCAAAAATTGATTTGGTGAAAGTTTATCAAATTACAATAGATTATATTAGGTTATCCCAAAAGTTCGTAAACACTTGCGAAAAATTGAAGACAAGATCGATTCGGCAAGAAAGTCATGTTGTGCGTTTGGTGGAACTTTGAAGGAATCGTGCATTTTGAGTTGTTTCCAAATGGTCGTGCAAAAGTACCTGGCTCTGATCAACCGAAAGCGTGCTTTGATGCAGCAGGACAATGCCAAGCCACACACCGCCAGGAAGACCAAAGACAAGTTTGGAAGAGCTGGACGGCGTTGAGGTTCTGCCACATCCAGCCTACAGTCCTGACTGTGCTCCATCAGATTACGGCCTTTTCCGCTTAATGCAACACTTTCTGAAGGGCCGCCGATTCGACTCGTTTGATGAAGTCGAGAAAGCGTGTCAAGAATTCTTTGATTCGAAACCGGATGAATGGTACTTTGGCCAGATCCGAAAGCTTGCAGACCGATGGCATAAATGCTTGGAAAATGATGGTCTTTATTTTGAGCAATAATTTTTGTTGTTTTTACGAGTAAAATTTCAGTTTTTTGCAAGTGTTTACGAACTTTTGGGACAGCCTAATATATGCAAGAAGGTGGTCACTACATTGTTCGGCTTATTTAAATTTACCAAAATGCCTTTCTAACTTCGAAATGCGGCGCAAACATTTCAGAGACTTACCAACGTGGCTGCAAGGGGACTACCTTTTGTTTTCGCATATATTGATAATTTTCTGATAGCTAGTAAGGGCAAATAAGATCATTTTGCACACTTGCAACAAGTGTTTGAAAGACTGACCGAATACAGATTAAGAATTAACCCAGAAAAATACTTAAATGGAGTTCGACAATTAAACATTTTAGAACATACTATCTCGCAGGAAGGAGTCACACCTGTTCAAGAGAGCGTTAACGCTATTTCTGATTTACCAACACCGACATTGGTGTGACAGCTCAGACTCCGACTTAACAACTTTTACAGAAATCATATTTCTAATTGTTCAGAAATTTTATCACAACTCACCTTCTTATTAAAAAAAAAATAAAATAAAACTATCGGTAGACCTGTACGACACTACCACCACCTTTAAATTTATTGATTGTCAATTTTTTGGACATTTTTCGGCGCGATCTTATCGCTTATTACATAAAGATTCCGATTATAAAAAAATTGTAGAAATTTCAATATTTAAGCAATTTTAGGGGGTAGGGGCTCAGTTTCTCATACAACGTTATAGTAAATCGATCCTCCATTTTCGAACCACTCGCGTTAGGGTCGCTTTGTTTATTTTATTTTATTTTTTTTGGCGAGTTCTTGCCCAACTGAGAAACTGAGCCCAAAATAAAATTGTTTAAATATTGAAATTTATCCAAAATTTTTTGTTAATCAGAAAGTTTAGGGTGTAATCGATAAGATTGCACTGAAAAAGTCCAAAAAGTTGATAATCAACAAATTTACATGTGGTGGTAATATCGTACCAGCGAGTGGCTCCAAAATGGAGGATCGATTTACTATAACGTTGTATGAGAAACTGAGCCCCCCCTAAAATTGTTTAAATATTGACATTTTTCCAATTTTTTTTTATCAATCAGAAAGTTTGGGGTGTAATCAATAAGATTGCACTGAAAAAAGTAAAAAAAAAACATGAAAATCAACAAATTTAAAGGTGGTGGTAGTGTCGTACAGGTCTATCAAAATATCAAATCAAATGACGAACAAATCCAGTGGAAAATGCGAAAAAGACTTTACGCCAAACTAAGTTAATTGTATAATGATGACAACATCAAATTGGCATTAACAGCTGATGCTAGTGCAGTAGCGGGTGGAACCGTTTTACACCAAGTAAGTGATAATACCTCTCAGCCTATTTCATTTTGTTTTCTTCTAAAATGATTGCAGCCCATAGGAATTACAACATTTTCTCTAGAGAACATTTAGCCATGTTTTTAGCCGTGAGAAAGTATCAGCATTTATTAGAAAACAGAGATTTTGTGATTTTCACTGATCACAAACCTTTAATTTATGCATTGAATTCTACTACAAGCAAAGACTCTCCGAGAGGATTGCGTCAACTTGATTTTATTTCGCAATTCACCTCAACAATTAAACACATTCAAAGACATGATAACACTATTACAGATACATTGTTTAGAAAATAACTTCATCCTTTAGATAAAGCTGTTTTCGATTTTGCAAAGGAGTAAGAATCAGATAAAATCATGGGATTAATGATGCAAGGGACATCACTCCAGTTGACGAAGTTACTGTTGTCTTGAGGAAGTTAGTGGGAAAGGAACACACGAACACGGGACTTGCAACAACAAGATATATTGAAAAACAAGAATACAGAAAGAGTAAGTCTGAGTGGAAACCTCCTCTCAGCTGTGACAAATAGTCTATATATGTCTACTCCCTGGCGTCTGTCCTGCGTCCTCGCATACAGAGCCTAGCCGGTATTTGTAATGAACGGAACAGTCCATTATAGAGGGCTTCTACCCCAACAGTTACCGTCACCTTTTAGCAACAAAATAATTTTGTGCGATACTGGTCTTAAGAACCCAAGAACTTATATTCTGCCAACATTACGCAAAGCTATTTTCCTGCACTTTTATCCAAGAGCGTCAGTTAAGCTGGTCACACAGAGATTCGTGTGTCCCAGTATTACGACTGACATACTAGGCTAAAAATTGTCTATTCTGCAAGCGTCATAACTATTTTATAGACACATTAGTTCACCCATCGAAGTTTTTAGTGTGCTGGGCACGCAGTTCACCAACATCCATATAAACTTGGTTGGCCCTTTTACGCAATCAAGAGGCTATCAATACATCCTCATTGCTGTCAATCGCTACTCACTTTGACCGGCGGCGTATCTGATCAAAGATACTAATACACATTTCTCGACAGATAGATTTCACAATTTGGTGTGTCAAACACAATCACGACAGATTATGGTTCTCAGTTTCAGTCTAATTCATTTAACGACATTACAAGACTTCTAGGCATACACCATATCAAGACAACAGTATACCATCCATGCGAAAATTGTATGGTTGAAGGGTTTCATCGTCTGTTAAAAGCTACAGCATTAGCAGCTAGGGATAACACAAGCGATTAGACAGAAAACTTTATACGAAATCTCATCAAGTGACAACAAGCAATCAAGCTTTGACTAATTCGAGGTCAATAACACAACGTGGGCGGAATTGACTGAAGCTCAGATGAGTTAGCTGGACTCAACCAAGGGTCGTGTTATATTTGGTTCCGAGACCAGGATTAGACGCTAACGTGGCCTCAAGTAGGGTGGACGAGAACGAGTAACAAATTCGACGAGAACTGGTGACAACAAAACAAATTAACAAGAACGAGCGACGAAGACGACAAGAACAAGCGGCAACAAGTTGACGAGAACGAACAGCAAAACCAACAAGAACAAGTGACGACGAAGTTGACAAGAACGAGCGACGAAGCTGACGAGAACGAGCGGCAACAAGCGACAGCAAGTCGACGTGAACAAACGCAAATAGGTTGGCAGTATCAGGCAAGACTCTCTTCGGTTATTCCCTTCGATTTCCGATTCTGTGTTTGCATTCACCAAGACGAATTATTGTTTCTTATCGAATTTTCAGAGTTTTCTAGATAGTCGAGAGTTAGCATGGCAGACTATGAGTCAGTGGGATCGGATAGGGTGGAGGTAGAAGAGGAAGTGGGAGAGCAGCAACACATCGCCGATCAGAGAGGGGTGTTGGGGAACCCAAAGTACCCACGTTTGGAAGAGACCCAAAGGAATTAAAGGATTGGCTGTTGTCAGTCCACAAATCCCAGTTTGTTTTTGAACTTTTTGACCGTGTGGCTGTATACGTGGCGTAGAATGTCGCAACAAGGAAGGCCTCAGAGTTTACAGGGCAGATCCTACAGGGAGATCCGCAGATATATTGGAAAGAGGTAGAGGGGAGTATCACGGGGGAGTTTGCTGACGAAAGTACGGCAATAGAAGCTATAAGGACACTCCTTAAACAAACTCACTTGAAGGATGAAACCACCGGAGAGTTAAAGGCTAGAGCGGAGAATCTGGCCGGAATAGCATTCCCTGGCGAAGTGTGGGCAAATACAGTGAGGCAAGCCCAGTTCGTCGATTTGTACGCAGGAGCGCTCACGGGGGCGCGTATTCACCATGATGTATTAAAGGAAGGCCCCTGAGTTTGTCGGCTGCGATAGCTCTAGCAAGGGATAGTACTGGAGTCTGGCAGAAGGCCAGGAGTAAAGAGCCAGAGCAGAGTTCGAGTCGTGAGGTAAACAGACAGAAGAGCGACTTTCGACGATCTTCAGGAAGAATTAAGATGATCCAGAAGGAAAGAGAACCGGTAGAATGGGAAGAGGAGCCTAGTAGAAGAGCATGGGATTTACGATATGGATTTGTCAAACCCACGCCATTTACTGGACCTGTGGCTACGAGAGCAGCAGGGCGGTGGATTGCCCGACAAAGAGAGGTCTGCCCCCCTGACTTCAATGATTATAAATGCACCAGATGTGGCAAAAGGGGGCATAAAACTCAGTGATGTGGGCGAAAAAAAAGTGTCCCACCTCTGCCACCAGCTAAGAAGGCAACTTCTGGAAGAAAGAACCGGGAAAAAGCCGAGGGGCCACCCCAGAAGTAAGGGGTGGGTGGCCTAGATGAGGAGAAGTCCCGATATATTTTCTGTCACATAAGCTCTCTGCAACCCAACAGATGTGGCCCGTCATAGAGAAAGAGGCAATATACCATTATGTATGCCTTACGAAAGGTGGATTACTGTCTGAATGGGGCGATTTTTACCATTAAAATTCCCTTCAGTATTTGTTCCAGGCTGAGTGAACAAACAAGAAAATCCAACCGTGGGCATTAAAATTGAGTGGGTACAATTGTAAAATTGCGTATCTGGCCGGAAGAGAGAATAGCTGTGCTGATTTACTCTCCAGTATCCCGAAACCCATTGACCACTCCAGGGTGTGTGAAGGAGAACCCGCTAAGACACTGAGGGTGAAGCCACCCTTAACCCTGATAAAATTGCATCTGCGGTGTTCTACGATCGGTATACCCATGTCCCTGTCCCCATATTACAAGACTGAAGAAATATTTGAAGACTTAATAATAAAGTTGGCTGACAAAATCTTAAATAACTCCACACAGTTATGGGAGCCGGTAATTAATAAATACCATAAGGTTACGATAGAGCGAATACCGGAGTTATTAAAGCCAATAGATAAAAATTAATAAGGATAAGTTAAAAGACAAAATAAATATTTTGGGAAAAAAGATATGAATTGGAAGAATAAGAAAGTAATTTTGGTAAATTGTTCAGTGGGGAGAAGTACTTTATTAGTCGTTGTTGCGGTGGTAGTGTAGAAAATAAGGACATACAAAGAGAAACAGAATAACGAGATTTCGGTGAGCGTACAACAGATGAAGAAGGGAATACCGTCTGTCAATCCATATTTGAACAGAACAGAACCGACAGGGGAGGACGAGATCCAATTGAACCTGACCGCAGGAGCTGAAGAAGAACCGACTCCTGTCAAGAAGTCACTGAAACCTTCCCTTGCAGAGAGAAGGTTGACAACAAAAAAGAAATAAGCCCAAAGAAACACATATATAACGATACCCACACACACATCTGAAAAAAAAGATAAAAGGGCTTTTTGTTAATACTGCCAAAAGGGGTGTAAACCCTATATGTTAATAAAGAGACTGTTGCCACATGAAAAAAAGAGAAAAAAATTTGCATGTTATTGCATGAAATTAAAAGAAGATAACATTTTTGCATTATTGTATGAAATTAAAAAAAAAGATATTTTTGTATTTGCATAGGATTAGAATAAGGACACGTCTATTATGCATGGATGTGCGTTGTGGTACAGTGGATATCGGCTGGGAAAGGGAGAAATCGGGGAGCCGAGTTCGAATTCCAGTTGAATCTATTGTATTCACTTACGCGCAAATACCCTTGGGAAAGGTATTAATCCGTCTCTTCCTTCCAGTTATGGGTTAAACAGCAGGACAGATTGGTTTCTATAGCCTTAGTCGGCTACCAGTCTACCGCAGAAAGCAATGGCAACCTACTGCGGGATAATCTTCTGCCCAGTCAGTCAAGCGTGTATCACGTATGGCATTTAACTGACTGCATGGAAATTGTTTTCTTGTTAGTATTGCATAAAACTAACACGTTCAATGTTTAATTTTATTTTTGGTGGGAGTAGAGCCTAAAAATTAAAACGCATGCTAAATAGTGTAACAGGTAGTTGTAGTGTCGTTTATGGAATAAATGACAGGTGACATTGGAAGTGATGTCACCCTATTTTCAGATGGCTGGTATTAATTTTAAGCGATTTTCAAGATGAGAAGAGATTTCTCTAAAATAGGAGAATACAATTATTTTTATCAAGAAAAGTAGCCGAGGTGATAAAAAGTGCAAATTACAGATTCCAATTTACAATTAGAGCAATTTTATTTTTGTCGGGAAAAATAACCGAAGTGATAAAAAGTGGAAAATACAGATTCAGAGTACAAAGAGTGCAAATTGCTTTTGTTCGGAGAAGTAAGCGAATACTGAGCATCAGGAAGAGACATGAAGAATGAGGAAGGAGGGCTTGGAGAATCTGATACTAACAGGCCGAATAGGGGGAAAAAGAGACAGGGGAAAGCAGCGGACGACATATTTAAATGACCTAATCAGGTGGATGACAGAACGAGGATTGCAGGGTGTAACAGGAGAAGGCGTGCTCAGAGCCACCAGGTACAGGGAAACGTGGAAAGCCATGATCGCCTACGTCCTGAAGGGACAGGGCACATAGAAGAAGTTAGTTAAATATTTGTCAATGGGTTTTGACGATATGTTACTCTAGGTCAAAATTCGGCCTTGAGAATTTCTTGATCAAAGCTACTGGATGTTGGAAACAGACAGGCCATGAGTTCACCCCACCCCTCTCCAGAGACTCAGTCAAAATAGACAACTGATTAAAAGTTATACAGTGAGAGAAAATTGAACCCCCTGTAACTACCCTTTACTACCCTGGTTTTTGTGCATGTTTAATGAAACCAGGGTGCAGGACGAAATTAGTTCGGGCCCCGTGTTTGGAATGAGAAGGTAGAAAGAAACTAGTTCGGGGTCTGCTGCTAGTCTGCAGCTAGCGATGAATTGAAGCAGACAAACTATAATAGCCTACCACCATAGATTTTGCAAACATTTTCTGCATAATATATATAAAAGTTTTTTAATATATATAAAAGTTTTTTAAACTAATATTTACAAATAAATAAATAAATAAATAAATAAATAAATAAATAAATTAAAACAATCCCGTTCTCTTTAAACTCTATAATAAATGCCTTGCTGCTTCTTGCATTCACGACTGTTGGAAATCCTCTTCGGTAATTTCAGTTTTGAAGAACTCACACGAACCGTTTGATCTTTCTAGCTACCGGCTTTCTACTTCTTTTTTGACAAAGTACAATATTCTCTAATGAACTCCGAATTGGTTAAGCATCTCACCTCGCAGGGTCTTCTTTCAGACACGTATTATGGCTTTCGCATCTCTAGGAAATATTCTAGTGTGTTAACTGTTATCGCTGAAAGAGGCTTTGAATATCTCGAAAGCGTTTGGCATGCTGATCTTCACAAGTTGAAAGGTTATGATATTTCTGGACGAATTTTTGATTTGATTTAATCTTCAATACTCATCAAATTGCAAAATGAAAGTTCTCTTGAATGGCTACTCTTCTATATCTTTTCGCATTAATGTAGGTGTTTGCCAGGGCTCTATCCTTGGACCTACGTTGTTTCTAATTTTCACCAATGATCTCCCCGATAGCATAAGATCTCAATTCGATATCTATTCTGATAACATAATTATTATCTTACTGTCTGGTCAAATCGATAAGTTCAAATCAGCAACAGTTATGGTGAACTCAACTGTCTAGGGATAGTGAACTCTCCCTCCTAATATAAGTAACAGTGAAGCGAGTAGTCAGGGAGAAAATACGAGTCAGCGACCTGACAAGTTTACTCTGCGTTACTACGTGATAATACAAAGTTCCCACCAGTACGTCGAACCTAAGGGACCGACATTTGTACTTACATTCAACGCACCCTCTTCTATGTTGTACTCCACAACAGAAACTGACCTAAAAAAATACCCTCGGTCTGTTGTTAATGTGGCTAAGGAATGCCTTCTCAATTTGAAAACCTCCAAAATGACTGTTCTCTTTTAATTGTCTTAGATAAGCGTTTTTGCCTTCTATCAACATGGCTAATGCTAACCCCAGAAAAGTGACTCATTTCGCCATCTCAAGCTAATACTTTCCGTTAACATGAAGTGAATAGATTATATTGAATCCATTACTAGGTCTGCTGCTATGAAAGTTGGTTCACTGTGTCATGCTGAATAATTTTCTTGACAGAATCTATCTTACATATTCATAAGTTTACCATTTATCTATGCGCTGCTTATTGCTATTATATCTGGTTTCATGCTTCTGCTAAGTATCTAGAGATTCTTGATAAAATCCAAATAAAAATCTGCTATTTTTTGTAATAATCATATCGCCCCAAACAAGGCAGTCTATTGCCACTGGTGCGCAGGGGGTTACATAGGAGGAAAAGTTATGAGAAAGAGTGACAGGTTAAAGGGCGTGTCAGGAAGTGCGTAAGAGAAGGGTTAAGATACTGAGAGAGGAGTGGACGGAGAAAGGGGCATGAGAGAGAGAGGATGCAAGTTAGCAAGAGAGGAGATGACTATTGACTTTACACTTAAACTCCTGGAGATTGTAGCTGTCGGGGAAGCTAGTAAACGGAAGGGAATTACACAGGCGGGAAGTGCGATAAAAGAAGCTGTTACTTTGTGTTTACATTTTATTGGTTTCACAGTAAAAGGGTGGGACTTAGTTGCTAATCTTGTGACACGAGCAAATTCATGCATAGGGGTAACAGAGAGCAAAGTTCATCGGAGCAGAAGCCGTGAAAGTATTTGTAGAAAAGACACAGGGAAGCCACATTGCACCGGTAAGAGAGTGACTGCGTCTTGGCTGCCAGGTCACATTACAAATTCTCCGCTGGATTTTGTCAAGTACCCTTAGATATGGCAGCAGTAGTCAATGCAAGGGCGGATGGTAGATTTATATATGTGCAGGATTGTTTCAAACGGGAAAATCTTCCTGGCCCTACACAGTGAACCGACTTTCTTAGCAGAGGATTTAGATATGGATTCTATATAGTCATTCCACTTGAGGTCTGTTGTGAGAGTTAACTCGAGGAGGTGCAGTGTTTTACTTTCAGGGAGACTACATATTTATAAGTCTACCATTTATCCATGCGCTGCATATTGCTATTACATCTGGTTTCGTGCTCCTGCTAAGTATCTCGAGATTCTTGATGAAATCCAAATAAAACTCTGCAGTGTTATTAGCCCTGACCTGGCACCTCGGCTTTAGTCACTTTATCACCACTGTAACGTAGCTTCACTGGGCTTTTTCTCTAATTATTTTCATGGTAATTGTTTAGATGAACTTTCCTCTTTGGTACCCCGGCTTTACGAGTTTAAGCGCAGCACTAGATTAACAGCTAGGTTTCATTATTTTACAGCTGAATGGCTTGATGTAACCGTAAGTTCTATGCTAACAGTTTCTTCTGTCGCACTTCTCGCTTGTGGAACTCTCTTCCGACCTCTTGCTTTTCAATCAACTTTGAAATGCAATGTTAATCGTTATCTTCTTTCTTTTTAATTCTCTTTTATTGTTATCTCTACTCAATAATATTTTTCTTTTCTTAAAATTCCTTCACACTTAGTAAACCATTGCGTCTTAATGGCTTTATTGCCTTACTTACGGTGAAAAGATTGAGAAAAGAAAGAAAGATTAAGTATTATTCTTTAGTCTGGAGATTAAAGGAAGAAATTATTTTAAACAAAGGATACAGCTCAGCTCAATCAGTGTCATACGTGATACACGCTTTGGGCGATCATGTCTCGAAAGAGACATGACTGACTGGGCAGAAGATTATCCCGCAGTAAGTTGCCATTGCTTTCTGCGGCAGACTGGTTGCCAGCCAAGGCTATAGAACCCAATCTGTCCTGTTATTTAACCCATAACTGGAGGGAAGAGACGGATTAATACCTTTCCCAAGGATATTTGTGCATAAGTGAATGCAAGGAATTCAACTGAAATTCGAACTCGGCTCCCAGATTTGTCGTTCTGAGCCGATATCTACTGCATCACAACGCACTCAATAGCCTTGTCATAAATCGTGGCCAAAGCAGAGTTAATTTTCTGTTTAGTTTTCAAATCAGCAAACAGTGAAGAGGCTGAAGCCCCTCCTTCCTATAGCGCCGTAGATAGTTTGACCCAAGGTTCAAGTTACATTAAAGAATAAAACATTAGCAGCATCAACCACAACCAATGTACTTTGTCGGCATTTGTTTTATTTACTCACTTTGGCAAAAGATCAGTCAGTCGTAATGATGCGTGCTAACCACTGCTATAAGGCCAGGCGTTTTCCGCCATACTTTTACTTGCACAAAGAAAAGCGTACAATTAAAAATAATATGAAATAAAATAAGATAAGTTGGTTGAGTGATGTAAGGTACAAAAACTTCAAACGGAACGGCTCGATACGAGTAAGGAGTGTTGCACGGGACATTTTAAAAATGGCTTGATCAGCGATTGGTAAAATCATTTATGCGTCCTTTTCTTTCAAGACATATGTACGTGTGACTTTGTACAACTTCCTGTCATTTGTTACTCCGCTTTATTTTCACAAGAATCGGGTCAAACCAAAAAGAATGAAGTATTGCTGCTTATATCTGGGCCGGAGCTGCCCAGTTCTCACTTTCCAGCCTTGACTGTGTTCAAAAACGCTTAAACGACCTTGTGAAGGATGACATTTTCCACACTACAACCCTTTCCCCCGTAGACATCGCAACCTTGTTGCTACTCTGTCGCCACTTCCAGTGCAAATCTTCAGACAAGCTCCGATCTTTAGTGCCACCAACTCAAATTCTTGCAACCATGACACGACTTGCTAGGTACACAGAGTTGAATCGAAGATTGGCGTGTATTACTCCGAAGGAAGTTGATGGCGGGTGGGAAGGGCCCTGTGCTCTGTGACTATCGCTATTTTATTAACATTTCTGTCTACATTTATATCCGTTACTAATCAAAATAAGCATAACTGACTATTAAAGGATGAAAAATTTTCGCAGATTTTGACGTCATTCTAGGGTCTTTTCTTTTCTCGTTCAAATCTACGGATTTCTTTTGCTTATCAGTCAGTTAAGTGCCATACGGGAAACACGCTTGAGCGATCATGTCTCTTTCGAGACATGAATGACTGGGCAGAAAATTATCCCGCAGTAAGTTGCCATTGCTTTCTGCGTGGACTGGTTGTAATCCAAAGCTACAGAACCCAATCTGTCCTGTTATTTAACCCATAACTGGAAGGAAGAGACGGATTAATACCTTTCCCAAGGATATTTGCGCGTAAGTGGATGCAATGAATTCAACTGGAATTCGAACTCGGCTCCCCGATTTCTCGTCCCGAGCCTATATCCACTGCACCACAAATACTCAGTCGAAAATAAGAAACACTATATAAAATTCACTATTTTTTATGCATAAGGTTGATTGTGTTCAAATTATTCAACTTTTTAACAAGGAAAATCTCAAATTGATGTTAAAAATTGCTGCAAAACATACATTGTTAATTAAAGATGGAATAATTTTTATGACATTACTCTAATTTGTATTTAGATAGATTGTATTTATTTTTAATTTTTCCTTTTGAATTGTCCATCTATATGCATATGACCCATTATTGTACATAATTAGGCTACAATAAAATTTGGATATTACTAATTGATATGTAATAGAGTGGGGACCCGTATCATAGATTCGGCGGTGGGTGGAGCGAGATCCTTGCACTGGGCCTGATCGAATCTCTCTCATTCCCTCCTTATTTTATTAGTAAGGACGAAATTCCATAAGACAGCTTCCCCCTAAGAGCTGCTACTCTATGGAACAGACTCCTGAGTGGGTGCTTTTCTGAACGCTACAATCATAACCCTTTCAAGTCTAGGGTCAAGCGTTATCTATCCTCTATATTTTATCTATCCTCTATATTTTCGATTTCGTGTAACTTAACTATGGCACACATGGCCGTATCTGACTACCTGGCACACCGGGCTCATATCCGGGCCGATCCGTGCAATCATCGTGAAAATCCGGGCAAGGAAAAATGTCTTCGTCAGAAATCAAACTAAACAATTTACAAAGAAAGAAAGAAAGAAAGAAAGAAAGAAAACGAAGAAAACATTCGAATGAACGCAGTAAAAATTTGTTTATTTATTAATTTTGGGAGAAAAGACTGGTTATACTCAGAAAGTCCGAACCCGATTTCCTGCTTTCGTTCATGTTCTGTGCCTAATTTCCATTGGAATAGCCGAAAAAATCCGCAAAAATCATAGTTTCTGGGAACGGATGACAGTGATGACGTCATCACATTGTCAACTAATAAATCCGGGCAATTTTCTCTGTGCCCGGTGTTTTTTTAGCATCAGCTACGGCCCTGATGGCACATATAGGGTGGTCCAAAAGTAGGTGGACAGTAAATCAGGTGAACATGCTGGCTAATCAATTGGACTTCTTCGGCGAATCCATTTCTCAGGAAATGTTTCATTAAGATACTTACGGACTGCTCTTAAATAATGCGGACGTGTCCCCATCTTACTGGAAATAAAGGTCATGTGAATTAGGTTGCTGTTCTACCTACTGTCCACCTACTTTTGGACCACCCTGTATATTGGCCTATCTACTCTCTATAAAGTGACAATTGACAGATGAAATAGTTTTTGACAATGTCATTAAAGAATTTTTTTAAAAAATGCAGGAAAACTTACTTTGTAGAAAGTTGTAATTTTCATTTCAGAAATAAAGATGATCCTATTTTTTTTTAAATTATTATTATTATTATTATTATTATTATTATTATTATAATAATACACACTTTTTTGTGGTGTAATGGATATCGACTCCGAATGAGAAATCGGAGAGTCGAGTTCAAACTCCAGTCGAATTCGTTTCATTCACTTACGCACAAATAACCTTAAGAAAGGTATTAACCCATCTCTTCCCCTTCCAGCTATGGGTTGAATAGCAGGATAGATTAGGTTCTATAGCCTTGGTTGACAACCAGTCTAACACATAAAGTAATGGGAACCTACTGCGGGAAAATCTTCTGCCTAGTTAGTCATGTCTCGAAAGAGTTATGATCGCCCAAGCATGTATCACATACGGCAATTAACTGACTGACTAATATTTGAGTATGTTAAAATAACATTATAATGATACACAAACTAATTTTATAATTTTCAGAGTAAGTCACTGTGCAATGTATTTTTGTGGGGGTTGGCAAATTCAGTGACTGCCCCGGGCAGCATACACTCAAGCGATGCCACTAGTCCTAACTGGGGATTTCAGTTACTCGTGTTCGCTTAATTTCAGATACCAAAATGTTATCTAAACTTATTTATAAATGGAACTGTGTGTGTGTGTGTGTGTGTGTGTGTGTGTGTGTGTGTGTGTGTGTGTGTGTGTGTGTGTGTGTGTTACCTATAGACTCCGAAACGGCTAAACCGATTTTCTTGAAAATTTACACAGTTGTACTATAAGCGTCTGCGAGTGTTCTTAGCTAGGTTTTGTGTCGAGGTACCCCCGATAAATATCGAAAATCAATAATCGAAAATCGATAATCGAAAAAATCGGGTTATAGAAGGAGTGGTCAGATTTTAATCAAATTTGATACACTCATAGACAAAGACATAAGAAACGATATTCAGAAGTTTCAAGGTTGCAGTTCTTACAATAGTGCAGAAAATTTTATATCGATACCAGGAAATCAAAATTTTACTTACATCCATTCATTTTTCTCTCAGTCTATGGTTTCGCTTTAACTGGAAACAACTATTGCTTTTTAGTCTTTCGTGCCAACATCCAAAGAGTCTCCAGGACCATGGAATAGTTTTAAAGCTTTTATTACACCCGAGCAACGCCGGGCTTTACTGCTAGTGTTATTTAAACTTGAGGGGAAAAATGTTTCCTTGAAAAATTTCGAGTAACATTAATAAATAGTAAACTCACTTGATACTTACTGTGAGTGTGGGTCTATGCTAGTCACGGTACTAGGTGTGGTCTTAGTTTCATGACTACCACATGCGTTTCCGAATATTTGTTCTGCAAACCTCTGTGCCCAACCTGTTTGAAAGATCTACAAAAGGAAGATGACACAATCTGGCCGGAACTTTTCGGACGGTCACGATAGTAAGATTTGCTGGAATGGTCAGCAAATTAAAGAATCAACGAAACTATTTATTATAATACGATTGTGAAACAATAGATAAAGAATGGAAAATATTAATTTCTGATAGTTGGTTATAGAAGAAGAAAGTTCTTTTCAATAGACATTAATGTCACCAAGTGGGAGAATGTGAGAAATTTTGTCGGCATTACAAACTTATGCTAATCAGCATGTAATTAACGCAATTTGAGTTGTTGGTTTAGATTCTGGGAATTTCTTCAATGAGCTTGGTTTTCACAATGTCTTCTACAGGCTGGAAAAAATCTGGTATCAGAGGGAAAAATATGCTTCTTGACTTTTAGTCTTTGGTTTACTTGTAGAAATCAGTGCGACAGCCTTTTGGGGCGAAATTTTCAGACCAAAAGGATTCTGATTAGAGATTCAATTACAGATCATTTCATGTCATATTCTCAACCAACAGTGGTTTGCTTATTATTTAAGAAAGTGTGTGTGTGTGTGTGTGTGTGTGTGTGTGTGTGTGTGTGTGTGTGTGTGTGTGTGTAGGGGGAAATTCCCTTCAAAATCCTTGATTCGGCACAGCTTTTATTTATTGCATTCTTATTGGCCGACCTATTGTTATTTAGATCTGAGAGGGCTGAACCAAAAATAAATAAATAAACCCCCTATTTGATTACACCTGGCATTTGACCTTTAAGTCTGAAGGCAACCAGGGTGCTGTAAGAAGATCAAGTGCAACCTATACAGGTGCTGTGAATTTTGACAGTCTTTGAACTCATTACATCTCAGTGACCTTTCAATATGGAAAGCGACCACGGAAGCAGAAAAAAAAATAAGCAACAGGTGTCCTGAATTTTGGCAGAATCGAACTTATTAAACCCAGTGACCTTTAAAATAACCAAACCATATGAAAATGCTTTGTTTTCAACACAATTGAAAGAATTTTGTTAATAAAAAAAGAAAAGAATTTCTACTTAATTTTTCGTAAGTGCCAATTAACAATCTTATTGTGTCACAGTTATGCCCAATTGTTGATAGTTGCTGCTGATATAAAATATTTTCTTATAACATTTTGTAATTACTAAATTATTCATTAAAATTTATCTAGATTAAAAACTGGATTACGGCCGTATCACGTTGAAACACCTGTTCTCGTACGATAATTGAAGTTAAGCAACGTTGAGTCTGGATGGATGATCGCTTGGGAATACCAAGTGCAGTAAGCTTAAATGTGCACGTGGTGCAGTGGATAGTGACCTGGAATAGTTAACCCGAGAGCTGAGTTTAAAATCTTTTCGACTTAATTGTATTCATTTACGGGCGAATACTCTTGGGAAAGGTATGAAACCACTTCCTCTTCTCCAGCTATGGGTTAAATCTGCACGTAATGTAGTGGACAGTGACTCGGAATTGTTTATCAGAAAGCTAAGTTTCAAATCTTTTCGGGCTGGTTGTATTCACTTATGGGCGAATACCCTTGGGAAAGGTATGAATTCACCTCTTCCCCTTCAGCTATGGGTTAAATCTGCATGTGGTTAACTGATCAGTGATTCAGAATTGTTAATCGAAGAGCTGATTTTCAATACTTTTCGAGCTGGTTGTATTCAATTAGGCGCGAATACCATTGGGAAAGGTATGGATCCACCTTTTCTCCTTCAGCTATGGGTTAAATGTACACGTGGTGTAGTGAACAGTGGCTCGGAATTGTTAATCGGAGAGCTGAGTTTCAACTCTTTTCGGGCAGGTTTTATCCACTTACGCGCGAATACCCTTAGAAATGTTAGAATCCAACCCTTCTCCTCCAGCTATGGGTTAAATGTGCACGTGCTGTAGTGGACAGTGGTTCGGAATTGTTAATCGGGGAGCTGAGTTTCAAATCTTTTCGAGCTAGTTGCATTCACTCACGTGCGAATACCCTAGGAAAGGTATGAATCCCCATCTTCTCCTATGGTTTAATTAGTAAAGCATTATTGTCTCAAAAATTCTAATAATCTGAAAGCAATTTCTTGTCTTAAATAACCTACAAAAGATTGATAAACCGTAAAAAACAAATCAATTAATCAAAATTAAAAACAAAAGTAAGTTGTAAAGTACCGAGAAACACCTTTCTTTGTTTGCTTTCTCTCATTTTGTGCTTACTTTTTGTTTCATAAAAAAAAAGGTCATGTCACTTCAGGAACTAGCCGGCCATGACTCTCCACAAATCTATTTTCTCTATTGTAGGAATCTTATAGAACAACCAGCCAGTAATCAACTAGAATAGAAGTTGAGTACAACTGACCAAAAAAAAACAAAAAACACCAGGGCAAATTGGTAGGTGGTTTAAATGATAACCTGGGAGATTCCATTCTGTTACAGGCAAGTCTATTCTGTAAGCAGTGATTGGCTGATGATTTCAGTGTGTACATTGAGCGCCATAAATATTGAGCACAATATCCACCATTTGTCTATGGGCCACATAGAGACATGTATTCAGTTGCAACCCTGTTTATTTTTGTCTGCCAACTGGACGCTAGTTGGACACATCAGGAAGGTGAGTCTCACAATCTTGAATGTTCACCTTCCTATAGGGCGACAAAAGAAGACCACCATGTTGAAAGGTAAGTTATTTGACTTCTACACCTATCGACTTTTTTAAAATCATTCTATCTCAAGCAAGGCAATAAAGCTGCTAAGACTTAAGGGGTTACTGAGTGTGAAATAATATGATAAAAAAAAAAAGAGAGGACAATAAAAGAACTTGAAATAAGATGACAAATGATAACCATTGATATTTCATTTCAATTTTTGAAGATCAAAGTTGATTGAAAAGCAGCTCCCTGGGAAATATCATAGAATGACTTCTTGTTGCCTTCTCTATAGTTTAAAATTCTAGACTGCCTGTCACCCAAGGCTACACACCCAGATTAATCTGATATCTAACCCTATCAGTCATGGAAATATGCCCTGTCCTTTCAGAATGTAAGGGTTCATGGTTCTCCACAGATTCCGTTTTTTTATTATTTGTGAATTGCCATTAATTCCTGGGAAAGATTGCGGAGTTGTTTCCACATTACATTCTCTATGGTCTGGGGTTATCATTTTCTTAGACTGGTTACCGCAACAAGATTATAAAAAGAACTTGACAATCTCGCCCAATACAAGGCTCGAGAGCCACTCAAGATAGAGCATTAAAAATGATAATGTTAAATAAGATGTGTGATAGGAATTAAAGAGTTGGTGGTGAGAAGTGAAGATCACGAGGATAAAAATGAAAAGGGACAACTGACCCTTCACTTAAAGAGGTCAAGATTGATGCTTTCACGGAAACTTGCATGTGGTAGTTTATTCCTCAGTGTTAGTTCTTGGGGGAAAAATTGTCTAAGTGGAACTTTCTTCTAACATTTAGAGTACAGGGGAAGAGATGATGGTTCGATTCCATAGAAGTGGCATGGTGTGTCTTAACTGTAAATATCACAACTGGTGTAGCTAAAGAATCGAGCTTGTCAGAACATTTTCCATAGAAATAGCGATATACCTGTGCGGTTGCGTTTGTGAAAAAGAAGTTACAGATTGGGAAATATACCATTACCTACAAAACCGTTTTTGTACTCTATCAAGACTGGAAAGTGGGGAATGAGTAGCTCCAGTCCAGATATGACATCAATATTTGTGCGTAAGTGAATGCAACGAATTCAACTGGAGAGCTGAGTTCAAATTACAGTTGAATTCGTTGCATTCACTTACGCGCAAATACCCTTGGAAGATGTATTAATCCATTTCTTCTTCCTCCAGCTATGGGTTAAGTAGCAGGACAGGTTGGGTTCTATAGCCTTGGTTGGCAACCAGTCTACCGCAGAAAGTAATCGCAACCTACTGCGGGAAATTTTTCTGCCTAATCAGACATGTCTCTTTCGAGATATGATTGCCCAAGCGTGTGTCACGTATGGCACTTAACTGACTCTATTTTTTGGTTTAATCTGACTCTTGTAAACATAGCAGAAGGTGTCAGTCCACGATCTCTCTGTAAGGCTTGCCAGTGTGTTCATGCAAAGTTACAATTTTCGTACGCTTCCTTGGAGTAACGTCCATCGCAGACAATGACCGAAGAACAAACAATCGGCAGTCAAGACAATAGTGTCTGGGTGTGATAAAAATCTGATGCGATCACAAATTATGCAATATTTTTTCAAGGCTAAACAAATTCAATCATACACCTCGAAAATAGATTCTTATTTCTGTACACCACTGCAAATGAACTAATCGTAGGAAAAAATAGAAATCGATTACACCCTGCCACTCCCGTGGGTCTACAACTGACGGTTTGGTAAAAGAAGGGAAACTAAAGCAGTTGTTTCAATTATTCTGCACAAGTGTGTAGATCTTGCCAGATAACTAAAGACGTTCTGAAATATAAACTTGATTAATACTAATCGTGGGTGTGCGTTGTGGTGTAGTGAATATCGGCTCGGAACGAGAAATCTGGGAGCCTAGTTCGAATTCCAGTTGAATTCTCTGCATTCACTTACGCGCAAATACCCTTAGGAAAGGTATTAATCCGTTTCTTCTCTCCAGTTATTGGTTAAATAATTGGACAGATTGAGTTCTATAACCTTGGCTGGCAACCAGTCTACCGTAGAAAATAATCGCAACCTACTGCGGGAAAATCTTCTGCCCAGTGAGTCATTTTTTTTTAATCATATCACCTCGAGCAAGGCGGTAACGCCACTGATGTGCAAGGTGCTACGTAGGAGTGAAGAGATTGGAAAAGAGTAAACAGGAAACCGCATCCTAAACAGGGAACAAGGTATGAGCCTCTTCACCTGCCTGTTCAATAGACGTGGGTGGAGTGTGAACCGGGCGATAGTTTAGTCTATCTACTCCAATTGAAAAAAAAAAAGAGTGAGAAGATTGGGAAAGAGAAATCCGGAAACCACATCCTAAACAGGGAACAAGAGATGAGCCTTTTCACCTGTTCAATAGACGAGGGTGGATAGTTTAGTCTATCTACTCCAATTGAAAAAGAAAGAGTGAGAAGATTGGGAAAGAGAAAACCGGAAACCACATCCTAACCAGGGAACAAGGGATGAGCCTCTTCATCTGTTCAATCTCTTTCAAGACATGATCGCCCAAGCGTGTATCATGTATAGCACGTAACTGACTGAATACTAAACGTAGTTCGAGTAGCAGTGAGCAATCCTGAAGAGCCTACTGAAAAAGTGAAAAAAAAAATTTAAATTTAAAGAGAGGATCGAGGCCAGCGAGATATCAGTACCGCTGAAAACAGTTCGAATACTGAAGAGTGTGTGACAATATGGAACCTACTTGAGAATATTGCAGGTTTTGTACAAAACTGCACGGAATAGTTTGATAGCGTTAAAAAGGAAACATCAATAGAGGTGTGTATTGACTCACAGCTGTGGGGCTCAGGAACGATAACTGTGATTTGAAACAGTAGGTATTTTGACTAGGTAGTCAGCGTCAAAAGTTGAGAATTGTCAAAACTATGACATTGCTGATATCACGATCAAGAGACGGTAAATGAAATTGGGTTAAATTAAATTTGGAATATGTGAAGATACGGTGGAGTAGTGGATAACGATTCGTATTGGAGAATCGGAGGGCTAAGTTCGAATTCCAGCCGAGTTCATTGCATTCACTTATGAAAGGAAAGATGGAATCTTATTAAAGATATTTTAAGATACCTAGTTGAATAGTATTTTGTTTAATTCCCCAATTGTCATTAGAGGTTGATAATGTATCAGCGTGTAATTTGACACTGGCGTTATTCAGACTCTCTCTCTCTCTCTCTCTCTCTCTCTCTCTCTCTCTCTCTTTTCTCCCGTTTTTTTTTATCGGACTCATTCAACTTTCTTTGCCTATATCTATCAGAAAGCGATTAGACATTATCTCGTTACTTTTTCACAGTTCGTAAGCCGTTTACTTTTTCTATTAGTCAAATAAATTTTCACATAGGCTTGCTAAACTTTGTCATGATTTTTTTCTTCAACTCGGAGCCAATCCCTTTTTCTATTGGTCAAAATATAGGTTTCACACTTGTTCGCAAATTTGAAAACAGCGAAGAAAAGAGAATCATTTTTATTCGGTATTCACCACAGAACGAGTATATGGAACGAGGCGACTCACGTGGTCTTCGGCTGTCGGCTAAGCTATCTGAAAACGTACTGAGAAAAAGAATGAAAGTTTGTTTTTTCTGTGCTCAGGTACCCCCGACAAGTGAAGCTATTGTGGGACTGATGGTGATGTGTGAAACATGACTGTCTCTGAGGAAGCACGTAGGTCGGTACTGACCAGTCGAAAACTACACCTGAAGAATCATGTGGTTGGAATTGACCACTCTGGCTAAATTGATAGATATCGCGGCAAGTGTTCTAAAGCTTTGAAGAAGCTTGCTATCACTTAGTCTCCAATGTATATTACCATTTACTACAGGTCTGAAAATTCAACTGATGCAAAAAGTATAATAGTTCCTATAATTATTCGAGCACTTAATAAGGTATTTAAAAGATCTTTGCAAAAAGACTGTAAAAAGTGAAAATCCAAATCAAAATTTCACTAAACGATTTTATTATAAGCCATGACTCTTGAGAAGGAAGACGATCACAACTCTCTACAGATTCTTTCTGACTTCTTGAGAAATATAGTGTCCCATTGCTTTCAATGGAACACTATATTTTGAATTCAAAGCTTTTTTTACTAGATTGGCTGTTACCCAAGGATAGATAGCCCAGTCTATCCTGCCATTTTAACTTGTTACCTGGAGAAAGGAGGAGGAAAGATAGATAGATTCATGCCTCTTCAAAGGTAATTAGTGTGAAGTAAAGACAAAAAATTAGGCCGGAACTTGATCCTAGTTCACCGACTTCCTTTTTTGTGCAGATATCTGTTACGCTACCTGTAAATGTCAGAGAATAGATTATTGAAATAAATAAGAATGCAATGTTGAGTATGATAGAGAGAGAAAACTTGCTGTCAATTAATTCTCACAGAAAACCGATACTAATTCTTAAAAAAGATAGATAGATAGATAGATAGATAGATAGATAGATAGATAGATAGATATTGTCAGTCTGTTGTAATTGTCAATCAATCACCATTAAGATCTCAACTTTGGAAAAAAAAAACTCTCCCTACAGAAAATTAACGACGAGACAGAATAAAGAAACTTATTGTCACTTAATCCCAGTAAAATACTGTAGAGCAAAAGTAGGCGTGGTTTTTTCTTTCTAGTTTTTTTTAGTCTAACAAGACTCCGCCCATTTTCTCCCCATCCTTCGTTTACATTTTTTTTCTGCTGTTGTCGTTATACGTTGTTGCGCCTTACGTCACCAGAGTGTGGGCAGCAGAAAATGATGACGTCAGTGCGCGTGTCAACATGGTAGATTGCGGAGGCTTACGGTGTGCTCAAGAAAGGCGCAGCTTTAAGAAAGATCTGCTGTCATGGGGAAAGAAGATTCCGGTGCTGATCGGTAAGTGGAAAAAAACAAAACAATACCTATTTACCCTGTTCAACAGTTTAAGGTTCACAGATGGGTCAGTATTTGTATTGCTGTGTCGTATTGTCGTCTGCCTTGTGTCTTTTCGTCCCCGACTGTTGTTTTACTGTTTTGTCAGCTCGTTTTTTGACCAACGCTCACACGCAAGTAAAAAGAAAAAAAAAAGAGAAAGCATTATTTTTGGACATTGATTTTGTCTTGCGGTTAAGACGAATTCAATAAAAGTTTTAGTTTAGACTTTGATCACATAATTTATCTTAAAAACAGTGAAGTTACTCCTCACTTTTTTTTTTCTCGGTTTTAAGTAAAATGACCACATTTCTGTTCTAAGATGACCACAATATCAGTCCACATGTCGATCCACCTATGAAACCGATTAAAAAAAAAGAAAAGAAAAATATCTTATTTTTTTTCACATTTTTATTTTAGTCTTTGAATAAAGATTGTCTTCCATAAAAGTTGTCGACTAAGATTTGATCTTTAAAAAAACTGATAGTTTTTTTTAAAGATATTTTTGTCTCAAAGTTGAGACTGAAAAAAAAAAAAATGGGTGACAGTCCACTTGTTTTTCGGTTCATAAAGCGCAATGGAAAATTTGAAGATATTTTAATTTTTTTTTAATGTTTTTTTTTTCTTAGAACAAAAATTAATTTATTTAATTCATTTTAAATGACACCAGTGCTTTTAATTAAAAAGAAATACATACATCTGTTTTCAGTTATGACTATATCACTTGACTAGTTCACAATTAAAAGTAAAATTTGAAAGATAATGACTAATGAGTAAAAAGACGCAAACAAACCAAAATGTTTCTTTACCAAAAATAGTTACACCGTGTGAATGTTACAAAATGAAATGTGTGTTAGTTACAAATGTGTGTGTATTACTAAAATGAATTATTATATGTTTGAACTTTTTGTTAATGTATTTTATTTTTCTTGGTTTCATATTGAGAAAATAACAGAAACTTGTTATGGTAGAAAGAATAAAAAAAAAGACAAATATTTTTCGTTTTCTAAAATCAAAAAACAGTAAAACTGGTAAAAAAGAGTAAAGACAAGTCAACTACTAAAAGTTAACCTCATTTTTATTTTTTACGTTTAAAAAACAAAAATATTGGATAAGAAAACGATTTTTCTGTTTTTACCATCAACACTGTTTTTAGTGTTTGATTTGGGTAATAAATAAATTGATTGAATAAAGAATTTATTTTATTCAATTCAAAAAGTGTTAAAAAAAGAATCTTTTCTAACTTTTCAGATGTTAAAATAAATAAAAATAATGTGATTGTGATCTTGTCTACAATTTTGGATGTGGGGAAAGGATTGGTCATTATTGTTATTCAATAATGATCAGGTATTTTTCACACATTTATTTAATTTATTGATGGGGAAAAATAACTTGTTTACAATACATAAAAAAACTGAAGAGGTTACATTTTTTTGTGTAATAATTGGCGCTGATCACTTTGTGGTTGGTAACTTTGACAAATTTGCTGTCTGGATTGTTGAGAAAAAACTAAAAAAGACTTTTATTATCTTTTTTAATTTAACAATAATAAAAAAGATGTTCTTTTAGTAGTACTATAACTCTTGTATCTGTCTCTAACTGTAACAGAAAAATATTTTAAATTTTGGCAAAGACATTCCATACTCCGTATGGTTGGTCAGAGGTCTCATTTTTATTAGTACTTATTAGTTTTTAAAAGTAAATTTTTGTAGAAAAGGCAAGAGTTTATTTTAAATTTTGGGATGGTATATTTATGTCGGGGGAAAAAATGAATATTTTAGGAACGCGGGGGGGGAAAAAACCCGAAAAAAGCTCGGAATGTTGCGAAAATATCAGTTTGTAAACAAACTCACTTTTTTCAGCAATATGGTCGCGTAAATTAACATGACCCTTTTTTCGGAAATTTCACATCATGCAGTAATTTTTATTTATTTATTTTGAGTTTTCTTCTTTGAACAATTGTATTAGAGTTCATAATTTTAATTTAATTTAACCATGACTTAAAAGTTACGGTTTAATTTCGACGGCGAAAAATATGCTGTCAAAAATCAAAAGCACATGATCAATTTAAAAATTGCTTTCAAAAATATTTTACTGCTGGACATTAGTGCAGCGTGTGAAATACTGAATAATTGGTTTATTCAACTTTTGTTTTAAGTTCTTTTAACTTAAGTTTTTTATTTATTGTTATTTTTAAATTCTTCAATTAAGTAAATGCATTTATTTTTAAATGTCGAAAAATACAGATGTACTTAGCTTGTCTTATGTTTATCAAGTAATGCTTTTTTTTAACAATAGTTTTTTTCAGACGAGCATTACCAAAATAAAAAGTAAAAGTCCATATTGTTACAATTTATTAATAATTTATACCTCCACTAATTTTCGATACCTTGGTTTATTTTTTAAATGAAAGAAAAAGCTTTGAAGCTTTCAGTTTTAGATTCATTGAAAGCTAAAAATGATTTTATTTTCAAGCAAAATAATACTAACTCAGGTATCTGGTTGCATTTCAAAGCAGAAGTGCCGAAAAAAGATTTTTTTTTTTTCGCGATCTTTTGAAATAGTCAAAGAAACAAGGAAACAAAGTGGCAGAATGCACAAAAATTGAATATATTTTTAAATTTTAGTGCACAGTTAAACAGTAACACACATGATAAGTTAGCAAAAGTGAGGAAGCTAAAATAATGGATAAAAAAAATAATTTTTATTTTCAAAAGATTAATTATGCGTGAGTAGTGGCTGTATCATCCTTTTTTTTTTCTTTTTTTAAGTTGTTATGACAAAAAATAAACTGGCCAAATCAATAAAATCACGAAAAAGTAATGGAGTACTTAGAGGTCTGTCTGTAGTGTAGTAGTTAAATCTTGATTATTCTGACTGTCGTTTTCAGCTAAGTGCTAACTACATGGATGTATTATTGTTTTGTCAACCTCTGTTTTTGTCACTTACTGCACCATTAATTCCACTTCCTTCCCCGTGTTCTGTCATCATCATACCCTACTCTGCCCTTATCTTTACCTAAATTCCCTTCCCCCTAAAAATTGCCCCTTCTACTCCTCATCCTTGTCGTCACTATGGCCACTGTAGTGCTGTCTCCTGTCCCCGAGGTCATAGTTTTCTTTTCTTCTACAGTTTCATGTGAGTGACTGTGTATGTGACTTGGGTTCCTGCTGTTGTTAATGCTTGTTGTTGGTGACTACTTTTTATAAAAATCGATTTCTTGTCGTATATATTATTTGGGGGAAGTGGGTGAGTGTCGCTCCATTCACCAGGTCATCGCCACCTTCACAGCTGGCCTGATCTATGATAATTAGTCCTTATCTAAATGGTAGTAGCCAGTCACCACCACACCACATACTGCACACTTGCCGTCCATCTTAGAGCATTTTTAAAAGCACCAACTTTTAATAACTATTCATCCCAAAACCCTGCCACTTTCTTTCTTATTCACTTCTTTTTTTTTAGTATTTCATTTTGTGAAATTCATATTTCTCATGAAGGTACCAGAAAATTTTATTATTAAAAAACAACAACATTTAATTAATGATCTCGCTTTAAAAGGATCACTATGGTTCACAATTCACAATGTTTCTAGTTTTACGAATGTGTATATACATGTGGAATGAGTGAGGAAGTTAGATATTAAGTACTTGTATTACTCACAAGGTACAATAATGCACATGTTTCTTCATTCTGTGGCCATGGTGAATTACCATATGTGTATAAATCTGCGCATCTGGTGTTTAGTTTAATAGTTTAAAACTCATTGCCTCTAAAAGAAAGGATGATTAATGTATTGTATTTTTTATATAAAACATGTACGTTACATTTACATTGTAAGCAACTTAAAAAAAAATTAAAACCAGTTTTCTTTGCATTTAGGTTCTTGAAAGTTAAAACCATTATGTAAGAAAAATTGAAATTTCATGTTTAATTTCCGGTAGTTACAGCAACGTACAATCAATTTTGGAATAATTTTTACAGCCATAAGAACAAACAAAAAGAAAAAGTGAATTTAAATAAGAATTCCTTTGTTTATACTAAAAATAACAATATCTTGTTTAAATAGTTTTCCTTTTTTATGACTAAAAAAACCTGTTGCTTCACTTCTTAACAAAGAAAAAAGTAAATAAAGTAAAGACTAAATAGCTACTCTAAAATTTAGAATAGCTATTTAGTCTTACTTTTTACTTTAAAAAAATCACAAACTAGATTTAGAGTCTAAAATCTAGTTTATGATTATTATTTTTTTATTGTGAAGTGCGCATGAAATTAAAAAGAAACATCTTGTTGCTTTTAGGTTCTTAAAGGTTTCCTTTTTTTTTCTTTAGAAAGAAAACTTTCCTTCTTTTTTGCCCATTCATAACGGCTTGTTATTATCATCATCATGAACCACTGCCACTAAAAACAAAGTACTCTGTGTTTAAATCGCCACTACTATAACTGGCATTGTCATATGTTCATTGTTCACTTGTCACATGTAAATCATTTATGGCTACTGACGATCACATTTGCAACCCTCAGCCATATTTTTGTTCTAGCAAGAAATACCTTTAAATTCATAGCTGACTTGACCCTTAGTAGTTTGGGTCAGGCATACTGTTGTATTTCTTTATAATTATATGTCTATTCTCTATCTATCAATATATATATATATATATATATATATATATATACACACACACACTACTGTTGTGCAAACATTGTTCAGCTTTGTTTCTATTGGTTTATATAACTATTGTCCATCTGTCAGTATTGTGTCATGTTAGTAGAAACAGGTCAAATATCTAGTTGTCCATCCACTAATATTTTAACCTATGCATTTTTAATATAACTGTCAAGGATATGCACACAAACATACACACATACAAATTTAAACTCTTTTGTTCAAATTTCTCTCCCTTTCTGAAGGGAGCAATGGGTTGTTGATAACAACCTCTACCACCACTGCAATTATATCAATAATAGCAGCAGTCAAAATACTTCTTTTTAGGCCTTTAAATGTGTCTATCTTCATTGACTCCATCTCCCAGGTATGTAACAGGTTGAGAGAGAGAAAATTTAGCCTTCCCATGGCTGCTGATAACCCTGCTAGAATCAGTGGTCAGCCAATTTTATTACTTTGTCACAAATCTAAGATTTCACTACATCAAATTAATAGTTTTCTTTCTTTCTAACCTAAAATTGATTGAAGCAAACTGCATTTCATTGTTTTATTTGATTAACTATTGCTTATTAATAGACATCTGCACTGTTGGAATAAATTTTACATGAATTTAAGTTGTACTGTCATGAACATTGGGACATATAACTTAGGCACAATGTTTGTCCAAAGTTAATGTAGATGTTTCTAATTTTCAATGGAAGTCATTTGATTAAATAAATAACTAGGTAATATCCAATAAATAATCTAGATTTTTTTCCAGTTATCTGTTTGGTAAATAATTCACAATAATCTAACAATTTATTGCATTTGTAGCTCTGTAATTATATAAAATGATAAAATTCCCTTTTCATTATAAAGTGGTGAATAAACAAGGATGTTATAAAAACATTTAAGTGTTTTATCAAATAAATGTTTATACAAAAAGAAGAGATAAACATTCCTGAATAGTAAAATGCCCTATGAACACCTGATGAATAGTTAGCAAGTCACTCACATAATTTTGTAATAGTAATTTCAAGAAGGTGTTGAAAAGTTCCTGTCCCACATCTAAAATTTAACCAAGTAGTCAAATATCAGATATTCTTTTATTTGTTTATTTTTTAGGGGATTCTTTGTTGGGCTGCAAACTTTTCAGCACTCTTTCATATATCTGTCACTAGACTTGCCTTTTGGTTTAGATGGTTGTATTTTTTCCTGTGATAGTTCAATAATTGAGTCTGGGTAAAAATCAGTATTTTCAAATAAAGATTAATGCAAGACAGTATCTGCTTCTTCATATATAATCTTGCTTTGGGCTACACTAAACTTAGTAAATATCTGTATAATATCTTCCATCATGACTAAATACACTTAACATACCTCAAATGTGTGATGCCATGTGTCCAATCAAGCTGTAACTATTTAACCCTCTTCCTCTCTATATTATTTCATACTAACCATAAATTCCACCTTTATTATCTACCCTTCAATAAACCTTAGAACAGCATTGCTTTGTTCAGTTACTCTTCACTTAGTCCATGCTTGCTTTTTTTTTTTTCCTAAGTGTTTTTATCTGTGAAAATATATTCTTTTGTTCCAATGCTTTGAAGCCTGATCTGCTAGGTGAACAGTGCACCTGTGCAATGTGTGCATGAGTGTGGTTTTTTGTTTAGCTTTTGCTTTGATTTTTTTCCACTTTCAACTTCTACCTTTTTAGTTTTATAACTGTAATTGATCATAGATTTTACAAATATCAGTGATCCCTGTATGAAGAACTCTTTAAATTTGTTCTGCATAATTAACTTTGATAATAATTTTAATCAATTTAATACTTGTAAGACTTCTAACCTTTCACTCTATTGCTCTAATCACTGATCCAAGTTTGAAAGTTTCTACATATTTTTATATACATGTGTCATGTGACTGAAACTTTGTTACCCTATTCTACTTGCGACATACACCTGCAGGGGTTACCATAGGTCAATCACTTACAAGACTTGAATATTATACATTGAATTACAGTAATCATCTATCCAGATCACCCACAACTAATATTTAAAATATTTTCAGGATACAAAATTTATTTCACTGATTTAGTCCTGCTTTAAAAAACATAGCTAAAACTTACAATAGAAATTCTAGAATTAAATAACTGATGTGATTTAAAATTTCTCAAATTTTTAATTAGTCTCCTCTGGTACAACAAATATAGCTGCTTTTTTAATTTGGGACATTTTTTTTCTTTTTCATTGATTTTTTTTTTTTTTTTTTTTTTTTTTTTTTTTTTTATGCATGCGTTGTCATGTGACCCACCCTCATCAGGTGATGGTGTGAAGTTTGCTCCATGCATACACACACACATAGAATTGATTTCTTTCTCTTTTTTTAATGTTACCCAAACTGTTAGGGAGTTTAGATATTGTATTATGAGAAATATCAGTTAACCTGAAAGGAAAAAAATAATTTAGTGGACAAGTTATAAGTTTGTGATTTTAAAGATGCTTCTTGTAACTTAAGTTCTTTGCAATAGTTGATGGGTTATATTAATTTTAATCTTGCAATGGTAGATTAAAATAAATTTGAAACTTCACACATAAACTGGAAATTTAGTTGGAATATGGTAGATTTTACCTTTAGGGAAAATCACAAAAGAATGCTGAAAAGTTCTTGATTTGATCAAGAAAAACTTTTAGAAGAATTACTGATGTTTAGCCAGATTTTTGGAAGTGAAACTGAGAACTTTTCAGTACTATTCCATACTATCTTGAATAAGTTACTTCCTTTAATTTACAGTATACTGTCATTTTGAAAATGTTAAAATTATTCCTTACCAACTTTATTTTTGTAGCTCAGCTATTGCTGACTTTAAATGTGTTATATTAAAGATTTGGATTGAGTTTTTGGCTATTAGTTTATTTATTATTATTATTTTTTTTTGTTACTCTATAGATCTGTACATTACTAAATAATTCTAGACCACTAATGACCTAAAGACAAAAGAGAGGATATATAATAAAGTTATCTCTGCTTAAAATCTTTTTCTAATTTTTTTTTTTTTTGTGGCCCAAAAATTAAATGTTGATAGTAATGCATAATAGCATTTTGTTTTTTGTTCTTCATTTTCAATTTAACATTACTGAATTTTATAGTAGCATTCTATATAAAAAAAATGCAACAATTGTATAATTCATTATATGAATCCTTGAATAATTCTTGTTCAATATTTTTGATGAAGCACTTTAGTCGAAACCTAATAGAGATATTGTTTAAAGTATCTCTATCACAGTGTCAGGGCTACATACAGTTTTAAATTAAAAGTTGTCTTTCTCCTAGACACAGTGAAAGAACCACAGCTAAAAAACCTAGTCTTTCCTGCTATTTAACCCATAGCTAGGTGTTGATGGACTAATACCTTTCCAATGGTATTTGTATGTAATGAACTCAACTGGAATTCAAACTTGGGCCTCTGATTTCTCATTCTGAAAATCCGTCATTACACCACCTGCACATCCAAATTCTATCACTATTTTCTGATTATTGAGAAAGCTTTTGTTTTTGTTTGAAAATTGTATATATTTATTCAAAATGAAATACTTTTTTTTTTATAAAATTTTTATGACTATGACTTTGCTTATCGAAGATTCTTAAACTGACTATAATAAAATGCATAACTTATGTTTTGAAGTTTTTTTTTGTTTTGTTTTTTTGGGTTTAGAAAGTTTTAATTGCTTTAAGAAAAGAAAATTGTTCAAGATTTGAGCTATAAATTGATAACAGACAAAAACAGAATTTATCCAAGAAAAAGTTACTGTATTATTTTTTTTTTTTTTTTTTACCTGGATTCACAAAATTGCTTAATGACCAGATTAAAATAATGGATGCATAATGAATCAAATCTGAATAATGATAAAAATAATTGTTTTTTGTTCATGCTACTAGTATTTTTCTTTCCTAAAATATATTAAAGATAAAAATACCCAGGTAAAATTTATAAGTATTTTCTGCTTCTCCTACTTGTCCTTTTACATATTAAGATATTTCTTCTGGTAAATTTATAAATGAAACAAATACTATGTATGAATTTTTTCATTGTCACAGCTCAGTCATCTCTCAGTTTTCCAGAATGCATTGATAGTATACCTTTAATTTAAGAACCAAATATATATAACCTGCAACTTTCTGTCAAGGTACTATCACATTGGATCTGTGTTGTGGTGCAGTGGATATCAACTCAGAATGAGAAATCAGGGATCCAAGTTCAAATTTTAATTGAATTTCTTGAATTCACTTACGCGCAAATACTGTTGGGAAAAGTATTAGTCTGTCTCTTCCCTCCAGTTATTGGATTAAATAACAGGACAGATTGGGTTCTATAGCCTTGGCTAGCAACCAGTCTATCACAAAGTAATGGCAACCTACTGCGGGATGATCTTCTGCCCAGGCATGTATCATGTATGGCACTTAACTATTACATTCATTCCCAAACCTTAATGAATTGTCATTAGTGTCACTCTACAATATATGCTACAAAATATCCATTAGGGGTGCTGAAATATTTAATCAGTATAGATTGTATGTTTCATTGGTGAGCAGGCAAGAATTATTACATTTTGGCAGTAAAGTTTTCACTCATCCACCATTTCAGCAGATAAGGCACCTTCAGGCATTACCATTGATTCTGGTTTTTACAGAATTTTCTTGACAAAAAGAACATTTCAATTGGAGAGCTGAAAACGTATCTACAGCAGTATTTTGTTCAGGAAAATAAAAAGTTTAGCTTAACTAAAATACCATTAAAAAATAAACAAGAAAATCTTATGTTTAGTCATGTCAAATTATGGGACATTAGCTGAACTTTTCTTTCTCTTTTTTTACAATAATATTCACCCTGTGCAATGCCTAAGAGCCACTTGAGGAAGAGAAGATTACAGAGTAAGAAACACAGTTTATGGGGATATATAGAGGAGATAGCAGTTAACCCTAGACTTGAAAAAGATTGTATTGATCAAGGAAGTAACCACTTTGGAGTGGGTTCCCCAAAGCAGTTGTCCGTGAGAAGAAGCTGCTTGAGTGGAACTTACATTTCACCACTGGAATATGAAGAGAATGAGAGTGGTTCACTATAATGTATGTGGCATGGCTGATCTTAATTGTGAAGATTAATATTGGTGGTACTAAGGAATGTAGTTCATTTGAACATTTTCCATAGAAATAATGTGAGACTTGCAACATTCTGTTTTTTGTAATAGGAAAGGGGGTGTAGGGTGAAGATTAATTCATCACCCACAAGGATGCTGTGATGCTTTTGGACTCTATCAAGATGGGAAAGTGAAGATTGAGGGCAGCTTTTGCTCAAATATGGCAACAATACTCCATTTTTCAACTTGATCAGACTGAAATCTTTTCAACGCCTTCTCATTGATGAACATTTCATAGATAATATTTTACTTAAAAACTATTTATACATTGATACTATAGATTTGTGTGATAACAAAATATAATTAAGAAGGAAGAAAGATGTTTGGATAAAAAACTGAAGGGAATGAATGTGACAGAGCATATTGAAAATTTCAATTAAGTCAGAAATGTAACTAGTGTTAATTTTTTTTTTTCTTTTTGTTCTTGCCTCCTGCTATAACAAGAAACACTCTCTTTCCATGCTGAATCTGGGGTTGATCATTTCTTAACAATAACACCTTTATTTGTTATGTGTAGTTTTTTTCTTCTGTATATTAATTGTACTCCTTCAGAGCAGGTGACACCTGTTTTTATTGTTAGCTTGGATGGCCTGCTTTCCTTTCTTTTCTTTTTTACACTATTGAGTTTTACTTGAATGATTATCTCAAAAGCCTAAATATTTAGTTTTGGCTGTTTAACATTATTTCTTTTAAAACTAAAGAAGAGGCAGGCCTGAACATAATCATCTATCAAGTCTACAATCATAAAAGTAAGGATAAAAGTTTTCTTCACTTCATACTGATACATTTGTTTTTACTACTGACTTTTAAAATCAATACTGACTTTGTAAAGTTAAAATAAATTATTTTGTGTTAATTTGCAAATATAGATGAGGAAAATAATTTTTATCTTACTGTATTGAACCTGATTATTCAGGTTGTAGAATTATTAACGTCTTAAAAAGTTTATCTGATTTTGATTTGCATCATCAAAATTGGTACTAACATACCAAATGAAGTTTATGTAATGTATATATGTGGTCATTCTTTGTGTGGATTTGAATATATCAAATTAAAAAAACAAAAAACAAATGAGGTTACTTCTTGCTGTCATTTTCATATTGATGAAATATATTAAGCTTCTGCATTTTGAAATTAATTTTTGCTTGGGAGTTGCTATGGAATTTATTGCATCTCATGTTGAAGTTGTCTTCTAAATTGAAAATACTTAAAAATTGATGATAGAAAACTTGCCTGAATGACTTCTGAACATATTAAAATATCAAATTTTTCATTATTGTTGTATCCTGATATTGTTCATTTTCAACAAGTGGCTTAATCCACAATCCCTATTTTATTCACTTTAAATCAAGAAAATGAGCTAACATAATTTCTGAATAATATGCTGAGAATAATCATTCAACTTTATCACATAATCTTGTCTTCCACTAGATTCAATTTCACTTGAAAAATCTTTAGCATTATATCTTATGTAACATTATTTGAATGTTTGAATCTCATTTGTAAATTAGTTGTTGACATCACATCTGATCCACTTATTACTTACTTGGAAACAAAATCAATCCACATGATTGAGGAAAATAGATATCTCTTTGATCTGTTATCTTTTATGAAGAATTTAAAATCCTAAATGTAACAATATAGGACCTGACACTATTGCAGATTTTGGTAGATAATAAAACTATACTGAATTTTTGGAAGGGTTAAAAGGAAAATATCAGTTCTCATTGGCTAGTGGAATGTATTAGGTTGTCACACATGAAATGACACATTTTTTGTTTGGTTGTTGATCTGGTCATCTAATGAAGTAACCTCCTTAGTATATAAAAAAAAGTTTAACTTGTTCTTGGCTATTTTGTTTATTCTTTATCCCCTCCCCCCGGTAATTTTGCTTCCAATATATTGTTACTCATAAGCCTAATGAAATAATGTTGAGTAATCTTACTGTATGCTTTCTCAAAGAATGGACAAAGAACCATTTCTGCATCAAATCATAACATGGATGAGAAATAGATACTCTTTGACAATAGTAAGAGTGTAGGCCAGTGGTTAGATAAAATTGAATAACCAAAACAATACCCAAAACCTCCACTGCACCCTAATAAGTTAATGATTACTGTATGGTGGTCTTTCAAAGGGGTTATTCATTCTTGAATCAATGGAAAACAATAACAGCAACCACATTCTGGAGAAATGAGTGTATGCAGGAAAAATTGAAAAAGAAATATGCTAGACTTGTGAATAGGGGTGGCCCAATTTTGCTGAATGATTGCATGTGTCTCAATCAACTGTCCAAAAGTTGCATAACCTGAATTATGAAATTTTGCTTTATCCTCCATATTCATCTGATATCTCTCCTACTGATTATGACTGATTTAAACATTTTGAGCTTTTCATATGCAATAAATCATTCTACAATAAGGAAGATGTAATCAAAACATTTGAACTGTTACACCAAAAGATGAGGATGTCTTTAAAGATAGGATTCATAATTTAGAGATACATTGAAGAACAGTCATTCATCAACATGGTGCCTATTTCAACTAAAGAAATTGGTTATTTAATATTTCAGAAGCTTTTTGTTCATTTCCTATAAAGTGCATCAATTTCATCTGTGACAATCTAATATTAACTTATAACTATGAGTCTTGGAATGATATTTGGGATTTGAAATAATAGGTATTTTGGCTAGCTGTTTGTCAGGGTCAGAGTTTGAGAATTGTCAAAACTATGACTTCACTAGGATTACGTGTGTGTGTGTGTGTGTACATGCACATGTGCTGAAACTGGCAGGTCTCAGGTGTGAAGTAGGACCATCTTCAAGTAATTAGATGCTTCGAATTAAACAAGTTTGTTTGAATTGATGGTTGCTATGGCTGCTAGGTAGAACCTCCCTATATAGTCAGGTGCTTGAATTTTCTGGAAAAGTCCAGTTGTCAGATGCCAGACCCTTTTGTCAGACTCCACTAAATTGTAGTGGTCTCCAATGCTAATTACTTTGCCAGACAGAAGTACAAACAACTTGAATCATTGGTCCCATATTATTTAGCCAATTTTTACACTTGCAGTACAAACAATAGTAAATATTGCTGACATCAAATTAAACAACTTATTGTTTATAAGAGAATTGACTTATTCTTTCACAGAAGTTATTTATTATACTGCTTTAATCCAACTAGTACAGTTGATTTCATCTTGTTCCAGAATCTGACAAATTTGTCAGATACCATCTTTTCCAGGATCTAAACAACACAATGCAGGAGGAAAGACCAATTGAAGATTGCTGAATAGACTATCAGCTGGAAGCAAGAAGTGACAACTCAACCAGTCAGAAGTGATTAAGACACAAGTGACCACATGTTAGAGAGGAAGCTTTATTACACAAACAGTTGATTGCAAATTTAAGTTTTTTATTTTAAAGAATATCTCTAGTCTTTTCTCACAAATGTTTCCCATAACGAATTACGTAAGTTTTCAGATCCTTGTTTATAGAAATAAATAAAAGTGAAGATTTTTTTTGCTTGTATCAGTGAAAACGCAAATGATGTCTGGTTTTATATATGAATCCTGTGAATTTTAATATATTAAAATGTCCAATTAATTTACTCCATAAGTATTGGTTTATTGAAAAGGTAAGTTTATAGATAATTCAACATTAGTAGTCAATTTGAAATGTCTGATTACGTATATAAAAATAGATTGTCAAATGGTTTAAATATATTTCTGATATTTTTTTCTTTTTTAGAAGAATTGAGATAAAAACATAATTTTAAAAAAATATTTTTAAGTATGAAAAATTTAGTAAATGTATTTTTTTTTCTTTTGAGGTACTAACAATACTATGTTTTCTCTTTGTGTACAGAATTTTATGGTCATGATTGTTAGATTATGTGAAGCTAAAAAAATGTTAATTCAGTTTATCAAATAAAAGTAAAAGACTAGATTTTATTTTTGGCATTCCCTTTGTTGAACAACATATTTACTATTTTGGTTGCCATCTTTCAGGCAACTTCTTCCCACAACTTTTTCTTTATGGACAAAACATTGCTCTAGGTATTTTTACAGCCTTTCAGGAAATTGAAATGTTCTTTTTGTCATGTCAGTTCTATAAAACATAGAATCAGTGCTAATCTGAACGTGTATTATCTGCTGAATATGGTGGATGAGTGAAAACTTGACTGCCAAACTGTAATAATTTTTGCCTGGTTACCAAAAAAATATACAGCTTAGAATTGATGAAATAGTTCTTCCCTTTTCTTAACCAATTCCAGACTCTTGTCATCTATTGTTGCCTTTAGTTGGTTGAATTGTGGAAGTAGTACTTATTCAAAATAATAATTTGGTTTTTCAGAAGAAACCCATTTCCAGCCCCATCATATACACAGTACTACCTTAGGATGAAAGTTTTTTATTAGTATGTTTAATGGTGGTTCGTTTCACATGTTTCACAACAATTTCTTATGTTTAAATAGAAAATTGACATGGAAATATGGAGTTCTCTCTTTTTTAAGATTTTGTGTTAATCTCATGTCAAAGTGACTAACTTAACCAAAATGATGCAATTGAGTTTCAACACTTGATATATATCTTTTCATTATTTTGATTATGTCCAATGTAGGACTTAGTCAATAGTTATGATTATTCTTTATGCGTTGGTTTGATCTCTCTCAATCTCAACCGATCTATTCAACTGTGGTAAAATTGTTCAGTAAAAAATCTCTTACACAAAACTTCACGAGCCAATTTTGACATATTCAATCATTCAAAGTACCTTCTCCATAAACTGAACAATTTTTTTTATTTGAAATGCATTTTTGTTTTCTTTAAAATAAAAAGCTTAATATGCCAAAAATTTTGCATATTTTCTTTCATAATCAGTGTTAGAATCAATAAACAAAAATATGCCAATTTTTCCTATTTTTAAAAAAATGTAAGTTGATATGACAGCTGTCACAATGCAATCAAAAGTGGCTTTTGAATGAAGTTAGTTAAAACTAAATGTGCATAATGGCATTTTATAATAAAGACAGAACACTTTTTAGGCTACTCAATATATACTTTATTTCTATAAGTTGAATTAACCACTTTCTTTTATCAAAGATCTGGTGATCTTTCTAACAAATGAAGAAATGTATGCATACGCACACTATATATATATATATATATATATATATATATATATATACACGCACACATACATTATGAAGCATATTTATTTTGTTTTTGTTTTTCTAAAATTGACAGGAGCCATATTTAAAATTGTTATTTTCCCCACAAAGTGCTCACATTGGTGATGCTGATGATGATAACGGAGGAAGTTATTTTTTTATTGTTAAATTATTTCCTAAAAACTATATTAAAGATAAGAGCTACAGATTTTGAGTGCAATTCTGAGTATGTGAATAGCACTGAAAGGGATAATGCAGAATAGATGCATTTGTTTCCTTTCTGTTTTAAATTGAGTCAAGATCTTTTACTAACTCATCTGGCCCATTAAGCCGAGCCAGTCAAATTGCTGAAATATTGTCAGGTTATTGTTTAAAAAAATAAAGAATCAATCTGCTACATAAATATATTATCAGAAAAAAAAGAAGAAAACCCTCCATTAACAGCCTCTAAAAGATATCCTTATCTAATGTTTCCTTTTTATGGTGAATGATTTTCGTGCTGTGTGCTTTTTCTCCTGAGTTCTTTTGCTTACCTTTTTCTTGGAGACAAATTCTAATATGAAAGTAAATGCTTTTAGAATTCATTTTCAAATGTAATCTTTTTTTTGTGTGTGTGTTCAATTTACGAGTTAGCAGGGGAGAAAAAGAAAAATGTTTCTCAGAATGAATCTTCAATCCATGCTGAATATGACTCAAACGTAAATAACTCCTCCGCATGTTTTTCATTTTATTTATTATTTATTTTTTTTTATATTTCTTCTGACTGATCAAAATAGATAACTGATAATGATGAAGAAAATAGCATTTGTTAAATTTGAAATTGAAAACCATTGGAATATTTGATTTATTGATTTTTATATTTTAGTTCATCTATTTAATTTAAAAAAAACTTAAGTGTATTCAGATTTCTGATGTAAAATTTCTATTCTTGTTGTTGTTGCTGCTGATGGTGATAAAGAAAAGCATACTGCAGCAAGGTCAGACCTTGGTGACTGTAGAAAGCATTTAATATAACCCTTCATTGAAGTGGTTTTCTTATTTGTGCCTTAAGTAGAAGCGTCATGCTTTGATTGATACCACACTTGTTAGCAGTAAAGGTTTGAAATTATTATAATTATTTTTCTGCATTGTCCATACAGACATCTGCAGAAATGAGAATCTCTTCAAAGGTTTACTTCTTTCTACCCAAAAAGTATAAAGTCTTGTTCAACATACATAATTAGTTAACAGTTGTTTTTATTGATATTAAATGAACCTTGAGAATGTTGAATATTATACTGAAAATGTAATTGGAATTCTTTATAGATTTGTATGCTGTATCTTTAATATAGACCTAAAAAGTAATCATCAGGGATTGAATTAAGTTATAAGTGACATGGCTTTCCAAGACTCACTTTCATGTTTGCTTGGAACAAACTTTGTCTCATCTTTTCCTGTGAAAGTTTTTGTCTTGTCTATAAATAATTATATATATGTTTAATGATGACAGGACTCATCATGCAACTTTTCTCCTGTTTGTTCTATTTTTAAAGAGAAGTTAAAGAAAAAAAGAAAATTATGAAACTGAGAGAGTATTAATTTTATTTTAGAATTTTATACAAGCAAAATTAAATGTCAGATTCCCTTACCATATGTAATTTATAAAAAAAATAGTGGATATTGTTTATTAAAGAGATGGGTTAAACCTGATTCCATTCTGACATCAATGACTTTAACTTTGGAAAGTATGCGCTAAATATTGTGTCTGAGAAAATATACCAGAACTTTGAATTTTTACTCATGTAATTTAAAATTCTGTTTTCTTGATAAATGCAAAAATAGTTTATTTGAAGAGTAAGGTCATATCACATCCTGTGTCCATTCAAGAAGGAATTCACTTGTCTTCAGCAGCATCTATACTTTTTGTAATTAAAAAGAAATGCTAATTATTCTAAACTGATCACAAATTTAATGATTTACACAAAACAGCAAATGTCTGTACAAAACAATGTATTTCTGTAAGTAAAATAAAACAAATGTAATATACATCAAAGTTAACATGAAGGATTAATAAGTTAAGATATTTAAAATAAACTGTAAAATTTGTATTTTGATTTATACTATTGACTGTGCTTTTTCTTTGTTTAAATATATTATTAAGGAAAAGTGGCCATCATAATTTGAGTTATAAAATTCCTCAGTATCTACAGGTGGCCAGTAGTTTAGAAAACTCAGCCTTCCAACTTCTTTGCTTTTAACAATGATTTCATTTTAGAATTTGAAGCATGCATGCAACTTTTCTTTTTTTTTTTTTTTTTTTTTTTTTTCAGAGTAATTAGTCATGATTAAATACTTTGAAAATTGATAGGTTAACTATGACTGAACAAGCAGCTGATTAAGAAAACAATAGTAATTTTCTAAGGTAATAAATTATATTTATTAATTTGACAGATTTTTATTACTTTAAATATTATTATTTGGTGGATACTCCTATTTGAGTAGACCATCCATTTATTTGTTAAACAGTATATTTATTTTTGTCTACTGGCCTAGATATTCCAGAAATCCTTTTAAAGACAAATAGAGCACATATTTTTCTTTTAAAATGATTTACATTTTGACTGGGAAGAAGTTTTTACTCATTTTATCATATTCAACATGTAATGCACCATTAGACTACGTTTTATTTTGTTTTCTACAGAATTGTCTTGATGACAAAAACAGTTGTTGGAAAACGTTTAAAATTTGCTATATTTGAGAAAAGTACTTAATATTAGAGATAAAATATAGACAGTGTGGACAAAGGAATCAACACCGGATGGTTACTGTTGGTTTTAGACCTCAGTGCATGTTGATTCCTATCTCTCTTTCTCTCACGTGTGCATATATATATATATATATATATATATATATGTATCTCACATGATTAAAATATCTTAGCCTTCCTTTCTTTTTATATTCAATTAAAGCATTTTTGTAACAATATAAATATATAAAGATAACAATAATTGGCCTTATGTGTAAACTGATTTAAAGGTTTTAGGTAAAGAGGAAACCATTGAATCTTTGCTGTTCTCTATTTGCAGCATACTGTACTCATTAACTGGACACATTGTGGTTGCGTGTAATCTGGCACTAGGGCAGAAGTCATGGGTCAGCACTGCTGTGGTGCTGACAAGGAGGAGGAGGAAGGATAAGAGCATCTGTAGTTACATACACATCAAACAATAGAAGCAAGGTCAGGTGGAGGTTACTGATGACCCAACTGCAGCAGCAGTAGCAGAAATCCCTTTTTCCCCCCCTCCAACAGTCCCCACTACCTATCAGTTTACTATTCCCCCCCTTCATCCCCTTTAGTTTTCATTGGCCACAGCTACCAGCTATGACAAAAAGGATGTCTAAATGATGTCCATCTTTTCCAATCTCACCTCATTCACTGTCTGCTGCTGTTGATGCCAAACCCTCAATCTGAAGGGAATTGCAATAAAAACAGTGGCTCCCATTCTACACCACTGCTACCACTACTGTCATTTTGCTGCAATTGTTGTTACATGGCACAAACTAATAACTCCTCTAGATACAAATATCAAATATACCTTGTCTGTCTCCCTTAGCTCTGTCCCTTGTCATCATGAACTGTTCTTAATTTAAAACAACTGCCCCCAAGGAATAGAAAATAGAATTACAAAGATACTTCTAAGTGTTTTCTTTCAACTTTCTTTGATATAATACAATTTGTAAAAATCTTTTTTATATCTTTTGACAATTGTTAAAACTTTTGTAATTTCAAATATTTACTAAATAACTATTAACTGTATAAACCTAAAATTCAAATCTACAGTGAAATTTAATTTTTCATCTTTGAAGGAAATATTGAACTTTGTTTATAACCCTGCATATATCTTTTGATGTATCTGCTTATTGATTATAATAATTTTATTGTTTTTTTTTTTTTGTATACACATTTATCCTTAAGAGGATAAAACTAATTTGCTTGTGATTTTTAGTGAAGCTAAAAAAATATTTTTAAAAATCATTAAAATGTTTACATTAAGACTTAAAATTCTTCCTCTCTGCAATTAAATGGATGTTTACCAAACATAAGTTTTGGTTACTTCATATTTTAATCTACTTCATCAAGCCTTGAAGTTTCTAGTATGTTATTGTCACCTTTACTTGTGCTACAGAATAAATATGTAAAATAGACAAAGAAAAAAATGATCTTTCTCAGAATGTTAACAATATATCTAGCTGTAAATTCACTTGTAAACTGAAACTTCAAAGGGCTAACTAGCAGTAGGTATTCAATCATTAATTATTATAGTCTTTCAATTTTTTAAGTAGTTGTGAACATTACATTTAACTAATAAATGGACATCGTCCTTTGTAAGGAAGGACATTTTGTTATTTAAAACATAATTAATGCTGTTATAACTTCGTTATCAAGTTTATGCTAACAATGAATTCAGTTGTCTGAGATCAGATGTAATCTTTAGCTTTCACCTTTTACTTACCTGACATTTTACATTTACCTGCCTCTGTAATTTAAGTATTGAACAATTTAACTCGTTTTGCTAGTTTTTTTATGTTGTTTAATTAATCTAAAATATTTTATGGTCTTTAATTTTTGAATAGCTGAAGTTTTCTATGAGGATGTGATACTCTTGTGCTAAAAAAGATGTAAAATTAAGTTTTGTTTATGATACAAAAGAGACAAAATTCTTGATCTTGCCCAATGAGGCTTTAAACTAAAATAGTTATGTTTCTGATATTTTTAAGGAATATTTTCCTTAGTTTCTAAATAAAGTAATTAACACTAGATTATAATGTTCTATACATGCCTTTTCAACCTTTTAGCATATAAATAATCATAAAGGTTTTTATTGAAAATCTTCATTTTTACTACATTGACAGTTTTGTACATAAATAAATCAGTCTGTACTAAACATTTTATTTTGAAGTACACAGAATTTGCTAAAGAAGAACCTATTGGAAGCACAAATTTTAAACAAACTTGTTTAAAAAGAATAGAATATTACATAGGTTATATTCTTTTCTTGCAAAATTAATTCGACTGAATATTCCTTGTAACTGATATAAAAAGATAATTAAAAATTTCTCTCATAACTTGTAGATTTTGTAAATTTCATATGCTAAATTTTTTGAAAAGAGCCTCTGAGTATCAATGAAAGTATTTTCAAAATCTCTCAAGTAAAACTATATAAGTGAATATTAAAAAAAATACTGAGTGAAAAATTACAGAACACTTCCTACTTCCTTATTTAGTATGTCTTAAAGCCATAGAAACCACTACAGTCACATAGATGTCAACATACTAAATGTTATTTTCCTTTTAGGTAGGAAATGATTATTTCTAAAAATAGCTTTTCTTTAAAAACATGGCTGTCTTTACCTAAAATGGTTTGTGTTTTTTTTTTTTTTTTAATATATTTTAAAAACAACTGATCATTTCAAGTTGAGGACAACATACAAATATAATATCAAGTGTGCAAACTGATTGACTGTTACATTATGGCACCTTAGAAAATTCTTTCAGATGAGGCATTATGAACCATTTTTTCACCAAAGATGCTTTTCAAGTAATTTTCTACTGATTCCCAAATTCTTAATAAATTTGATATTATATTGAACTTTATTATTAAAACCAATAACAAAAGACAGAAATTGATGTCTTTTCATTAGACAAAGTCTATAATCATGTTATAAATAATTAGATCTGGCTTAATTTATAGAAATTATTGAATGCACAATATTTAGACATAATGAGAAAATGAACTCTATATGAAAAAATAACAAAAAGTTTCTGTACCAACCTACTTTTCATTATTTCAATGACCAACCATATGAATACTTTGTTTTTGTCTTTTTGTTTGTTTTTGTTTTTTAATGGTTTATGCTAAAAACTTTTCAGAACACCCATATATGATGCTACATGATTTTTTTTGTTTTTGTTTTTTTATCCTTTCACCCCCAAGCAACGGGATAATGCCACTAAGAGACAAGGGGCTATTGGGAGCAAAAGAGAAATAGGAAGAAGACTTCAATAGAGTGAACAGGAAATCAAGGATAGATCTTTACTCCTATTCAAAAGATGGGGAAGGATGTAAACCAGATGATTGGCAAACAAAAATTATGAAAATTAAAGTGTAGATATATTTATATATATTTATATATTATTCATAAGAAGCATTAAAAGAATAAACTTGGTTGCAAATTTTTTTATCACAATTTTTAATTTTTGCTTATAAAAAAAAATCACCTGAGATCAGGTAATGTATAATTATTATAGATAGACGATTCTGCAAAATATATTAGGTAAATGCATAAATATAATTGTATTACCTACTTATTTCTTACTGATGCTTAAGTTGCAAGATAATCTTTTTAGATATATATGCATCTGTAAGTCACATTTCTGAAATACTATTTTGTTAATTATTTGCTATATTTTAGCCATTCTAGAGTAACAAATAAATCTGATCATAAGAGCTAAATGGTAACTGAAAGAACTAACTTTTGATCATGCCTGTATGGGATAGGAAAGACATGATTTTGTTGTTTTAAATACAAATCTGTTATATGATGAGGCTACTGATGAAAATAGACTTTGAATCATAATCCCAAACCAATGAATAAAAAATTTCAGTTAAATGAAATAATTGTAATTGTTGATAACTAAAATCTTTCTTCTTTCTTTATTTTTATTTCATTTTTTTTTTTATTAACATTTTGCCTGAAGTCTCAGTTTGGTAATAAATGTTTCACATTATGCCACCTGATTGTTTTATTTAAGCATTTAATTAACTTTGATTTAATTAACACAACATAGCATTTCAACATTTTTTTTTCTTGAACTGGCTTCAGGAATCTGATTTCCTCACTAAAGTCAACAGCCAAATGTTCAAGGTGAACTGATTCATTTCAGCTTCAAATATGGACCTGATTAGAATAATATTATTACATTGTTTGCTTGATCTCTTTGTTAGCCAAAATATTTTAATTTTTCACTTCTGTTTATAAATTCATAAAATAGTTTGCAATAAAATGTTTAAAGGAATTTGATGTGATAATGCATATATTTTTTTCTTAGTACATTAAACCCTTGTAAAATGATGATTACCAGAGTACCAAAAATTAATTTGAATTCTCATGATTTCACTGTTTCTTTTAAAAGTGAACTTAGCAACATCTGGACATCTGAAGATAATCAGCTTGTACTATATGAAAAGAGGAACTAAGATGGTCACTAGCAAACAAGTAAATTAGGTTTAATTTTGTCCTTTGTTATAGAAAACTGCTTTCACTTTTCTCCATAATTTCGTCTTTTTGGTTTAAAAATTGCCCCAGACTTTTTTGTATATTTTATAATGCTGCTGTTTATTTTTTACTTCAGAATTTTCAAATTGCTGTTGACTCACAGCGAATTTTTGTTTGATCTATAGTATGAGGATGTGTTGAAATGTTCTCAGCCTAACTAAAAAGAACTTCCAAAAAAGATTTTCATGCTTGGTCATTTGCTCAGATTTGGGGAAATTGGTCAGGCTAAGAATCTTTCAGCACTCCTTCCTGCATATACAAAAGCGAGTAAACAATATCACAATCCAAAGTTTACTTATAGAGCAAGTTAGAAAAAAAAATACCGGTTGCAAGTATTATTTACTCTTAATAAGCAAAATTATACATGCATGCTCTTGGTAAGAAAGATTTAAAAACCTAGAATTAAAACTATTTCTTTTCACACTTTATTGAAAGCTTTTTAAATTCTTTTCCTTTGAGATAATTCTAATTAATTTTTGCTTTGAAGTTTTGATCAGATGTTAGGAATCATAAGAATAATTATTTCATGACAATTTTCATATTAAATAACAGAAATACATACCACTCGAGTAGACAACGATAGGATTCAAATTCATTGCAAGCAAATCAAGCAGCTTTAGCTTATCTTTTAGATTTTATTTATACTTAACTTTATTCATATTGAGTGTTACATATTCTGTGCCTCTATGGGTAATGAACATGGACATTTCTGCATATTTTTAACCAAACTAGCTTTATAATACAAAGGATTAAGGTAAGAAAAAAATATGTGTTTATTGACTGAGCAACCACTTTATACTTAATCAGGTATCCTGTTACTTAATTTTATTTCCAATTTCCTCTCTCTCTCCGTTCCTCTCTCTCAAATCATGATTAAATCATCTTTTCAATTGGATCATTAAAAAGCCTTCCTTGTGGAAATTTCTCCAGCTACTGCTGCCATTTTGGCGATATGGCTACGACAAATGTAAAAAAGATGAAATAATTTTTGCAATCTTCCATGCAAACTAGTCTTGCTTAATGCCACTATGAAGCCATATATAAAAGCCAAGAAAATCTTTTATGGATTCATAGCATAACCAACAATGTACAGATTATACTTTTACTTCTTGGATATTAGATTTTCGATATACATAAAAAAGAATTTATGCACTTCAAATTGGGCTAAACCTAAGTTATGTTTAAAACAACATAGCTGATCACAGAATTAGCAACTTTACTAGGCCTTTAATTTCCCTTTTACTTGATTTTTACAATTGACCTGATAAGTTGTCCTGTTCTCAAAAGTCCCACCAGTCCTTTGTACTAAAAGGATTCATAAGTCATAAAAGTGAAGTATTTGATCAGATTATTTAAAATAGGAAAGCTTGAAATATATATTTGCATCTTAGTAACTATTGAAAAAGTTGATTTAACTTCTATAAATAAAAAAAAAATACCCTTTTGATACTACTTTAATAAAACTTTAGCTTTTAACATCTAAAACAGTTACAACTTCAGGAAATTTGTAAACACAAGCTTATTATGCATATAGAAAAGACTAAAAACTTTGTATTTTTTTTCAGTGTTTTATGATAGCATGCACATGAAGATAACTATATTTTTTTGTGTAAGACAACCTAAAGATTTTCAGTGTATCAATCTCTGTGCTTTCAATCATCACTTGACCTAAGTTGATGTATCAACTTAGTAAATTAAAAAACCAAATCCAACAGAATTTTTATTTTATTTTATCTTTCAATCATTGCACTTCAAGCAAGATGACAATGACACTAGGGGTTACAGGGAGTGAAAGAGAATGAGAAGAAGCAAGAAAAGAAGTAAGAAGAGGCAAGGAAAAGGACAATAAAGTAACAGGAAGAAAGAAGACGGCAATTAACATTGCATTTAAATAGTTGAAGATTGTAGATGGCAGGGAAGCAAGAAATCGGAAAAGTGTGAGTAAAGAGACTATTAGAATAGAACTCACAGTTGCATCTGCTAGTTTAATAGTAAAGTAATGAGACCTAGTTGCCAGCTTAGTAGCACATGCAAATTCATGCAATTGAGGAACTAAAGAGAATAGAACAATTGCCATGAAAATATTTGTAGAAAAGACAAAAGCCATGTCATATCCATGGGAAAGTGACTGAAGTTGAGATACCAAGTCAGGATTGATTACATTACAGACCCTTCTTTGAATTTTGTCAAGAATTTCAAGATATTATTTGAATCAAACAACTGCTTATGTTTTAAAAAAGAAATTCTGAAACCTTTTGCAAATGTCCTAGAATCTTCATATGTATCAGAAAAAGAAAACCAGTACAAATATTACAAATAAGTTTTTTCTTAAAACATAACATTCATTTAATATCAGTAAAAGCTAAAACTCCTTGTTATTTTTAGGTATGTTGACTTAAGAAATTGTATAACATTTTTATGTGAAAATCTTAAAGGCTTAAAAATCAGAACATTTTGATTTTTAGTTAGATTTTATTATAAATGTCAATATTTTTTACAATAAAATTAACTGAAGGATGTTAGCAAAACTTTTGATTTGCACATATTCGATAAATACACTTAATTACATCTTATAACATTTTCTATTAAAAATTTCAACTTATTTTATGGTATGAGATTATGCAGTTCAGTAGTTATTCATTCATATTGAAAATAAACATATATAATTGTATAGATTTTTTTATATCTATTCTTAATTTAGACTCCATAAAGATTGCCATGGGTATTTTTGAACAAGTTAAAGATTATGGAACAATGAAAAAATAACATGAAAGCAGTAGCAAGATGAGGACAATGAAATAATTTGACTTTAATGTCACAAAAAGACAACTGAGAAAAATTGAAAGGCTAATAAAAAAGAAAAATGAATTGACTAACAAGAAAATATCTGAAGAAGCTGGTGTTGTGAATGTAAACAGAAAAGATGCAGACTATTAAGAACACTGGCTGAAAGCAATCGAGTTATCACTAAGTGAAATATATAATGGGTGAAGAATGACATGAAAACTGATTTGTCACCAGTAATTCTTAGTGATGAATGTAGAGCTGATAGCTGAGCTAGGAGTTGGGTCCTCCATACAAATAGTCAACCAACATTACTTAGAAGACAACAGTGGGGAGGTGGAGTAATGTTTTGAACTAGTATTTTAGGCAGTAAAATTAGAGGTTCCGTCAAAGGTGATGAAGGTTGGCAGTTCTGATACAAGGTAATTTTTGAATAGTACAGGTCATAAACAAAAGGCTAAAGAGTACATTTATGCAAGCTGATACCTCTTCACATTCTACAAAGCTGAATATTGACAATCTTGCCAGAAAAACAAAAGTTTGAGATAAAATTAATAGAATGGTTCCTATCCTCTCTAGATATTAATCCTATAGAAAACTTGTAGTTCATTATAAAAATAAATATATATGAGAATAGCAAACACTATTCAAGCAAACAAAATCTATAGAAAGCAATGAAAACTGATACAAGTAATGTTTAGGTTGAAGCAGAAAACCAATCAGTAGATGAAAGATTGATGAAATCTGTAGAATGTCAATAGAATCTAAATAACTAAATAATATTTATTAATGTATAGAGGAAATTGTGTGAATCCAGTATATGCTTCTCTGACCTATTTGTTTTTAATTTTTTCAGAAATGGTAAAAAAAGTTGTTGCACTTTGTATAATAAAACCTCAAACAAGTCATGATCACTATTTTTAATAATAATGAAATATATATCATTTCAAATGTTATTATATTGAACACTTTGTATTTGAAATACATTTTTATTTATTAAATGATGTATATTACATCTAATGACCAGCACATATGAGAAATCTTAATAAAGATAATGTGTTTTCTGGCAGGGATCAAACCTGCATTTTCCTTTGTAGGGGAAACAACCATGTCATCTGGTGTCCGTTACTGCTCAGTCACAAAAAACGTAGTTTCCCTCCCCTCTTTTTTTTAAGGAAGGTACATTTTCTTATTTTTCTCAAAAAGCCCATATCTGCTCGGTTTCATATCCAAAGCATAAACAAAGAAATTTCTAAAGAATTAAGATTTATTTTTAATTCAACATTTTATATATATATATATATATATATATATATATATACACATACACGTACACGAAATATTGTTTATATAAATATATATTGAATATATTTTATATACAAGAATGGAAAACATTATCCAATTTATTGAGAAAACATTTACTTGCACCAAAAAATATGGCATAGTGTATGTATAAAAGAATAAAATATTGGGAGGGCAAAAAGTTAATTCGAATTTATAAAAAGAAAAAAAAATGAAAAATAATGTTTTATTTTCAGTATGAATTTTATTGAAAAAAAAAAAAAAGAATCATTTTGTACCACTATCTTTTTCCATCTTTTTAGCAACATCACAATTCATCCAATCGCAATTTTTATTTCTTCTAAACAAAAACTGCACATTTATGTAAAGACTGAAATCAAATTTTACACAGCACTAGTGACATGTTCAAAATATCTTCTGCATAAATTACGTCATTTTTTTTGTGCATTTGTGCCATAGTTTTTACTTTTCTTAGCATAAGAAAGCTTAATATTAAGTACCTCCTAAAGAAAAGTGATACCTAAGGTTTAAAATGAATTTTTAAAAATGTTGAAGCTTTTATTTTAGTTTTAATTTCAAGTTTAATTTCAAGTTAATTAAATTTAATATTTCCAATAAGCAAAATATTCTGCTTTATTTCAAACTGAATTTAAATTGAATGGAATGATATTATCAGTAAAAACACTAAAATCATCCATACTGACAAATCTCTCAACACAATGTAACTCTCTTTATTAAAAAGTCTTTCAAGAATAAAACTTCTGAAATTTATTTGAGGAAGATTAGCTGAATTAAAGTTTAATCAATCTGATTTGAAGCATTACTTTTAGTTCAAAATATTGCAGAAAGACATCTTTAACACAGAGATGGATGTTTTTAGGAGGTTTTTAACTTTAACAATACTTGATGAATATAATGTGAACACCTTTCTTATAATTTTTTTCTAAACTACTAAGTGATATTGCAAATTGAAGTAAATATTCTAAACAATGTAATATTTCATTGAATTTTAGAGACTTTGAATTTATAGTTTTATGAAGACACTTGTTGAGGAAATGTTAAAAACATGTTAAAAAGATTCTCAAATTTTAATTTTATTATAATTACCACTCTTACTTTTTAATGTCATGTTTGGACATCCATATTTACAAAAATCAACACGTATATATTTACACATAAATAAATTCAAAATTTTTTTTAAATTAGGGCTTGTTAAATTGTAGTAGTATTCTTTTCCATTTATGATTAGTAAATACAATCTTAATTTAATAAATATATCAGTTGACCAGTACAAATAAATACAAAATTTTAAAAGAATTAAGTTTATAAATTATTCTAATTGAAATTTTTAAAAATTGAAAACAATTCTTGTAAAATGCCATTATTCAGCAAAAATAATTTTTCTTTAGATAATAGCACCCATAATATTTTATACATAAAAGCAATTAAAAACTTTTCTATTTAAATAATCTCTTAGTTTTATTGTATTTTTATTTATTTATTTATTTGTAATTCAGAGCAGATTTTTCAAACTGGGGACCCTGTTTGAGCAAAATAAATTCATGATTGAAATTCTCTGACAAATTGTCTTTATAACTAATATAAATATTAGAATGCTACAAAATTTATACAAAAAAAAAAAAGAAATTCTCAATTTCATAAAATAAATGTGAAGATTAACAGATGTTTTTTATATATATATATATATATATATATATATATATATATATATATATATATACCAAGGTTTTCTAGAAAAGAAATGTTTAAAAAATAAACTCATTCATTTGTAAATAAGTTCTGAAAGTTTCATTAAAATCAGATAATTATCTGATTTTTGCAAGAATTTCCAAATCAATGGGTTTTGCATAAAAAAATAACTGTAAAAATTACCATACTGATTTATTTCTTGTTGATGCAACAAAAACAATTTTTAACTAAAATTTCCAAGTTTTTAAAAAGGATAAAAAATATAATTTATTAATCAAAAAATCCTCTGTTCTTTCCTCTTAATAATAAAGATTTTGGCAATAAAAATTTGTTTTTATTAAATTTGTGGACATTTTATCATGTATATTTTATTTGTGAGTGAATATTTTGAGGTATCTACTTAATATATTGAATTTTTTGTTTTTAGCGTTACATTCAGTAGACAAAAATATGGCCAGATTGACAAATGTTTTGTAGCTAAATGCACTTTAATAATTAGTGGCAAGCTGATTACCAAGTAGATAATAAAAAATTTGATATCAATTTGAAAAATTAACCAATTGTTTCATTTTGTTAGCATAAGCAGAAATAACTATGATGACTAGAATAGTAGTATAAGAATAAAGAGGAAAAGAACCGTTGATTAGTATCAATTATCTTTATACTGTAGTAAAAATTCTTTTTTATCATTGTTCATATGTAGTATCCCCTTTTTTATTTAATTTTGGAGGGCATTAAATATTAAAACGTCTAAAAGACTTTACAATCCAACTTAAGTAGTTTGTTTGATTAGCATATCCTTACAAACTACTTCAAGTATTATAAGCAGAAATGATAATAGAAGTGTATGTATGTGTGTGTGTGTGTATATATATATATACACACACACACAACTGCTAATCTGTTAACTCTAAAGAGTAGTTGCGAAATTACATTTTTAAATAAACCAAAATTATTTTTGCAGGCTTCTATTAATTTGATAAAGTTGTTATTAAAAATTTAATTAAATTTTACCAAACAAGATAATGTTGGTCAATAATAAACTAAGAAACCTAAATATCACTTAAGAATAAAGCAAAGTGTTTGAAAAATCTTCATCTAAATGTTCATGAATTAATGTTTAGGCATTTTTCTGTTCCTAATCATATAAACATTGTCAGAAAATAGGAACTTAGAAAAAAAACTGTTATAAAATAAATTTGACTTTATTCCTTTTTATTTAAATAATCTGCTGCTCTCTTCTACTTTCCCACAAAACAATATCAATACTGTGTATGTGCTTCATCACATTGTTTTTAGGCAAGATAATTTACAAAAAATCTCTACTGCTAGTAGTATTTCATTTTCTAAAACCATATGCACAAAGTTTTCATGAAGCCATTTTCTTATTTATCAGCAATACTGGTTAAACATCTAATGACGTTTGTATGATTTGATTACTCCTATCTCTGTAATATTTGAAAGTGTGTGTGTATATATATATATATATATATAGTGACAGATAAGATTCACATTCTATTTTAACAGTTTAATCAAGTTGTAAATATAGAAATAATTTATGTATGTTACTGTGAAGATATATTTCCTAAGATTCTTACCGTATTGTTGACTTGTATGAAAACTTGATTGTGAATTATTTAATAAATTGCATTGTTGTAAGAAAAGATGGTTGCTATTCTAATTTACCTGATGGCAGTTCCTTCATGTCTGATAACAATGGTGGCTTCTTGACCATTTTGTTTTCCTATTTAATTTTTTTTTTTTCTTTAGGCTAATTTCTGGACTGATGCATTTATTATTTATCCTCTCTCTCCCCTTATATATCTCAGATTTATGCAACATTTGAATGAAAATGGGCAAGAATTTCAGCATGTCTATGTATAAGATATTGAAAAGCTCTTTCTGACCAAGAAGCGAACCTTCCTCCAACAAAGGAAAAACATGATATTTGGTCAGGTTTTGGATAGCTGCTTGGGCTAAGGATTTGTTAGCATCTCCTCATACAGAGAATCTTAAGATTTTACATGCATATATTTTACAGATACTCTTCATGTTGCCAGCACATTCACATTTAACAAACACTATTATAACTTGGTTTGCTAGGAGAGAATTAAGAAATGCTATATTTTATCAAGGGAGCCCTTTTTGGTATTAAAAGGATGGTATTAGATCCATTTCTTCTATTTGCTCTATCATTTTAGAGCATAAGGCAATCACAGCTCTTCATAACTTTCTGTTCTTTGTAGCACTTAGCATTTTTTTTGCTATCCCTAATCCCTGTTCTGCTAACTATTAATACAGGTTCATTAGGTAGGTTATTTACTGCTTTCCTCTCTTACTTACCTTCAATATGTCCTGTGTGTCAAATTCTTCAAGCCATCTTTTCTCATGTGCACTAGAAATTTCAATTGTCTTTTTGTAATTGTAACCATAAGTAGCCTTTCTTTTTTTTTTCTTTTTTTTTTTCTTTCCATTTTCTTTAAAAGTTTGTCATTACTCACATGTTCAGTTCATGATATTCTCAGCATCCTTCTGTGGAATGGCATTTCTGTTACCTCAAGTCTCTTCTTCATCTGTGAAGAGATTGTCCAACATTCACTGCTACATAGAACCAATATTAGATAAAAAGTTAATAATTTAAAAAGAAATAAAGATGTCTCTGAGTAGCTCAAAATATGACATATTATTTTGTTTTATTTTCTCCAAGTTTGTAAATGCAAGCTTGTTTGCAGTAAAATCATTATTTACTTATCTTTTTGTCAAAAGAAATTTTTGTTAATGTAAAAGTAAAAGATTTTTTATGTCCACTTAGACTAAATTGCATTCATATATCAATTGCTATCATTAAATATTTACAAGCTGTGTGTATGAAAGAATATTATATCAAGATTATTTGTCTAATAATATCAGTGCTGAGCTTCTTATACACTTTTATATAACTTTAGCTTCAGGTTTAAGTCAAGATTACTATAGCTTTGCTAGATAAACAATTTTAATAACTATTAAAAGATTTCCTTTCTGATCACTTAAAAAGATCTTGTACAAAAAATATAAAATTTCAACCAGTAAAATATTCATTTAATAATTTATAGATGGAGATATAAAATCTTCAATTTTTTTTTAATCATGTAACTAAGTTTCAGTGTATGCTATATATTTTCTCTCTTACTTAGCTAAAAATCCAATTCCTGCAGGTAAATATACTGGTAGCAACTATAATATATAGAAGAAAGAAATATATTGATATTAACATGCTAATCTGTATTTTTTTTTTTTTTCACTGGTGTTGTTTCTTACCTGTTCATTCATAATATTATAATATTCATAAATTTAAAAAAACAAAAAATATTCTTCGGTATTTTTGTGGAATCATTCATGTTTTATTTTCTAATACTGTATATGCTGATATTTTTCCCCATTGTAGAACATAATAAACTTGTTTTAATTTTACTTTCTATAAACTTAATAATTATGTTTCTCTAAAATTGTTTATATTCACATGCACATTTTTCAAGTGGTTTATTATAACAAGATTGTTTATCTAAACATATATAAATATATAACTAGCTTCTGCCAAAGATTCACCAAAAAATGAGCATACACGATGAAAAAATACCCTAAACTTAATAAAAACTAATTTTTATTATTAAAAGGAAAGAGCAAAGGATTTTTTTAAAATTATTAAATTATATTTTTTTGATCCTGTTTAGAACTTTGGAAATTTTGGTGAAAAATTTTGTTTCTGTGTCTTTCAGGATTTATGCACAAATGAATTAAATTAGTTTTTAAATGTTTCTTTTATTAGAAAATCTTGGTAAAAAAATATTTACTTTTTTATTTATTTTTTTACATCTGTTAACTACCACTTATTTAATTTAATAATTTTATGAAATTTTGAGATTTTTTTTTTTTAGCACTTAATGTTTATATTACTTATAAGGACAATTCCTCAGAGAATTTAAATCATGAAATATTTTGATTATACAGGACCCCCTCAATTATGCAGAAAACTTTCTCTGAATCATAAAATATAAAATGCAAGTAAACTTTTTACAAGAATTGTTTTCATTTTTTTTTTTTTTTTTTTTTTTTAATTTAATTAGAATAATTTATAAACTTTTAATTTCTTTTAAAATTCTGTATTTATTTGTAGTGGTCAAATGATATTGTTATTAAAACTGTATTTACTAATTTTAAATGAAAAAGCTCACTACAATGTAAAACTTCCCCCATTATTTAAAAAAAATTTGAATTTATTTTATGTATGTACAAACATATCAATTTTTGTAAAAAAAAATCGATGTCCAAACATATTATCAGAAAATAAAAGCGATAACTATAGTAAAATTAAAATTTATTGGTAACACTAGTCTACAATTTTCACAAGTTGACTACTTCAGATATCAAATGTACCAATTCTTATGTATTTTAGCATGCTGAATTTGAAAATGACCTTCAAATTAGATGATTGGCAATAGATTTGGAGATATTTTGTCAGTTATGTCATACACATGAGTACAATGTATGTTTTCAAGAAAAAATGTTTTGTAAAATCTGCTTTGATATTCTGTTCCATGTAGGCTACCAGAGCAATACACAAACACATCAATATAGCAGTATATATGTTTGTTGAATAAAATACAACCAGAAAACTTTCTTCAGAAGTATATACAGGAGCAGTTATTTATCAACCACACATCACTTCTTAGTTTGTCTTTTGTAAACTGCAGAAGAATGATCTCTGGTCCCAGTTCAACAATAACCGGGCAGTACTGATAGAATCAATCTGCTATAATACCTTTTCTCCATTGCTACAATGTTTTGATGAAATCATTCACTGTGCTCATCACTCTCAGCACCAGTTTTGGAAGAAGAAAAAAAGATGTGAAGGAGTGGATATTGAACTTGCTACAACCAAAATATTTGAACACCTTCAGGAGGTCTTCTATCAGTTTTTTTGTAATTTTCTGCTCTTTCATTGTACAGAAAATTGGTGGCCACAGACTTGAAAGCTTTCCATGCAGTTTTTGTCTTTCTCTGTAGTACTGTCATAATATTCATCCAAAATAAGTTTACAAATCTGGGGATCAACAAAGATGGCCTCCTTTATCTTTGCTTTACTTATCCTAGGAAATTTATTCTGCACATACTTGAATGCTGCCTTTGTGTTGTCTATAGCCTTCACAGTTTTTTTCATAAGACCAAGCTTGATGTGAAGAGGTGGCAAAAATAATTTCTTTGACTCAACTAGTGGTGAATGCTGAACATTTTACCTCCCAGGTTCCAGTGATTGTGGTCATAGTAAGTTTCTCTTGAAGCAATGAGAAATTCTGTCTCAGCTGTTCTATTCACAAAGAAGACAACATTATTTAGTATATCTACACCTTATAGTCCTAGTAAGAAAGCAACAACTTTCAAATCCCTGTAAAGATGCCAGTTATATTGATCATAATTGATGCATCTCAGTAGTTGTTTTATATTGTCATAAGTTTCTTTTACATGGACTGTTGACCAACTGGGATTGAAGGTAAAACATTTCCATTGCGTAACAAGACAGCTTTGAGACTTGTCTTTGAGGAATCAATGAACAGCCTCTATTCTTCTGGGTTGTAACTGATGCCAAATAATTATATAAGACCACTTACATCATTAGGGTACAGCAAATCACCTTCTATAAAAAAGCATCAGACTAGATCCTTGTGACAATCACTGAAATGGGAAATCCATACATCACCAGTTCATAGATTCAACTACTGAAACCTTTACACTAAAAAATTTCTAAATCTCTAAGTCTTTTAGATCACTTTGAGTTTATGAAGTGTAGTTAAGAGATGAATACTGGACAATACTCTTGGGCTTATGAAGTTGATGGTTCAGACATTAAGATTTCATTGTCTTCCACCTGATCTCAATATCATACAATTCCAGTGCTTCTGGGACTAGTATATCTTCATTATAGAGGACAAGATGCAAAGCTGGTGGAATATTTGAATATTGTACTGTCTATTTCTTTTTCTTTAACAGTTTCTTAGCACTTATAGGCATTACACAGAAGTTGCAATCAGTGACATGATCAGTTGGCTCTCTCAAATCATGGTATGGTTTTTTTTCTTTTTGAAAATTGACTGAGATTTGTTGCACAGGTACTACAGCATATGTATGGTAAACACTTATTGTATTGGTGTCCAACTTTTCATTCAAAATAATAAGCTTTTCTCACAATAGGTGTTATATTTCACTTTTGAGATGCAAAAGTATAACACGATTCCTAGGTGCACCTTGACCAATCCGTCCTGGCCCTCAACCAATCTGCCCACGCTGTGTTTGTTTGATCTTGGACCACCCAAAGTAGAATTGTCTGTTATCACCTGGCTAGGTTAGTCCGGACATGCAAGAGGTCGGGTACATAGTTAAAACCAGATTTAGATGATCTGCGGTGGTTGGCAAAGAGAATATAATCAGTAGAACACTGCAACGCCATGAGTGTAGTTTTTTTTTATATATATTACATATTGATTATATACACAATTATAAGCAAGTCAAAGCTGGTGACATGCAGCAGTTGGCTGGTATTTCAATAATACATTCAGTAACAATGTTCTCAAAGATGGTGGTTTGCTCAGTTGGCTTCTAGCAGTATGCCAATTTCAGTTCAACTATCTTATTCAAATCACAGGCTTCAAATCTGTTAATTTCATTTTCCACTGCAGTTTTATTGAAAAGACAAAACCAAAACCGGGGTGGTAAAAGTAGCTATGGGAGTTCAATTTTTCCTCACTGTCTAATTGTGACCAGGTTGAATTGAAAACAATATCAGTTATCAATTTTGACTGAGTCTCCAGGAGAACTCATTCCCTCTTACTGCTTGCCTGTCCTTACTCAATAGCTCCAGTAACCCAAAACAGGAAATTCTCACAGTCCAATTTAGACCTAGGGTCAATAGTTTGCCAAAACAGGATGACAGTATTATGTCTATAATTCTTTTACATAGATTTGATCAATTTGGTAACTTTTCCTGACAAAAGTAATTGTATTCTCCAATTTTAGAGAAATCTCTAAAATTAGTAAAAAAATTAATACCAGCCATCTGGAAATAGGGTTACAAAGTCACTTTTCCACACACATAGAAGTTGTTGGCTTAGTTCAGACATTGACAGGGCATTTTTCACAGATCAGTTAAATGTGTGAAAACTTGAGTGGAAAGGAGAATAATAATTATCAGGAGAATAATTATATATAATAAAGTGATTAGGAGAATAATAATTAATCTGGCTAGGACAACAATTTTGACGAAATATTCATATAACACTAGTACTGTATCTTGAAATCTAGAACCAATCAAGAATTTTGGATATCGTTTTTATTTCCAGTGCTTCAAAATGAGCTGTGACTGGGTATTTTTGTTTTTTGAAACTTTCATGTTGTAGATCAGTGTAATTTTCTAACCTTTTCCTCAACAAGTGTCTTTACAAGTTATACTATAATGCTAAAGTAGTTAAAAATTTATATATATATATATATATATATATATATATAGGCATTCATGTTGTATTCATCAAGTAATTGTCCCCCTTTGAAAAATTCCCAAACAATTCTACTGAGAAAGTTACAACATCCATCTCTGTCTTAAAAATTAATTTCTGTGATATTTTAAGGTAATATTTGTTTCAAATAAGATTAGGTAAACTTTAATTTAGCTAATCTTTCTCAAATAAAGTTTCATAAACTTTGATTTTGAAAGATTTTTTTGATAAAGAGAATTTGTGTTGAGATTTGTCAATAAGGATGATTTTAGTGTTTTTATTGATAATAAAAGGAAAAGGAAAAATAATTCCAATCAATTGAAATTAAATTTGAAATACAAAGCATTTTGCTTATTGGAAATGTTAAATTTAACATATTAGCTTGAAATTAAAAATAAAATAAAAGCTTCAATAAATTTTTATTTTTTAAAATGCATTTATGCATTAAGTATCACTTTTACATATATATAACTTACATAAAAATTGAATGTGTTCAGAAGTTTTCATTAGTGTTTATCTTCATATATAGGAGGATGTTGTAAATTTAAGAATTTCTGGTAGGTTGGTCAGATTTTAAGAGATTTGGAATGAGAATGTTCAGCACCTCTTTGTATTTATCTGCTGTTATTAAAATGGATATTATTCCTTACCCATCTTCAAATAATTTACTAGTAGTATTTGGGATTATCATATAGTCTTCTAAATTATTTTAATATCTACTAATATATTTTTCTTTTTACTTAATAATATTAATGTTGCAATATTTCATATCAAGTTAATTTCTCTTTTTTAGTTCATAAGTTGCATCTACATTAAATGTAGAACTTAATTTTTTAGATGTAATCACTTCTTGTTCATTGGTCTAACATATTCTACATTTTTTAAAAATATTTAATGTATTAATCTTTCACTATGTCTTGATTACTCTTACTTATTCCTTATTATTTACATAAATTATAATTTTATTCAATTCATATGTTTGTAATTGATATAGTTTACATTTTTTTCAGACATTGCTTCACAATTCATGTTTATATAATATGCATTGAATGCATCTTACATCATGAATGTACAATTTTGTAATATTGATTTTAGTGATGGAATTCTAATTAGTGCCAAATATTTTTTAAATTTATTTCTACTGCATCTTTCTGCTACCACATTAGTTATAAGTTGTCATTGTGATTGTTCAAGCAAGTATAAGCTTTTTTTAGTAAACGTATTATTATTGTGTGCTCGCTTCTAAATGCCTGTGGCGCCTTTCTCTTCACTTCTCATTGGAAGTGGCTTATTATTATTCAGCCTGAAAAGAAGGCAGGGTTTGGAGCTATCTGTCTGTAACCCTTGTCTCTCTAGTGTGTGTCACTTGAATGAACACCACTAATATAAAACAAATAAGTTTAACAATAGTCCACACTCACTGAAACAGAGAAATGATTTAGGTTGAAATTGGCATCCAACAAAGAAAGCAAAGTGATTCCTCTCCTCCACCCTAACCTGCAAAAAAAAAAAAAATGAATATAAAAATGATCCCCCTGGCAAGCTATCTTCCCGTGACTGTTTTGCCCAGCATTGCAACTGTCATTTCCACCTTTATTATATATTTCAGGGTTTCACCTTAAGCTTAACCCTTAAACTTGTAACAGTTTTCTTCCTATCTTTCTATAAATGTTTTTCTGATGACAGCTGTTTTGCAGTTGGGATTAGTCCAAAGAAATAAATACTGTAGATATTAGTCAAGAAAACATGTGACCAACTATGACAGATATTTATATTGCTTTGATATTAGTTTTATAAGTACAAAAATGTTCACAATATGTATGTACTGTAAAAGATATAATCATCATTCAGATTTGTTGTTTGCAGTTTTTAACCTGAATCAACAAAAGGGTTTTGTACTTTGTTAAATTCCTATGGTTTAACTATATAATCTATGAAACCTACTCCCATAGCTTGAGATATTTATATAATTTTGATATGACAAACTTTACTAGACTGATTGTTACATGCTTCAGTTCTAGATCTTTGTTAAAGAATCAGTCCCTGTTTTCATTAGTGATTATTTTCACTGAATGCTTTTAGGTATTTATAAAGCTTTAAAATGTACATTGAAGACATGGATATAGTTTTCATAATTTATACCTAAGATCTAAACTTTATCATTAAAGAACTGTCAGAATGCAAATCTATTTTTGGCAAAACATTTAATTTTTCCAAACTATATGTAAAATACTTTAAAAGAACTTAGCTTTTCAAATGTCACTCTACTTTTTAAGACAGATACCATATTGTGTCTTAAAGAAAGAAGAGGTTAGTTAAACATGCTACAGTTTTGAGATAATGATATATGCTGCCATATGGCTTAGTGTTTGATTAAAACTATTTGAGAGAGGCCTGGAGTGTATTTGCCCATGGCACATAGGCCCTGGCAGCACAATATGAAGCATTACAAGTAACAACTCTTGGTGTTTGTAGAAAGAATGTTAAATAACTATTGTAACCTAAAAGGTTACTGCATGAGTTATTACTCAAACAAAGGTTGGACATAAATAGTAATATTTATATCATCAAATACAACACTCACTAGCTGCCTGAATTAAATAACCACTGCTAGACAGTAAGAACCCACCACTCTCAATAGAATCCAACATATTATATAAGGATTAGGACATACCCATTACTGTCCATAGATACATACATAACAATAACCTCATATTCATTCAGAGTATTGTTCAACCTGTTTTACTGCCAACTTCGCAACAGGAAGGATTTGATGTACTGTTCCAATAGAATAATGCCTGTCCACATGATGCCCATATGGCCCTCAAAATGTTTGGCAATTTACCTTGCTGGTGCGGTTGACAGAGCTGTCTCCCTTTGAATATGTTTGGGACACCTGACTTGTTTATTTATAACTCTTGCTGTATTGTATCAACAGGTGCAAGAATCATGGCATAATATATTTCAGGATGGTGTTCACTATCTGTATAATTGTGTACAGGCCTTTATTAACACCTAAGGAAGATGCACAGTGTGTTTATAAGGGATCTAAGTACTGGTCATGCAGACCTTATTTTGGAAAGTGTACACCTTGATCTATAGATGTAATCAGTTATTGTATACCAACTGTATTACATTTACAATTCACCTTGTGTAAATTAAAACACTTCCAAGGCATTGTGATTTTATTTCCCATCAGTTTAGATACAGAAGATTATTTGTAGAGTGTTGCAAAATTATTTTTGTGTCAGGATAATATTTGATTTATTTAGATTAAATATCAGGCTGTGGTCATCAACTCATTACTGTGCTATTGGTAACTTGAAAACTTCTGTTAGCAAAGTCATGAAAAGGGAAAAGATAAGCATATGGGATTATCCTTTTCTGAAACCTTATTTGAAATTCAACATGGATTTTTTTCTTTAATTTATAATAGTTAATTAAATTGCAGGAAATTACTTTGATTATATTTGTTCATATCCTCAGGAAAAAGCTGGTGACTCAGCCATAACCCATTTTCATTTGCTGATCTTAATACTTTACGCAAATTCTGTTTGATAGAAAAAAGTTAATGTTTAGATAATATGAAATATATATATTATACTATACAAGATCATAAAAAATGCTTTCACTTACTCTATACAAGCACATTCTAAATATATTCTCTCATTTATTCTTGAAAATTTAAAATAACAATAATCACATATAAATGTCAATTGAATCATTTACTTTTAACTAATTTATTCAAAAGGATAATTTTAGATCACTATAGCCATTATATCACATTGCATTTTTTAAAAATTTGTCAAAGTTAACATATTTTCATTTATTGATTCTAACATTGGAGATTTGTGTGTGTGTGTGTGTGGGGGGGGGTGCAGTGTTTTCAGAATATGCTTTTTATTTTAAGAAATGTAAAAATGCAACTTGAATGCAAAATGGTTTATGTAGTTTATAGAGAACAAACTGAATGAACAAATGTATCAAAAATACAGGGCGCGATGGATAAATTGTCGCCATATTTCATGCATGCCTGTTTTGTTCTTGATTTTGTTGACAGTACGATACAATAGGTTCTGTTGGACACTGCCTGTGAAAAAAGAGCATCATGATACTGGAAATTTAGAAATCGTATGCTGTGCTGCTTGGCATTCGCACTGGAAGCTCAAATATGAACATTTCAGAGTGTTTGGTTATCAATGAGAAGACAGTGCAGAGAATTCAGAAAGAGTTTGATCAGTTTAATGGTGATTACAAAGGTATGGAGCTTGGAAAATTCACTCTTATCTTTTCTTATTAGAAAAGAATTCCTGAATTTGTTGGGGAAGTTCTCAGACTCGACAAGGTGGCCTACATCAAGTGACTTGAGGAGGTAGTGCTTCCCTGGATCAAGAGGGTGACTGCTGGAAGATTCTGTGTCTGGCAACAGGACTGCACCATGCCACACAAACAGGTAAACCTGGTCATGGCTGTCAGGCAATTTCTGCAACCACATCACCCCTTATATTTAGCAACTTAACTCCCCAGACTGCAACACCCTTGATTATAATCTGTAGGATGCAGTTGAGCGAGAGACTAACAAAACTCCTTGTAATAACAAAGATGAACTGAAAGCAAGGATTATAGCAGCATTCACCAACTTAAACAGGGTGACCTTTCAGAAGAGTTGCAAGAGATTCCAAAGTCATCTGGAAGCCATGGTTGAAGCCAATGGCAATTTTATTGAATAAATTTAATCTTTAGTATTTCATGATATTTTTGTGTAATTTTGCTAAATATCTGTTAAAATGAAATGTCTGTTATTTTCATTTTTATATAATTTAGATGGTAATTTCTCCATCACACCCTGTCCAGGTTTTTGCTTAGAAAGATCAAGAATTGTGGGGAAATGGAATTATATAGTAAAAAGAAATCTAAAGATTACAAAAGATAATGGTAATTACAAGAGTGCTGAAAAGTTCACGGTCCAAATCACTTTTCAAAATCTGATGAAAAATCAGAAATACTTTTATTTTATTACCTTCTTGGTCAAGCTAAGAACTTTTCAACATTCTTTTCATATGTTGTTCCCTAAAGCTAATATCTAAAATTAAATATATTTTATTTTTACTTAATAAACTGAACAATCTTTTGTTGCTCAATAGATTGACCAAAGTATTGATAAAAGAAGATTCCCGGTCATTTTTACAGCATATTTTTAGAGGTGGTAAATTTAAAAAAAAAAATGGCCCTTCAATCAAATGGGCTATATCACTCATTTACCTGTTTCTGTAAATTTATTATTCACACATTTTTGTATTAGATGAGTATTTTGTAATAAATTTAATTTACCAAATATCTTTAATGGAATCACCCCTCAACTCATCAAATCTTTGCAATTGGTAGCAATGTACTTGGTTTTGACACTTCTATAGATTTTATCCTGACCACTGAAAATGCTCTTATCATACCAATTCCAATTAAAGTCTAAAAAACTTAGAATGGAGTCTGAAATCTTTTAGTTGGTACAACAGTGTTCCACTACTGATTCAGTGCTAGAAGAAAAGATTGTGATGCTATTGAAGTCTTTTCATGTTTTATTGACAGCAGGTATGGTTCATACTATTTGTATTTTTATAAGAGATACTTTTCCTGTATTATTCTACTTGTGTCCTTTCATTTTGTTTTGTCTTCCTCTGAAGATTGCTGAGAAAATTCTCCCTTGAAAATTATGCAAGTTAGAGTGCCATGTGAGTGTTATTACAAGTAGATTTCTCCTCAAGAGAGTATGGATGGAGAAATAATGTACCCCTTGGTTCTCTGCTTCTTTTGCAACTAAATACAAATGCAGGAAATGGTCAGTATTGCTTTCTTACCAAGTGAACAACTGTCATCTCTGATAATAGCACAATCAGACCATTCATTTCTTTTTTACATAAACATGGTTTATGATAAAAATTACATTTTTGGCTGTTTCTATCAATTATATAAATTTCTGTATCTTGTGTATTTCATGTTTGTGCTTCAATTTTTCTCTCATATATTCTTATTAAATTGTGGAATATTCTTTGAATATTCTAGATTCTTGAACTGATTGGCATTTCAAACATTTGAAGCTTGATTTGGAAGATGAGGATAAAAAAAGGAAATGTGTGTTCACTTATTTTAGTGTATTTTACTGTCTGTGTGAGCTTTCTACTTGTTATATTAGAAACAGAATTGGTTTGGATTTTAACATAAATGTTGCTATATTAAGTTTTTTTTTGTTTTGTTTCATATGAGAATCACTCCTTTCATATATGTGAAATTCATTACAAATGGAAATATCTACTCTATAGGTTTTCCTCTTTTGTCATAGACTGACCATATTAGTATTTAGCTGAGTAAATTAATCATGTATGGCATTTATTTATTTATATATATACACACACACACACACACACACACACACACACACACACACTATTTTCAACATCAAAATCAGATTACAATTTAGATATTTAGAATGTACCCATAGCTAATGGCTTGTCTCTGATAAAAACATGGAATGTCAGTATGGTTTTAAATGTTCTTCATTATTTATTGCCAGCTTTCAAGCTTTAGGCAACTAGAATTCTTATGAAGAAATCTGGCTTCCAGTCCCCTCCCTTCCAGTGCTTTCTCATGCATGCATATGAGTGTATTTTTCAAAAGTCTTTTGAGGCAGCAGTTTTTTTTTTTAATAAATTTTGGATTTTCAATTTAGGTTAGTGGCTGTCAGTTTTGTATCAATTTTCAATCCACACAATTAGTGATTATTTTTTATAAATTGAAATTTTGTTTAGGTTTAACTGGATCTATACCTATTTCATTTGTTTTTTTTTTGTTTTTTTTGTTTTGTTTTTTTTATGTATATCTTAGAAATGTGAATACTTTGTATAGCTACAGGCATTAGATCCCTAATTTGCCACCCTTCTTTGCTATGGGCTGCAAGATGACAGCAACTGTCAACTCTATTCCATCTACACTTTTCCACTCAGAATCTGGCTACTTCTCTGTCCACCATCCATCCATCCATAGTGGTTACAAATCACCACCCTCCCTTCTTTCCTTCCTGTTTTCTGTGTCTTGGAGTGGAGTCATTTCAAGCAAGTAGCAAATATGTTTCAGCTTAAATTGAGGTCACAGTTAGTTTGGAGGAGGAGGAGAAAAACGGGGAGGAGTAGGAGGCTGCTTAAGTTGAGAATGAAAAATTCTCTTCTCATTCTCTTTACAAATTTTTTTATTTTTTAATTTTTTCCCCTACCTCCAAGGTTTCCTGGTGATTTTAATAGAAGATATATTGATTATTTGTATACTGTGCTGCTCGCCTCTCTCACACTCTCTATCACTCTGCTTGCTGTGCAAGTTTTCCCAGTTAAAGAAAAAAAAATTAATTCTCTGAAATTAGAGATGAAATGAAGTATTATAACCTGGCGTCAGCTTGTTATAGTCAAAAGATAAAGCTACTTACTAATGATCATTGCATTTGATGTAAATGTTATAATCATAATTATGTGTGCATATAGATACACACATTGTGTGTGTGTGTATATATATATATATATATACATACACACACACATACGCATGGTGTGAAGTATTAAAGTAAGTCTATATGTATAGGCATGAGAATTTGTGCACGTTTTATACATATTTTGCTTCTGTATCTGTATTAGATGTACAAGTTTATATGTACATAAATATATTCTTCCATATATATCAAGAGATTTGATAATGCATGTATATCTGTCTCTGTGTGTGTATATATATATATATATATGTGCTGGGTAGATATCAGCATAATACAAAACGCTACCGAAGGAAAGAAAAAAATACTTAGACTAAATTAAAAGTATTTCAACATTTTTAGCAATGTTCATTTATTGTCAACATAGTTCATTGAATCATGTATACATATAAGAACTCAACTTATCCACATTCAAAATAGCATGAAAGGACATTTCAAAATTTTCAGATGTTGCTTTTAGATAACTTAATAATGAGATGTTCACCAATGACCATATGCCACATCTGTACATATATGCAGAGATATGCATTTATTACTTTAGATTAGCAGTCATATTAATGTTGGCCAGAGTGAGAGAAATGTTTTCAATTTGATTACAGTCAAGAGTTTTAATACAAATCCAAAAGGTTCTTTAGTCTTTTAACGGCTGCTAATTTTTCTTCTTTTCCTTATCAACCATAAATTATTATATTCTAATGGATCAGGAGAAAGCAGAATAACTTAGTAGGCAAATATGATGATTACTTTAAATAAGCAGCCTTGCAGACAAAATTGCCTAATAATCATATGGATATTTGTTCTGATATCGTCTTTATACTAAACTTTTAAAAATCTATGGCAAAACTTACTTCTTAAAGAAGTCTTGGATACTTGTCAGTCACTCAGCATTTGACCAATCATCTGAAGTCTTATCATTTTCCTTTATAAATAATGATCTGGTCATATTTATAATTCAGATATATAACCTTAACGTGACAATATTTATTTGATCTGTGTTTGTTTTAGTTTTTAATGCATAGTAATTAAAAAAAAATCAATATCGGTTGGAGTTCTGACTATTCTTTTCATTAAATGAGTCTCAAGCCAGAAGGATCTCTTGTGCATAACAATTTATGTTAGCGTCAACCAACATAAGACTGTGAGGGTAACTAGAGCTATAGTGATTCTTCAAAGTCTGCTTCCCTTGACAATCTGCAGGATGAAAAGGGAAAAAATTAAATGACAACAAAGACACATACATATAGAAAAATGCCTCTTGTCTTTTGATTGAAGTGTTCATATCTTTCCTTAACATGAAATACTGCTGCTGCCACTGCCACCACCATCAACACCAGTGCAGCTGCTGCTGCTGCTATCTATAGCCACCAGCAGAACATCAAGCATTTAATTAAATAGGAAATGTTAGTAGGATATTAGAATAGAGTTTACATTGGAAATCAGTGAATGGCGTCTCTTGTAGCTCATCCGCCACCTGTGTTATTTGAACCTTCCTCTTTTATTTCTGTGTATGTGTGTTTGCTATTATTCACTAGAATGGTTACACTGATTCCACAGACTTTCTCAAAGTCAAAAACTGTGACCATTAAATTCCTTTTACTGCCATCTTTCATTAATATAATCAGGTTGTTTGTCAGATTATAATAGCAGCATATACGGGGTGCAATGGGAAAATTGTCGTCATTTTATATTTTTGATGCTTCATGTTTGTTTTTGATTTTATCAATTAACCAGTATAATAGGGTCAGTTGGGCACCATCTGTGAGAAAAAGAGCACCATATCACAATTCGTTCCACCAGAAATTTGGAAGCAGCTTAGTATTTGGGTGTCAATCAGAGAACAGTGGAGAGGATTTGGAAAGAATTAGATGATATATCCAGTCAACATCCTGCTGTTTTAGAGTGATCACTAGTGATGGTAACATTATGTTTCCTTTCATCTTCCCACAGTATCTCAGGCTCAACACGGAGGCCTACATTAAATGCCTTGAGTAGGTAGTGCTGCTCTAGGTCAAGAGGGTGGCTGCTGGAAGACCTATGTCTGACAACAGGTCTCTTCACCATGCCACACAAGCAGGAGAATCCAGTCATGGCTGTCAGAAAGTTTCAGCAACTGCATCATCCCTTACATCTGGCCACCTAACTCCCCGGACTGCAACCCCCTTGATTATATATGAGGCACAGTTCAGTGAGAGACCAGCAAAACTCCTTGTAATAACAAATATGGACTGAAGGCAAGAATTATAGCAGTATTCACCAACTTAAACAAGGAGATGTTTCAAAGAGTTGCAGGTGATTAAAAAGTCATCTGGAATCTATGGTTTAAGCAAATGGCAATTTTATTGAATACATTTACTTAGTATTTTATGATATTATTGTGTAATTCTGGTAAATGTATCTGTTAAAAATCAGTGTTATTTTCGTTTTTGCATAAGCAAAATATTTTGAGAGCATGTTGTTGTGAAATGTAAATCTTTATATAAATGAGTTAGAGCAAATAAATTTGGCCAAGAATACATTTTTATTTTCTAATCTAATCTAATAATCTTTAATCTTATTTGCTATGTAGTGGTCAAGATTAAAGTAAATTTTCTCAATACAAAGTAATGATATTTAGGATCACATGATCATTTGACTTTCAAAATATGCATTAAGTGAATGTTAATGAAATTATTTATCAGGTGTATTTAAAGATAAAAATCCATGGTTCTGTGATTTGGAACTCATTAATCCTTGTTTTGTAACATGACCATTTGACTACTTAAGATACCAATTATGCATTTAACAACAACCACCACCAGAAAACAAAAGTTTACAACATTTATTTTCTTAATACTTTTTTTAAAATAATTAACTTGTTAAATCAATACAAAAGCTACAGATTCATTACTTATTCTAGAGCTTATGATAGCAATGCAAACATGATTCTCTTAAATGTGAAATATAAAAATGAAATACTGTAAATTTTAGAACATTTTTCATGTTCACTTCAGTATGGAGGATGTTTTAAAACTTCATATCTTAACTATTTCAGTTTTGTGAGGCATGAGATCTGGCAGAATCAATCTCTCTCCCATATTTTAGATTTTGTGTCTTCTGTACTGTAAGAAAGCTGACATTTAGGCTATTCACCTTCTTCACCACAAATAACTACCATCTTTTCAAGCATTTGAACTTCTCATCTGAGATAAATTATTCAACAATAAAAGGTTTATTATTTTATCTTTCAAAGATTTTCTAACCTTTATGGGATGTTTACATCACAAACCCTTTATAAAACATTATAATCAGATGTATCCTATTCTCTAAAAATGTATTTATTTCTCTATTTTTAATTGATCATTTCATATGAAACAATATATTTTTTACTTTCATGGCTTTCCTGCTATTAAAGTTATATTATAAGCAATAAATCGTCTTTATGATGTAAAAATGATTACTTATTGAAGTTTAAAACTATTTTGTAAATGCATATACTGAGAATACTTTTAATGTGACTCTTAGAACAATGTTCAACTTTTTTTTTCTTATAAAATATTTTTCATCCTTTTGCTTGTATTAAAATTAAATTTCTCTTTTCATAGAAATTACCCTCATGTACATCAGAAATGTTCAGTTATGTGTTTAAATTGGTTTCATTTCAGGTAAATAGATTAAGAAGAGAAAATATTAAAAGACAGAAGTCCCATGAGGCCAAATCTTGAGTTGAATTTATGATTTAAAGTTTTCTTGTTCTATTAGATCATATTGATATTAGATATTCTAATCATAGATCTACTTTCACACTAGCACATGATAATGTTCACACATTTTTAGGCAATTTTTAAAATATTTATAGCATTGTATTTCCCTTCCATGCTATTTTTGTGTTAGGGGACTGGATGTTTGAAAGATCTTCAAATGATCAGGTATTTTTGATTTGTTTTTTTTTTTTTAATCTTTAAAATGAGAAGGAGACATTTTCTCCTTTTCTTCATATATTTTCCTTTTTCTCACTAATGTTAGTGGAAATGTTTGATAAAATATGAGTCATTTTATGTTTTCTTTTAACTGATCAGCAAATTTATTCATAAATGTACCCCCTTAAACTTGTAAATTTCTAAGTGATTGTATTGAGAGCATTATGCTTACAAAATCTGAAGTTCCACATGTATTAATCATTTATCCTCAATTTCTTTAAAAAAAATTTGAGTTAAAATTAAAGTAAAAATTCTCAATTTTCAGAATAATTATTTGATGTGGAGAAATTTAAGAAAACTAAGCTATTTTTTACAATTTTGTACATAGATATATCAGTTACTTGTTTTTTTTTTTTTTGTTTTTTTTTGTAAGCAACAATATATAACATGTATAGTGTCAATTTTTTTTTTTTTTTTTAAATTAAACATTACTGAAGTTAAATTTTAAGAATAACAATTATTTTATGATGTACTCCTTTTCAAGTCTATGTGGATAAATAGCCCATAGAATTAAAAAGTATTAAGTACAAAATTAGAATATATGCATTTTATATATGCCCTCAATTGAGGAGTTAGGATCATCAGAATTAATAAAAGAATTATTTTTACTCAATGCGTTTTCGGAGCTGAGAATTGTCAACGGAAATGTTCTCAGCAGGCATAAGATGATTTTTTTTTTTTTTTTTTTTTTTTTTGTGAAATAATATTTCATTGATTTTCATAACTGAATTCTAATAAAAAGATGTTGAAAGCTTTGGCAAAGAAAGCACTTCATTTTGTTCAGTTGAAAGTGGTTTACTTAATTTTTTGAGACAAGTGGCTGGCCTGGATAAACTTTGACATTTTTCTATACACTAATTGTTGCTCACATACCCACTCTAATAAGTTAATGGATGGTTGTGAGGTGCCCCCCATGAGTAAAAAAGCATTAATTACTCATGTGTGTTTACAGTCATATCATGTTGAATACACCGGTTCTCTCGTCTGATCACCGAAGTTAAGTAACATTGAGCCTGGTCAGTACTTAGATGGGTGACCGCTTGGGAATACCAGGTGCTGTAAGCATTTATTGACGGATGTGCATTGTGGTGCAGTGGATATCAGCTCGGAAAGAGAAATCGGGGAGCAGAGTTCAAATTCCAGTTGAATGCCCTGCATTCACTTATGCGCTAATACCTTTGGGAAAGGTATTAATTTGTTCCTTCCCTCCACTTATGGGTTAAATAACAGGACAGATTGGGTTCTGTAGCCTTGGCTGGCAACCAGTCTATACAGGATAGGACTTGGAACCCTTCCCTTAAACAAATCTTTCTCCATTGCTTGGGAGGAAGCTGGTTCAACCCGAACAGGGTGAATGCCGAAACAGGTACATCTCTTTCGGATCAATGGGTCAGTGCCAAACAAGGTAACAGTCATTAAGAAATTAAAACTTTTCTCCATGAAGCTTCAATCTAAAGATATGACAAACTTGCAGTAACTTCAGTGTATTTGCACTTCTAAAATCCATGTGATTATGATTTGATCTGATAAAGGAAGGCTATGAAAATATATCGTTATATCTGTTCTTTATCATGTAAGAGAATATGATAGCATCAACATTCCATTAATGGTACTCTTGTGATGGTTTGTGTCCAAGGAATGTTCATCAAGGGTTATATTTTGTTCTGTCATAAAAGTTTATATCATTAGAATAAAACCAGAGTTAAACCCTTAGTAAAACTAAGGTGGATTAGCTTAAATACTAATTATTTTTATATGAGAATTACATTTACTAAAGGTATTAGAAAATCTATCAGATTTGGTGATAAATAAAAAATCATCCATGTTGAAATTAAAAAAAAAAAAACAGTACTCTAAATGCCCTTTATAATAAGTTAAATGTCAAATTTTGTGACGTGGGTTTGGCCGAAAACATTTAAGGACCCTACCTCATATAGACATTGCTTACTTGAAAGATTAAATTCATAGCTATTTTGAGGTGGAAAATATTTTTAAAGTATTTACTTTAAGAGCAGTTTTCTTTCTTTATCATTATTTAGATTTTGTGATTAAAGTTTACAATATTTTTACCAGAGCTTTATTTAATCATCTTTTCTCTGTTATGGATCCTTAAAACAATACACTCATAGAATTAACTAATCAAGCAATAACTTTAAATTACTGGTTGATGATTCTTTCTATCGATGGCATCTATCTATGCTGCAGATGTTAAACAGATTCTCTTATGATTTAATTAATTAAGGCCAACATTTGTTTTGCTGTTTGAATGAAATGTTCCACCTGCGCTTAATGGATTTTATCATTGCAACAATTTGTAATTAGAGGAATCATATTTTTATGAAAATCAAGAATAAAGACGAGCTTTAATAACAATTTTCAGTTTATTCTTTCACAGAAAAGGCACAAGGGTGGGTGAGCGAAATGCTAGTCAATAAATCCACACTTTTAGTAATTCAGTAATACCAGAGTGTATAGAAAATGACATAAAAGAATTCACTGTAATCAGAATCACTTTCCAATTGAAGAAAAAAAGGAAAACATAGGATTTCAGTTGCAACACAATAATTGTTTCTCAATAACATTTTTATGTTGATTTTTTTTATATCAGAATATTTTATCCGAGATTTTTTAATAGCTACATTGCACCTACCTCTACTATACGTTCAGGATACAGTGTGTAAATTGTTGCCATTTTTATATTTTTAATTTCGCACATGCACATTATTTTTGATTTTCTTGACTGCATGGTATAGTAGAGCCAGTTGTGCACTGTCTGTGAGCAAAAAGCTTACCATGATGCAATTCCCTCTGCCAGAAATTTGGAAAAGATATACTGTACAGTATGGCATTCACACTGTAAACTACAGTACAAAAATTTCAGAGTATTTTGGTGTCAATCAGAGAACAGTGGAGAGGATTTGGAAAGAGATGATATATCCAGTCAACATCCTGCTGTTTTAGAGTGATCACTAGTGATGGTAACATTGTTTCCTTTCATCTTCCCACAGTATCTCAGACTTGACATGGAGGTCTACATCAAATGCCTTGAGAAGGTCGTGCTGCCCTGAGTCAAGAGGGTGGCTGCTGGAAAACCCATGTCTGACAACAGGTCTCTTCACCATGCAGCACAAGCATGGCTGTCAGACAATTTCTGTGATCCCATCACCCCTTACATCTGGCCACCTATCTCCTCCAGATGGTAATCACCTTGGTTATTATTTGTGCAGTTGAGTGAGAGACCAGCAAAACTCCTTGTAATAACAAAGATGAACTGAAGGCAAGAATTAAAGCAGGATTCACCAACTTAAACAAGGAGACTTTCAGAAGAGTTGCAGGTGATTCCAAAATCATCTTTAAGCCAATGGTGATTTTATTGAATTATTATTCTTGGATAACCACTCAAAATAAAATTATTACAAATAAATCATTTTATATAGAATAATTATATAATTCTGCACTAGTGAACTAATCTTTAGCTTTGACTTGAATCTATATATAAATGAGCCAGTCTTATTCAGTTTATTCAATTAACAGCTTTTTACCATCTCAGTCATGTTTACTTTAAGTAATTAGTTTGTTATAATTAAGATCTAAAATGTGGTACATATGTGTGATGTGTAGATATGTATCATTTAATCAAATTTTCACTGTAAGCTAAATTCTGATCATATTACAATAGAAGACCTGTAAAAATATTGAGAGTTGCGGTGCCTTTATAATGCAAAATGACAAGAGACAATGATTTTCTTTTTACTCAACACTTCATACAATATAGAACAAAAGTGAAAAAGAATTTATGAATGAAGTTCTTTACATTCTCATGAAAAGTAGACATTGAGCATAAATCTCAAAAGAAAAAGTATATATTTGTAATTAAATTTCTTTTTCTTCAGAGACTCTTTGAAGTCATTGTGGCTGAAAAGAACTCATATCAAATTGTAAAAATTTATTAAAAGGTCTGGTAAAAAAGCCAGGTGAGGGAGTTTCATAACCCAATTCATTCAATTTCTGCAGAGATATTTGCAAGACCTACTGTTAGGCATTGTCATGGAGAAGAATTGGTCCTTTTCATTTGAACAATGTTGGACATAAATATTGCAGTTCTTGGTGCATTTTGTCTATTTTCTGGCAAAGACCACCTTTTTGATACAGGTTTGGTTTGGGGAAATGTTTTGGTACTTCACCTCAATCAGATTCCTGTGTACAATGCTGCTAATTATTACATAGAATCCGTTTTCTGCATGTTTCAATGCAATCAAGGAATGGATTAATGTTGTTGTGCAAAAGAAGTGCAAAGCAGACTAGATGGCAATTTTTAAAAAAAATCTTATTCAGCTCATTGTTCAAGTTGTGGATTTTGTGCAAATATTAAATAACTGATGAATGGCTAATTCTTCTACAATTTCTCAAGTTGTTTTTCATGGGTCCACTTCAGTCATGACCCTTGCTCAATTGGTTATCATCAATTACAGAAAGACATCAGCAACCTCCTTTGCCTTCAAGGATTTCATCACCATTATAAAATGTTTTGTACCAATGTTGAGCTTTACATTGGTTGATGGTCATTTAGCTAATCTTTGGTTGATGTGGATCATTCTTACTGCTATACATTCTATTTTTAACTAGCTTCATAAAATTGCTTGAATCTTCTTTTTCATCTTTAAGAGTCCAAAATAAGAAAGGTGGAAAAAGAAATAATTAGTGTAAATGAGTAATAAAATTCAGGGTTTAAAATGGTATATGACCATATTTAAATAATAGCTTATTTTAAAAGTATGAAATAGGAAAAATAGTAATTATTTTTGCTTCAACCTAATAGAATATTGACCAATTAGTATCTGTGAAAAAGAAATTAGTAAATCAAATATGTCTGCCTTCAAAATTAAGCCATTATGATACTATATGAATTAATGTATTTTCCTCAACTATATTTCTTTTGTATAAATAGTATTTTAATAATAAAATGATTACTTATCGCTGCAGTTTCACAGATACTGAAATCCACCATCAGAACACAAAAAGTTCATTTTTAAAAAATTAGATGCTTATATTACATCATAAAAATACTTTATACAAACATTGCTAAATGCATACAATTTGTGTTTTACATTTCATAAAATAAAACTTCTTTGCAATAAAATTATTTTTCTTATCTTTATTTTTGCTCATGATATACAATCATGAGGTGGTGCTATGTAAACATATTTACTAATTTGCTTGGTTTTCTTTCAGTAACAAGAGTCATCAATATTTTAAAAAATTGGTATTAAGTTATTTTTGTAAAATATCCAGTATATATTTATATGAGCAATATATCATGGTTTTTAGTTTATAATATCTATTCTTATTAAAAATATTGATAATTTGTTTTGAGATTCTCATTTTATTAAGCAAACAGTGTAATATATTTTTTATTTATAAATAAATCCAAAAGATAGTGGACTCAGAAGTATATGCTTGATTAGCATAATATTCTGCATAGCTGAATAAATTATTTTATTCTTTGACCTGTTAATATGTGCTCCTTAACAGTCTATAACTATCATTAATCTTTCATCTATTGATTTTTAACTTTTCTGTTGTTTTAACTTACAGTAGTTTTTAATTGCTTCCCTGAGACCTTCTTTGTTTGAATATGGTTTACAATTCCCATATACATTTCATTTAATGATTGGTCACAAGTTTTCTTTGTGATTAATCTAGGACCTTTGAAACATTTTGTTGGCAAAGTGGGCCATAATCAGCTTTGCAGAATGTAACAGAACAAAATAATCTTGCATCTTTACCATAAACCTTTGATTCATGCCACTCAAAAATAAAAAAAAATGTATCTTGTCCAAGAACTTAACAAGTTTCTGCATTTATCTTGAACCATCATCAATTTGGAAAGGTCCTATAATTTTACTGCTTATAATACTAACCAAAAACATTACTCTATTGTCTTCTAAGTAATGTTGGTTGACTACAGGGTGATTAAAAAGTAACTCCCCATTTTAAAATACTTATAATTTATTTATGAACTACATTTTTTTACAAGAAACGGATATGTGATGAAAGTGTTTAGCATGAGGTTTTATTTAAAATTTGATATGGGCACCAGATTTTGCTACTAGCTTCTTGAACTGTTTAGTAATCGCATCAACTAATTTCACTAAGAACTCTTGTGGTATGGAAGACATAACTTCTTGTATTCTCCCTTCAAGTTCTTCCAAAGTCATGGTTTGGTATAGTATTGGTATAGTAAATGTTCTCTCTTAACCAACCCCAAAAGAACACTTAAGGACTCTGAGATGGCCACTCAAACATAAAATAGGGAATTACTTTTCAAAAACCCTGTATTTCTTGGAATCAGGTCCATTCAGTGTAGCTCTATATTTATTCCTAAAGTTTACTGCCAAGAAATCATATTTTTTGTGTACTTTTTCATTCTACTTAGATTTCGCTTTATGATGTTTACTTAAAAGTGGTCATTTTACTTGCTTTCATATTTTTAGTCATCTGTTCAACATTTTTTGCAATAACTTTATTACATCTTGTCTTTTTTTAGGTCATATTTTTCTTATACCCATGCCAATCTTTATATATTTGGAATTTCAATAATTTCAATGACTATACTGTTATTATTTACACGTAGCCTATTGTTCATATCTTTATTGTTGCTATCACAATGTTTCACCCATTGTACCCACTGGCCTTTATCAAATGTATGTTGATCCATGTAACCTACAGAGTATTCTAAACTGAACTCATTATTCAATCTACAGGGTGTAGTTTATTTTTGTTCCACTAGCCATGTCTAGGGATATCTTGTCTAGTTCTTATTTTAGTACTATGCAGTTATCATTCACCTTATTTTCTACTGAGTGAAAGTACAGGTACAGGGATTGAACTTACAATTACTATGTTACCAAATTCATGAACCAACACTTTAATTCACTAAGATATTGTGGATCCAAAGTGGGGTAATTCTGTATACAGAACTTGGAGCCTTAAACCTAACCTGCCCGCTGTTGCTTGTTATGCTTGACTGCACACACTATAGTTTTTTTTGTTACAGCTGCAGCTGCTGAAAATCTGTTACCATTTGTTTTTCTTTGTTAGTGGCTTCAATATCATATTTATTTTATGCTAGGCATACTAAGGAGGTTTTTGTAACCTAGTATGTGCTGTTTCTTTCAAATGTCTAACACTCCAGTGTTCTTCCATTTTCTCTTAATTCCAGAGGCTGATGACTACATTTTTCCTTTTATACATGATAAACCATACTTGATTTCATTGTTTTTCCTCACAATACAGCTTTTCAATTTTCCTTCTGGCTTACTTTTAGTAGGTGGCTTGCTTTCACTTATATTTTTTGCCACAACTGTAAGGAATAGAGTACACACAGTTTTTAGTCATGCTCTACCTCAGTGTTAGGTTTGACTTGATAGAAATTTCTTTGTAGTGAATTTATATGGACTACAGACCTTCAGAATGTTTTTCAATAAGCCTTTAATACAAGGCAGACAGACCATGGCAATTTTATGGTCTTCCTACATGACCCTTCTATTTCTCCCTGCAAATTCTGATGTTACATTTGCAGGGTAGTTGTTGTTGTTAAGGGCAGCTTGATGCTGCTCATTTTCTATTTGTATGTGTCTGAATATAAATAGTGTAATAATAATGACATACATTATAGTGTTATATATCTTTATGATATTATAGCCCTAAAGTTGCATAATAAAATCTCACATCACTAAATAAATTATACATATTTCTAATAAAAACATATTACAATCTGAAAGTCACATGATTTAATCATATAATCTTATTTAATTCAAATTATTGTTCTCATTTCAGTTGTTATAGATGTTACAGTCACAACATTTAGATGAAGTACCAAAATATATCTATAATAATATCTATAACAAAGATAAGAATAATTTTTAAAAAAAGTGTTTAAGTATATTAACAATTTCTCATCTCCAAAAAAAATAAAATAAAATTAACCAAAAGTGATAGGAACCTGCTATGATAAGCAAATGTTGAAACTATCTGATATCAGAATTAAAGACTTAAAAATACAAATCACTAATGGTCTTCAGAATGGTTGAATAGTGAATATAGAAATTGGTTAATCAGGTGTTACGGTCATTTTGTGTTTGTGAGTTCAATTTCTGGATCAGACAGTGACATTCATATGCTCTGGTTCAGCAAGAAAGAAAAAGAAATGACATCGTAAAAAAAACAAAAGGAAAAGAATAATAGCACAATAATCGACAAATGCAGGATATCAGCCAGAAGAATGGACTCTTGAAGATGACTAGAGGGTATTTGGTTGAAATTTTTCTTATAATGGCATCTATAACAATCAAAAATGTGAACAATAATTTGAATAAATTGAATAAGTTAAAGTATACTGACAATTTATCACCTCAAAAAGAAAAATCAAAGAAAATTATCAAATATAAATATATCATGAAGATTTTACCAATATTAGTTGCTTAATAGAAGTTTTGTGAAAATGTAAACTTTAATGATCAAATCTGATGTGGCATGATTCCTTAGACATTTGTCAATACAAAAAGAACCTATACTTAAAGAAAATGATTTTTGGTTACTGCATAATCGATATAATCATCAGTGTATTAATGGAAAAAAAAAAGAATAGTATTCATCAGTTACATATATCGATTATGTGTTGATCCAGTTTATTAATATTTCATTAATATCTATTCATTAGCAAAATCTTTTATAAAAGGTTTTCATAAACTTTGCAGTTTGCATAATTTCTGATGAAATCCACTTATTGTATAAAACAGTATTTTTATTAACCTTTGTTATATAAATACTGTTGTTGAAGTTATATTTAAGTTATCCCACTAACTTAAAAATGTAAGAAAAAGTTATCAGCAGAATCATAAGATTTTTTTTTTAATTCAGGTCTTTTTTGATTGCTATTCATAATGTTTTCCACATTGAAGATTTTTGAAGATAAGTGATTTACTATTGTGAAACTCTCTAATATTAGACACTCCATTACTAACACTCTAGACAAAAATATATCCACTGGATTCAAAGGGATAGACTTTTGTATATTTGTCATCACACAAGGAAATTGTACTTACAGCTATTATTCAAATAAGTAGTCACAAAGCAAGACACCATATTAAATTAAATGAATATTTATACCTGGTGAAAGCCCAGTGGAAGTAGATCTGGTAACAAAAAATATATTGCAATGAAGAGCTATAGGAATAGAATATCACTAATATAAATTGGGAAAATATGTCTTATTCTAAGTCATTGTTATAATTGTAACTGCTTGGGCATTACATACTTTACAAATACAAAGCTACCCATTGATGCATAACTTCTGTTTGTTGTTTTGCAATAAGAGATTTGGGCTTTTTTCTATCTTGACATTGTAAGAAATTTATTTTGACCATATAATTAATTGAAGCACTTTTAGTATTATGAAAAGCAACTTTTAGTTTCTCTTTGCTCAATACAGAAGTGGCTGTTGCCCCTACAAAATATGTTCGTCTGGTTTAGTTTGAAAATCATAGATTTTTTTTTCATCTGTGAGTATTAACAGGATTTGAAAACTTGAGATTGAAACATAAATCTGTAAGATTTTTTTACTACTTCATTATTGGCATTTTCTTTGATGAGGAAAAATGTTTGATTTGTGTAGAAAATGGTTTCATTTTAAAAAGAGGAGGACTGAGAATTAATAAAATATACAAAGATATTAGCAGTAAATGTTTTCATTCCACTTCCTGCTGGCTCCTATCAGTTAAAAAAACATTTAAAAGAAGCTTTATGATTTCATAGACTTTGCAAATAAGAGAATAAAAATAATCATAGAAAATTGTTTTTTTATAGTCTAAGAAGAAAATTTATTTTAATCTACATTCAGACATGAAATAGTTTCTTTTCTAAATTAGCCATTACTGTGAAGCCTTTTCTGTTCTCTAATCTGATTCATCTCACCTATCTCTTTATTCTGCCTATGATTGCTTTTTTAACAATGAAGATAAATATATGATCTTCCAATTCTTCAAAAGGAATATTATTCAGCCAATATATATTATACAATTTCCTAACCACTGAGTTCATAACATGTTCACATGTAAAAAATTAAAAAAACAAGTTTTAAGACAAAATCTCAGTCTTCTATTCTGGATAAATGGGCATTGCTTACAGCTTGGCAGAGACCACTGGGATTTGACAAAGTATATTTCTATGATAGAACAACATAAACACAAATGATTGATGCCTGTTCTGAACTCCTAGAGGATAAGTGAATATATAAGCCTATATTATTTACTTAGATATTCCATTGTGAGCAACTTTGTTTGGGTCAGTTGGCCCTTTCTTGTAGAGAAAGGATGCATTCCCCCAGGATACTTCAACTTCTGTTATTCACTCATTGGAAGCAAGATGCTGCAATTCTCTCTACAATCCTGGCACAAAAAGCATCTTTTTTCATCTTCTTTGCAAGCCAACTCATAAGTAGAAAAGATCTACCCCACCCTAAGTTAAAATCTTCCTTCCACACATCCCATCTTATACATCACTGGTCATGTTGCTCAGTGAGCTGACAGAAAAACGAGATTCTTTCTTTTTTAGTCTCTCTCTCTTTCTCTCCTGTATAATCTTTTAATAATTGTTTTATTTTTGTATATTATCCATTGCTAATTTTATTTCAATTGTACATTTGTCAGTCTGTGATGATTGGCTCTGATTTCATGCATGCATACTTACATACACTCAAAGTATATGCATGCACTACATATTCTCTTAATTAGGATACAAATCTATATTATCTATTCTCTCGTGTGTGTGTGTGTATATATATATATATATATATATATATACACACACATACTACTCTAGCACATATGAGTTACTAACAATGTATTATACTGTTATAAGCAAAATTGTCTATACTACACCCGTAAGGTTACTTATACAACATACATCTGTATCTCACATACACACATATTTATGTGGCACCCACACATACATCCTTATGTACACACCCTTTTGTCAACTTATAAGATTGGTGAAGGCCATCTTACTCACTGCTAGCATCTATGGCTGCTGCTGACATCATTGCATTGAAATTCAATAAATTCATATAGTCAGAATTTAATTTAATCTATTTATCTTTTCTTTTTTTTTATTTGAAACTCTGTTGTATGCTACTACTACCACCACTACCACTGCTGTCATGAAGCCAGGATTATCACTTGGCTCTGTGGAAATGTATTCTTTCTTTAACTGCAGCCCCCACCATTCTCTCCATCTTAGATGAATGTGCTCTCTTGACTATATCTATCCTAATTAATGAATATTCTTATCTCCTAAATAAAAAGGATAAGAATCTTTTCATTGTTCACTATTGTCACTTACGTTATGTTATAATGTCAGTATTGCTGTCATCAATATTGTAGGGAACAGGACAAACAAAGTAAAGTTTCAGGAGAAAAAGCATGAGGTTTTCTTGTGAGATTGTCCCAAGAGGTGAGAAGTCCTCTGTGTGTTTACATGCATATATACACCCACTTGTCTACTCACATATGCTTACCATAAAGAAAGCAATTTTTGCATGTTAACAACAGGAAGGCCATTAATTATTTAAGACAAAAAATTGTTTGTTCTGCTTGACTTCATATTTTCTTTGATAAGCCTGACTCTTTCCTCTAGAGGCTAGTTATAAAAGTATATGCCTGTTGAAGTAGATGAATGCATGTATGTTTACTTCTTTCTCTTTATCCAGTATAGGGTACTGGGATCCAAACTAGGTAGCTAGATCCTAATCTGCTATGCTATAGTCACCACATTTACTTTATACTTGTCACCCTTCACACAGCAATCTATTGATGACAATGATAAACAGCAGCAGTAGTACTTATAAAAATATATGTATATATCAACACTACACTTGTACATTTTCCTATAATTAAATTTTCATAGTTAAACCATTGGAGTCCTAAATTTTTAAGTACTGGCACAAGAATCAGTAAGGCTTTTACTGCAATAAACATGACAAAAGCCTTGAGCAAAATATTCTTAGTAAGTGTACTTTTAAAATTCTACACCATTTAGCTTATTGTTAACACGTGAGATTAAAAACATCAAGGAGTAAAAATCAAGATGTGCTGTACCTGGTGCCACAAGGGGCCGCTAAAAAGTTCTTAGAGGCTTAAGTTGAAAAAAAAATCTGTTTGATCAGTTGGTCAAATTTTGGGAAGTGTGTTAGGCCTGGAACTTTTCAGCACTTCCTCTTACAAATTTTCAATAAAAAAAGACAATTTTTTATTCACTCCTGGACTAAAAGCTTTTATTTTATAATAAAACTCCTTCAATAGTATAAGTATGACTAGTAACGAAAAGAAATATTTATAGTTAAGGTTTTGAAAAGCAAGAAAGGATTTCTTTTGGAGGAACATTTTTTTATTGGTTATTGAAATATTAAATCATTATAGCTCTGAAAATTACCCACAAAAATTAAGAAATGTGATTTTTTTATTAATGAAATGCAAATATGTATTTTATCTGCCATTTGAAATAATTCTTTTAAAAAATTATTTTAATAACTGTTAAAATGCATTAATGCATATTGCTAAATCAAATCAAATCTCTCTTTTCAAGAGGCAATTAAAATTGAATCATAAATTATTAAAGTCTGTAGCTTAAGGTCAATAATAAGAGAAAGATAATACCAGCTGCAAGACTAAACACTTGTTAATTACTTATCTTTTCATTTGCAAAATTATTGGTGCTATTCACAATTTTTAAATTTTTGTATTGTCAAGTCTCTACTGCTGCTTGTCCTGTAAGGTTAAGATAGATAGTCTCATATTAACTACTAATTTTATTACAGAAAATATGGTTCCCACAAGTACCTCTGCTCAGGAGCAAAGTCTATGTTCTTATTTTTGTGCTCAACCTGAAGCAATCTTAATGAAACCTCATGCACAAAGATTGGCTGAATATTGCAATTGGCTTCAGCACACTTAGAGTATTTCAAGTGTTGGTCTTAAATATTCAGCTATATTCCTTGTTATTGTTTGTGTTTGTACCTTTGAGGCTTGCTAGCTTTTGACTTTTCTCCTTTTTTCTTAATTATATAAAGCTATGTCTTCTGACTAGCAAAATTAATTTATTGCTCTAATTTACTCTCCTGAGAAAGTAGTTCTGAATTTCCTCTTATAACTATTAAGTATAGATTTTGGGTATTATGTTTCTTGCCTGCTTATATATATATATATATATATATATATATATATTATATGAGAGAGAGAGAGGGAAAGAAAGAAAACTTATTGGTCTCTGTCAAGGTTGACAGTGGAGATAACAGCTTTCTACTGTTATTTCATGGTTTCAGAACAGTAATTATAAGAGAGGCTGAGTAATTACAGGAGAGGTGTTTACCAGTGTGTATATGTGCACAATCACATCTGTAACTGTTGTGGTATACCAGTAGCAGTGATAAAGTATGTATATCAAGATATCTGGTGATACGACATAGCACCTAGAAAAGTTAATTCATATCTTTCCAAAGATCATTAGTGTTAAGTGAATATAAGGAGCCTTGGCCAAAATTCCAACTCAGTTCACCAGTTTTGTGTTAGTAACCATTATGCCACCTCTGCACCTCCTGAGAATGAGACAACTATATAAGCACAATAACAAATATTTTTATTTTTATATTTATGTACATGTGAGACAATGTATGTGGGTTGTGCTATATTTTGTGCATGTACTTGTTTCTGTAGTTGGGTGGAAGTAGGTATAGGAGTGTGTGTGAATTGTTCAGAAGTAGTTTTTATAAAATATCCCTTTGATGGTCACTTGTATAATGTTACTTTCAAACAATTGCCTGTTCGTATTGCCCTCCTTTATAGACTTTTTATATTTCTCTTTGTCATTAAGTTTTAATGATATGTGAATTTTGTATTCTTTCTTTTTAAAATATACTTTCAAGAGATTTCTAGTCCTAATAATTGAACAGTGTTTTTCTGATTCTATTCCAGTCTCTTTCACAATTTGTATAACATAAAGTGTTGCAAGAAACATTCTGTACTTGTCTTTTTTCCAGACCTTTTCACACTTGTGCTTTTCTTGAGTGTAACAAAGCCTGTTGTCATTTTCTGCCAGGTGAGAATTACCATCAGCTAAGGCATCATACTGAAATCTTTACTATATGGATAAATTATAGTTAATGAATCTCATTTACACTGCATCAAACTTGAATCTTCTACCTCAATCTCACTCCATTTCTTTAACTATATGCATGCTTCTAGAACTGCCAAAGTAAATTAACAACAAGGATCCTTGCAAATGGCTTAAGGTTTTGATAACACTAAATTAGTTGGATACGGACAAATCTCTTTCACTGCTTTCTTCATGATGTAATAGCTATAAGTTGATTCTCTTAGTGATGATGGCAGTCAGTTCTATCTAGATACAAAGTATTCTGATTGGCTGTACATTCTCATCCACCACTTCTTCTCTCAGATATTGGTAGTGATGATGAGAATGCTTCAATAAAGATTAGAGCAGATATAGTTGACAGCACTAGATTATCTTTGAAGTTGATGGTTCTAATATAAAATGTAGTACCGAGTAAAGAAGTATGAATCCAGTGAGTCTATGTAGTTAGCAGAAGCATTAGGTTGCATACTATTACCTGCAGATGCATCATTATAAATCATTCTTGTAAAATTATCTTGATGATTGCTTTTACTTTCTGACCACTTTAAGGTTTATTAGTCATTATTAGTTTTAAGTTTTTTTGTTTTTTTTTTGTTTTGTTTTATTCTGAGAACTTCTTATCCTGTTGATTTCCATTTTGGCAGTAAGATTCTGTGCTGTAACTATAAATGGGATTGATAATCCCTTTTAACACACGCAAAAAGTCAACTGTCTGTGCCTGTCATTAATTATAAATATAGTTAGATGATAAAGTTGATAAATTTGCATAATAGATATGATACCTATTCTGAAGTTTACTGAATAGGCGTACAATTGATTCTAACATTACAAAGTGTCATACATTTTTATTAGTTTTCAAGCAGTATCATAATTTCATTGGAAAATATCTGAATCTGATACTCAAAAAGCAAGTAATAATTTATAAATAACTTTTTTACACATTTAAAGCACATACATATACATACATGTACACATGTATGTATGTATGTGTGTGTGTGTGTGTGTATATATATATATATATATATGTGTGTGCGTGTGTATGTGTTTCAATTGATTTACATACACAATAATACTTTTTATTTGATGTTTGACTGATTATGTTAAATTAATATCTATACAAATGGATATCAAGTTCTGCTGGCATAGAAACATTTTATGGCTGATTCTCATTAAAACCCAAAACTTGTGATGAGCATAAATAATCCCAACTTAAATCAAGCTAAGTAAAGAACAGTTCTTTTGAGGGACTTTGATACCCCTTTTAAGTCTGTGTCTAATTTATAAACTATAAAAGGGACTAAATGATAATATTGTTTGCTATTTAAATTTGCTTGTCTGTGGCTCACATGGATATAACAAAAAAAAACATATTCCTTTAAAAGTATTGAACTTATTTTTTTTTCTTATTTTTTTTTTTACCAAAGCAGCTAACTATATGAGGGATAACAAAAAAAGTTCTCAGAACAAATCCTTCTCAAAAATGGTCAATTTGTGGAAGTAGATCAAGTTATGAATTTTTTCAGTGCTCCACTCACTGAACCAGGATCTTTTTAAATTAGTTTCAACTGAAAACATTATTTCTAAATATGTTCTTTGTAGATTGTGTATCGTACAAATACGAAGCCTGATATGAAAATCTTAATGAAAATCTAACAATCAGTTTTTGATTTTGGCTTGTAAAAGATCTAGCATCTTTGCCAGAAAAAACTACAATAATCTCATTTGTTTTTTGTTTTTTTTGTTTTTTTTTTTATTTATTTATTAATGGTTTTTCTCTAGAAAGCACATAGATTTAGAAGGTTTACAGTGTTTATTTTTTCCCTAGTTTTTTTTTTCAATTTTACATAGCTGTTGCAGCAATAACTGGTTAACTCCTGCAGCATGTCTACTGGGGCAGCACTGATATAAGAATTGTTGACTGCTAATTTTGATTCTTTCTCTAAAATTCTGACCCAGCCATTCTGAGTTTTCCTTTTAGGGTAACTGACCTCTGGGGATAACAGAAAAGAGGAAATAAAATTGAGCATTTAAAATAAATAATTTTAATTTATACTCCTCTTACCCTATGTTAGTGTTGGGTTTCCTTGCTGTTCATAATTTGGTTTTTATTATAACTGATCTTTTTTTTTCTTTTTTTTCTTTTTTTTTTCTTTCTACTTCATCGCAGCTATTTTCTCCTTCCTCCAGGAATAGATATTTTTTTAATATACTTCAACTTCCCTTTTTTAGGTCTTCCTTATTTTTTGAAATGACAAATTACATTCACTTAATTGTGTGCCTATAGATAGAAACATCTGGAGAATGTGTACATTGAAAAATATATATCTGTTCACACATATGCCAATACACAATTACTGTGATTCTGTGTATATAGACAGAAACCTCAGGATATAATTGATAATTCTTTGTCTATAGCTAAAACATGTACTCAAAAAAGCATAATCTGTAAAATTACACACACATAATATGGATGTGGCAATGTATACATAAAAATAAAAATTTAAAAAAATCAACAATTGCTCACAAAAATGCCATGATCATTTGGAAAACTCAATTCTTTTGCTTCTGTTGTGCAGCATCTTTTCATTTGCATTGCCCACACCAGCCCTCCTTATCCCTCACCATTCTTGCTCTGCCCATCTATGTATGTCCCAAGAAAGATATTCTTTAAATAGCAGATGCAGCTTTTTTACTGTGCTGGCACATTGAATACATTCACAATCACCTTTCATTTGTATTAGTCACTGGCACCAAATTATTGATTTTTACATCTCAGTATCACCACTTATTTTATGATCCCACTTGGTAATCACAGATATAGAACTACACACTGCCAATAATGAATGTGTGTGTGTATGTGTGTGAGAGAGGGAGAGAGTAGGTGGCTGGGTATATAAACAATATTAGTAATGATGATGATAGATTTAAAAGTAGAAGCATGGTAAAGGGATGATAGTAAAATTTAATAATTGTAATGATTATATCTAACTACATTTTCTACTAATTTGTTCTATAATGAAAAATGAAAAATTTGAACAAGAGAAAATGATAATAAACCTTATAAAAGCATAACAATAGATTCCATCATGTACATATTATCACTGATTAAATATTAAGGGAAACAATTTTATAAGTACAGTGATATTTAGATGATAAACTTTAATAGTGACTATAAGTATGTTCAACCATCCTGCCAACCAATGAAGAATATTGTTGATAGAAAATTGTGAATTTGAGACAGTAACAAAAATTAATAAGATTATGTGTACTAATGATAAGGAAAGATAGAGAATTAAAAGTAATGTTGATAATGAGAAAAATATGCTATTTTAATGTCAATATTAATAGAAGATTTAAACTGAAAATGACAGTGATAATTGTTATAAAATTTAATATGATTATGATAACTGTAAATACCATCATTCATCCACTAACACCAGCAATAATAATAATATTTCCATTAAAAGTACTTTGTGGATTTGCTAATGTGATTGTGGCTGCTACTACTGCTGTTACTATTTTTTGTTTTTTGTTACCTTTCAATTTTTTTTTTCATCTTACCGTATTAATTTTTAAAAAATCCTGTATTTAATGCATATTATTTATCCTTTTTGTTCTGTTTTCTTTTCTTCTTCCTTATTTGCTATCTTCTTGTCATCATGATTATGACTTATTATTATACTGTTATTTTTTTTTTCTTTTAAAGAAAAAAGGTAGAAAATAAAAAAAAATCTTTGGCTTGTTGCTTGGCTGCTTTAAGTCAGCTTACACAATTGGCTTCTTCTTTCATTGTCATTGTTGCTATCATCATTGCTGACATTGCATACACATGCACACACATGCATGTGTGTTTATGTGTATAAAAGAGAGAATGAGGGGAAAAATTAAAAAAAGAGAGTAAGGAGAAGGAGAAAAAAAACTTGTGTGCACGCAAAAGAGTGAGTGAGCAAGCTGTCCTACATGATAGTTTTGTCTGAGCATGATACTCAGCTTTGGTAAACATGGCAACCCAGGCTGAACTGTCAGCCTGATGTTGTTGTTGTATTCAGGTCATTGATTGAAACAGGCTATTTTAACTGTGAGGAGGGGGTGATTGGACCTGGGGAAGATGGAGAGTAAAATGGCTCCAGGAAGGGTAGGGGTCCTAACAAAAAAAATTGCCAAAAAACTTAAATCATCCACCCTTAGTAGTGCATATACAAAAATGCAACTACAGTATAGACGTATATAAATGCACACCGTAAGAGTCAACAAATACACACAAACAAGGACATTTGCACTTACACAGGCAACACCATATTCATGCAGAAACATATGCACATATTCATACCCTAACATTTACATTCATTTTTACACATGCATATATTTGTGAATACATATGCATTCATGCATATTTACAAATACACCCAGGCACACCTGTCCTTACATATCTTAATAACAAGATATAGTTAACTATTCTAATATCTTCCTAAATGCCTTTACTTTCTCTTTAGCTTTTCTTATTATTTGAATGTTCTTTTACAGCATAATTTATTCTATTAAATGTCTCAACATTTACTTCTGGCACTTGAGTGATTTGTTACCTACATACAGCAGATAACATTGCATAAATATGGTAAGTGCCAGGCCCATTATGTTGGCCATAGGGGCTGGCAGTACAAAGAAATACGAATACAATAGAAAACCTGTTTTGTGAGTCAGACAAGAAACCCTACCTGTTGAATAGTTGTAACTCTAGGCAAAGGAAATATCTATTTCAATCAAACAAATTGGGTATGGGCTTCAGGAAGAGATGGGTAAGGCTCATAGGACCATTTTTTTCTCTCATATTAGCATTATATTGTCAATTTATTTACTAGGTTTTAGGACTATATTTTCTTAATATGATTTTATACTAGGTTATCTTAATGCTCTGTCATTTTGGCTGCTGAAAATTTCTTGGTCTGACCCATCTCAAAATCATTGTTCTGATATTTAGTCATTACACTACTGATTTGAGGAATGACTCCTTTGCGTTAACTTGTTCATAATAATTTTTTTTATTTCAATTATGCTTAAACAATTTATGTCTTAGCTAATCAATCAGTGGAAATAAAAGAAAACTGACAACTTTTCAAGTTTTTAGTTTTATGCACTTTTATGATATGGGTGAGACAATTGGTTTTGTATAGGTGCCTCCAAAAATTTGCTAACAAAGAGACTACATTGTGAAAAAATACCCAAAACATAATAAAAACAAAATTTTATTGTCAAAATTTTTGTTATTATTAAGAGGAAAGATCAAAGGATTTTTTGGTGTATAAAATTTTTTTAATCCTTTTTAGAACTTTGAAACTTTTGGTTAAAAATCTTGTTTTTTCTCATATCAATATGAGATCTTAAATTTGTATGGGTAATTTTAGCGTCTTTTTACAGTGAAAAACATTGATTTGAAAATCTTTTGCAAAACTTAGATATTTGCTTTTTCTTTTTTTTTTTTCTTTTTTTTTTTTTTTTTTTAACAGAATTTTTCTGAAATACAAGTAATCCACTTTTTAATTAATGTTTACATATGTTGTAAGGACAAGCCCTTGAAGAACTTAAATTTTCTTGTTCAAACTAGATCTCCAGTTGCAGAAAATTTACTCTGAATCATAAAATAAAAAAAGTAATAAAGCTAAGGCATTTTTAAATTAGAAAAGTTTTTAAACGCTTTTATGAATAAGATGTATTATGGGCACTATTGAAAAATGAAGTTTTAGAAGAATTGTTTCAGTGTTTTTTAAAAGTTTAATTACAATAATTTATAAATTTGAAATCTCTTTAAATTCTGTATCCATCAAGTAATATTATTAAATAAAAAATTGTGTTTACTAATCATAAAGGGAAAAGCTCACTACAGTCCAACAACTTCAGTATTTTATAAAGAATTTGGAAACTATGTGTGTATAAGAGTGTCAATTTTTGTTAATATGAACATCCATACACAACAGAAAATGAGTGAGATACCTATAGTAAAATTAAAATTTATTGGTAATCTAATATTTTCTGCAGAAGTGTTTTCAGAATTAAGGCTATGTAAAGCCAAAGTAGCTAAAATTCAATAAAATATTAGAATGCTTAAAATATTTAAATTCTTTACGATTATCAGGTAGTTAAAAAAAAAAATACATAAAATGTTATTTACATTGTATTCATGCAAGTTTTTAAAAATTATGTCCCAATTATTAAAATTTCCCAAATAGTAAGCTATCAATAAATCACTCACAAAAATATCCCCAGTTTTAGAACAAAGCTACCGTTTTTCCAATATTTTAATCTAAAAGTAGTGTTTGTTTCAATTCAGATTAATTAAACTTTAAATCAGCTAATTTTGCTCAGTATTTCAGAAAAGTGCATTTTATTTTGAAATTGATTGAAAGGTTGTTTTTTTTTTTTAAATATAGAGAGTTATGTCATGTTGATAGATCTGTCGATATAGACAAATTTATAGATTTTACAGATAAGGAGGAAAAAAATTCCAATCAATTAAATCTGGTTTGAAATACACCAAATTGTTTTGCTTATTAGGAATTTAATCTATTGAAATTGAAACTAAACTTCAAGCTTTCAGAAAAATTCTTCAGTTTTTAAATGTATTGCTTTTATTTTGGTGGGAGGAGTACATAGTTTTGTTAAATGTGTACAAACTTTTGTAACAAATAAAGTTAATAAATTTTGACTAAAATGTACCTAAAATCTAATTTTAAAATTTACCTATTTTTGAATTGTATTTTTAATATTGATTCAGAACACATGAAGGACTATGCATTTGCTTACATTTTTTGCATTCAATTTTTATATTTTTTGAGGTGGGATGCTTCAATTTCTTTCAGATACAAAGATGAAAGATTGTTTTTTTATATTCTACCTAAAATTATGACATCTAAAAATTGCTTTCAGACTTTATTAATAACAATATTGTGATAATTGACATTGATTAGTTTGCATTTCAAGTGCTTCAAACAAGACCAAAAAAGCAAAGATTACTTTCATGATAGTTTATATTTGTGCTGGAGATACAGAAACTTTACTCTATAGCTTTCTACTGTTTGCTTAACATTTTCTTTATATTACTTTTTTTTTTTCAATTTAATTTTTTATAATAAACTTTTAGGTATTTCAGTATATCAACTTTGTAATCCATTTTCCTATCACATAAATATATCCCTTCATTCTCCTTTCACTATGGTTACCATTCCCAGTCTGTTTCCTTCACTACAGTTTCGTTCTCGGTTCGTTTCCTTCACTACAGTTTCGTTCTCGGTTCGTTTCCTTCACTACAGTTTCGTTCTCGGTTCGTTTCCTTCGCTACAGTTCTCGTTCTTGGTTCGTTCCCTTCGCTACAGTTCTCGTTCTCGGTTCGTTCCCTTCGCTACAGTTCTCGTTCTCGGTTCGTTCCCTTCGCTACAGTTCTCGTTCTCGGTTCGTTCCTTTCGCTACAGTTTCTGTCCCGTTCTCAGTTCATTCCCTTCGCTACAGTTTCCGTCCCGTTCTCGGTTCGTTCCCTTCGCTACAGTTTCCGTCCCGTTCTCGGTTCGTTCCCTTCGCTACAGTTTCCGTCCCGTTCTCGGTTCGTTCCCTCGCTACAGTTCCATTCTCAGTTCATTTCCTTCACTGCAGTTCCTGTTCTCAGTTTGTTCCCTTCTGCAGTTCCCGCTCTCGGTTCGTTCCCTTCGCTACAGTTTCCGTCCCGCTCTCGGTTCGTTCCCTTCGCTACAGTTTCCGTCCCGCTCTCGGTTCGTTCCCTTCGCTACAGTTTCCGTCCCGCTCTCGGTTCGTTCCCTTCGCTACAGTTTCCGTCCCGCTCTCGGTTCGTTCCCTTCGCTACAGTTTCCGTCCCGCTCTCGGTTCGTTCCCTTCGCTACAGTTTCCGTCCCGCTCTCGGTTCGTTCCCTTCGCTCGTTCCGTCCCGTCTCGGTTCGTTCCCTTCGCTACAGTTTCCGTCCCGCTCTCGGTTCGTTCCCTTCGCTACAGTTTCCCGTCCCGCTACTCGGTTCCGTTCCCTCCCGCTCTCCGTCCCGCGGTTCGTTCCCTTCGCTACAGTTTCCGTCCCGCTCTCGGTTCGTTCCCTCGCTACAGTTCCATTCTCGGTTCATTTCCTTCACTGCAGTTCCTGTTCTCAGTTTGTTCCCTTCACTGCAGTTCCCGTTCTTGGTTCGTTCCCTTCGCTACAGTTCCCGTCCCGTTCTCGGTTCGTTCCCTTCGCTACAGTTTCCGTCCCGTTCTCGGTTCGTTCCCTCACTACAGTTCCATTCTCGGTTTATTTCCTTCACTGCAGTTCCTGTTCTCAGTTTGTTCCCTTCACTGCAGTTCCCGTTCTTGGTTCGTTCCCTTCGCTACAGTTCCCGTTCCGTTCTTGGTTCGTTCCCTTCGCTACAGTTCCCGTTCCGTTCTCGGTTCGTTCCCTTCGCTACAGTTCCCGTTCCGTTCTCGGTTCGTTCCCTTCGCTACAGTTTCCGTCCTGTTCTCGGTTCGTTCCCTCGCTACAGTTCCATTCTTGGTTCATTTCCTTCACTGCAGTTCCTGTTCTCAGTTTGTTCCCTTCACTGCAGTTCCCACTCTCGGTTCGTCCCCTTCGCTACAGTTTCCGTCCCGCTCTTGGTTCGTTCCCTTCGCTACCCAGGTTCCGTCCCTACTTTCCTCCCGGTTCGGTTCCCGTTCCCTTCGCTACAGTTTCCGTCCCGTTCTCGGTTCGTTCCCTTCGCTACAGTTTCCGTCCCGTTCTCGGTTCGTTCCCTTCGCTACAGTTTCCGTCCCGTTCTCGGTTCGTTCCCTCGCTACAGTTCCATTCTCGGTTCATTTCCTTCACTGCAGTTCCTGTTCTCAGTTTGTTCCCTTCACTGCAGTTCCCGCTCTTGGTTCGTTCCCTTCACTACAGTTTCCGTCCCGCTCTTGGTTCATTCCCTTCGCTACAGTTTCTGTCCCGCTCTCGGTTCGTTCCCTTCGCTACAGTTTCCGTCCTGCTCTCGGTTCGTTCCCTTCGCTACAGTTTCCATCCCATTCTTGGTTCGTTCCCTTCGCTACAGTTCCTGTCCCATTCTCGGTTCGTTCCCTTTACTTTGGTTTCCATTATCGGTTCCTTATATCCCATCACTATCACTGCCATCCCCTTTTTTTTTAGTTCTTATCCCACCACCACTCATTTTCCTTTGACTCTTTTTCATACTCTTTTCTCTTTTTCTTTTTTTCTGTTTCCTATCTTTTTTCGTTGACTCTCTTTTTTTCAATTCTTGAAATATTTCATATTAAAACTCTACTAATGTCTGTCTTTTCTGGATAATTAAATCCCAAACGATATATTGGAAACAACCTTTTATCAACTACATTTTAAACTTATTTTCTAAAAAAATCCTATCTATACTTCTAGAAAAGGTAAAGTATATCTCTTTTTTTTTTTTCTTTTTTTTTTTTTTAAATTCAGTTTCTTACGTTGAGCTTATAAAATGAGTAAGAAAATATTTTCTCTGCCACTCTCCTCTTCCAGTTCTCCAGCCAATTTGTGAATAAATAAACTGTAAATTTTCTAAGTATACAATCTCACATACAAATCATCTGCTATCAATTTTACTTAAAATCACTGTCATCATTAACAGCAGCAGCAATCTTCACATTATCAATAATAACAACAACAGCAGCAGCAAGCCCTCCAGCTATTCTTCATTGTGTTTTTCATTGGATATAATCTACATTTAACAGTATTTTCCTACTGTTAGCCCTCCCACTTCTTTTCATCTAACTTCATCCCAACCCACCTACCCCTGCTGCCATGGTTGCTACCGACAACAACCAAACCACCCATTACCCTTCTCACCACCATTATCCATTTGCTGCTACTGCTGCTGTTAAAATCATTTGTGTTTGTGGCTAAATTCCTGCTATTATACTTCCTTAGCTTGACATACATGTTTGTTTTTATTTTATAATATTCAAAGATTTTATTTTTATTTCAATTTTTCCTTTGATATTTCTAGACAGGCCGGCACTGCCTCTTTGCAACTTAGCCTCATAATTCTTTCAGTGTCCACTTTCATCACAAGACAATTTGAACTGTTATCTACATTATTTGAGCAGCTTACAACAATTATATTTCTGTTTTAACTTGGAAGGGAGGGTCCTTTATGCAGTGTAGATTGCATTTGTTTGGACCATCATGGTGACAAAGGAGGGACCCAGTCTCCAGTGATCCCAAAATGTTGAAAGAGAAGTGGGAAGAAATGCAAAACTACTACTACCACTGTCACTTTACTCTGATGATTTATATTAATTTAATTTATTCCACTAAAATCCCACCCACTGATTTGACATCAAATTAACCACACACACACATACACACACACACACTTATATATAATACACAAATATGATTGCTACGCTAGTTATCTTTCTGCATTGGCACTTCATCTAATTTGGATTGAAAAAACAGTTCAATTTTCAATTTCTTTGTTTTCTGTGCAATTTTATTAATAAAGAATAAAGATCATAATTCTTTATGCTAGCAGAAGTTTGGCCCTCAAGAAATCTCAAATATATCTAATAGCTATAAGCGATTTCTTATCTGAAAGCAAATCCTCTTCCTTTTAATCTTATTGAAGCTAGTTTATAAAAAGAATGACCCAAGTTGTAAAACAAATGTATGCACACATACATACATCCATATTAGCTGTTTAACTATTTCTGCTAATGAACACGATAAATACATCTGTATTTTCTTAACTGAAGATTAATTATCCGATAAAGCTTCAAAGGATTCTGTGATAACCAAATGTTGTCACTTAATGTGTAATTTCTTCATTTCTTTTATTTCTCATAATAATATGCTAAGATATACATATGAAGTTTAAGTTTGAAGAAATTAGCTCAATGGATGCATTATTTGACATTTAATAAAAAAATTTATAATCTAATTCACTAATTTTAAAACTGAGATTTATTTTCAGCTGATAATAGATTTTCTTTTGCTGTAAGGATGATTGGCAGTAAACAAAAAACTTTAAATTTTAAAATATGTAGATATTTATTGCACTCATATTCAAATGAAAATTATAGAAAACTATACATTGTGCAATAATGCATCATGATAATCACAAACTTTTTAGTTCACCTTGTCATGGTGTAATCATTATCAAATTGATCTTATAGATTATGAGTAATGAGTTTAATCCTCCCAGAATGCCCCAAATATTTGGCCTTGTGAAAAATTTAGACAAGCTTAACTAACAAATATAATTCTGTAAAATTTTTAGTGTGAAATACAGGCAAGAAAGTTTTGTATGTATTTTTGTGTTCAGGTTTTGGAGAGCTAAGATATTCAAGTTTTGAAATGCTCGCTATCATTAGACAAATTCTGAATCACCTAAAACATGTATATATATATATATATATATATATATATATATATATATATATATATATATATATATATATATATATATATAAACACATACCATACACCCAAGGAATTCTGAAAATAGCATATTTTTATTTTTATGCTAAAAAGTCAATATTATCATACTATTTGTGCCATGGTGTTTCATCGTGTCTTAATTTAAAAATTTTTTAAAAATTTGATTGCAAACTAAATAGAACTTTCAATTGAGCTTTTGGTACTTTTTGTTAATATTTCATTTGTCTCTGTGTGTTATATATATATATATATATATATATATATATACACACACACGTGCAGGCATTTTTTAAAAAATTGTAACTAGATTAGATTAATATAATTACTATAATTATCAGTGCTACAATAAAACTAAACTTTTATCTCCTATTGAAAATCTGGTCTTCTACTGATTGCTTGATTGAATCTCCCTTTAAGAAAAATTGTCACTAAGGGTTCTAAAATGAAAATATGTAAGTAAGGATATGATAAAATTGCAAAATCTAATGATCTCCAAGATCTGATCTGCAACATTTATTTTACTGAGCTGACCATTGTATTGTTGTGGAATGGTATGCTCTACTAAACTTGATGGGATATTTCTTATTACACTAAACATTATTTTTAGTTAATACATGATTGAGTAAACAGTGTTTTATTTTATTTTTTTAAACAGTGTGAATTACATCTACTGTCCTGTGCATTCAACAGACATAAAGAGAATTTGCTCTCTAGCAGAGTTCAAACTTCTGTCTGGTTCAGTCTGATTTAGATCACTTGGTCATAGAGAACATCACTGTCCAGCAAGATACAGTTACCCTTTTTAAAGAACCTTGATATGCTGTATAGCTATCAGTAGTTGGACAGCCTGTAAAATCAGGAGGTGGTTTCTCCTCTAAAGGGGATGCAGATTAAAAACCTGCCAGAGAGCACATTCTCTTTATTAAGTTACTAGAATAATTAGGTTAGCAGATGTAATTGACATCATTTAAAAAAAAATAAAAAAAACATCTACTTAAACATGTGCATCTGATAGAAATAATGTTTAAAGTGTTATGGATTTGCAAAGTCTAGAGATATGAACCATAATTTAAAAAAAAAATGAATTTGCTCAGATAGGAACACATGACAAACATTTTGTAAATAATTTTATATAACCAAAAACAAGAAGATATGGTAAAAGTATGGGATACCAAATGTAAAATCAATAAGAGACACTTATCTGATACTGGGTGTTAGTCAGGCATTCTTGCTTCATGAATTTGTAAGTTCAAATGTTCATAATGGCAAATAGACAGAATCACTTTAGAATGTCCAAGTAAAAGTCAGTAGTTCATCTTTCTTCAATATAAGCTATAAAATTCCAGAATAGTGTTTGTATTTTGTTTCCAAGATTAAATTGCATCCAAGATGAAGTTGGGATGATTTCTCCAGGTACAATATTTCTTTATTATCTACATATTAAGAACTTTAATAAATCCACAGTCTTTGGGAAAAATGTCACTAGGCCTCAAGTATTTGAATAAAATCCAGGATCCTCAGGAATTATATCTCCTTATTTTTTATACAAAAAGGAATAGAATAAGTTCATAAGACACATTTCTCATGTGCTTACAATAAAAAGTTGGTTTTCTTGTTATCTGTTGTGGTCAGAGATTATCGGAAAACTGAAATTAAAATTTAAAAATCCCATGTAGTGGAGCATGTCATGTGAGCTTGGGTGACAGCCATTTACTTACTCTGTTAGGTTAATCTGTCTAGTCATCAAGTGACCCAGATTCCTTCCTGCCATTTCTTAGTTGAAACAGAGCTGTCTCCACAGGAAATAATAATAATAAAAAGAAAGAAGAGGAAACACAAAGATAGTTTGTCTCTTAATAAATTGATCATACATCTGATTTAAAGTTCAACAATGAAAATTGTGTCACACCTCCAAAAAAAAAAAAAAGAAAAATTAGATATAGGATAAGGCATCAACACACGCATTATCAACACCTTTGATGTAGCATATATTGAGATTATATTCTTGCAATGTCAGACTCCAACTTAATAATCTTTTTCTTTCTTTTTTATGTAAAAAAAAGTCATGATTAATATCCATATAAATTATAATAGGTTGGTAAGATAAAAGATAAAAACATGTATACCTCAAAATGTTGTAAACTTCACAGTAGAGCTAAGGTTTCTTTCACTACCATGGAATAAGTCTCCTGGTGGGTGTTAAATTTTCTTGAAAAATAACTAATCGGATGTGTGATATTATCCTTATCTATCTGTAACAGCACAGTGCAGATATCATAATCACTAGCATTGACAGCCTGCTAAATTGCTGAGTCTGGAACTTTGAGGACAGGATTCGAACATAATAGGGCTTGATTTGATCAAAAGATTTTTGACAGATAATAAACCAATCAAATTTAGCTTTTTTCTTTAATAAACACATAAACAGTAAAGCTATGTCTGGGAAATTCTTACAAAACTTATGATAATAACCCACTATGCCCCAAAATCTTATATATGTCTTGTACTTTTTATTCAATAGGAGTTATTTAATCACATCCAATGACATGACCAAAATAAGTTACTTTAGCTTGACAAAATTCACTCTTTGCCAAGTTTATTGTAAGATTAGCATGTTTGAGTTGATCAAACACCTTCTGCAAAGAAATCATATGATCTGCCCAGATATCACTATACATGATAATGTCATCTATATAAGTGTCAATTCCAGGTAAATCACCAAGACATTGATTCATCAACCTAACAAATGTAGATTGAGAATTCCTCATCCCATATGGCATCATACAATATTGGTAAAGTCCATTGGGAGTCACAAAGGCAGTAATTTCTTTGGCACATTCATTTGAAGGTACACCCCAATATCCTTTCAATAAATCATATTTGATAATATAGATAGCTTTCCTTATCCTATCTATGCAATCATCCATCCGTGAAATAGGATGTGCATCAGTCTTAGTAAGAGCATTCACTTTACGATGGTGCAAAAATCTAATAGAACCGTCAGGCTTATCTACAAGTACACAGGATGATGACTAACTGCTTTGACTAGGCTCAATGATGACATGTTCCAACATTTAAGACAATTCCTTGTATAAGATTTCTGACTTCTGTGGATTAACATGATAATGGTACTGCTTTATTGAGGCAGCACTTCCCATTTCCATATCATTTCTATATCTAGGCTAACCTTCTATAGGTAATAGCACTAACACTTTGTCACCAGAGTTAAAACTTCACTCAACTGCTTCTCGATTATATCAATTCTTCATCTTTCACTGAGCTGACAAAAAATTCCCACAAGCCAATTCACTTGCTTCAATTATCTGAGACTTAAATTGAGACACATTGTCTAATAGATTTTCATTCTTTGGATCTTCCCATAGCCAAATTATTTTTAATAATTTCAAAGGATCAGACTGAATGTCCAAATACTAATTCAAATGGATTGAATCATAATGATTCTTAAACAGATTCACTAACTGCAAACATCAAGAAAGAAATACTTTCATTTCATTATTTTTTAGCTAATATTTGAATCTTGGTCTGACTGTACAGCTCTGCATAAACCTACAGTAATAAAAGAGGTAATAAAGGTTTTTACTATTTTCTGAGCTAAAATATCCTTAAGAGTATTACTTTCAGGAATCTAGTTGAAGCACAGATGATTGTTAAAAGATACTGGTTTCCCAACTTTGTATTGGCCCGTTACCCAAGACTATCTAAAATTTCATAGTTAAAAGGTTCCTTGAATGTCAGAATAAGGTATAAGGGTGTAATTGGAATTTTATGATTGGGCTTTCCCACCACTTAGCAAACATGGCAAGTCCAGCAGTGTTCAGATACATCTTTCTGGATTCCAGGCCAATAGAAATGTCTCATAAACTTATCACAAGTTTTATTTATACCCAGGTGGCCTGCCAAAGGAATTTCATGACCTGTCACTGTCTCTGGTCTATAGGTTTTGGGAATGATGACTTAATAAACCACTGACTGGTCTTCTGAAGCTGGGACATGTGGAAGTCTCCACTTTCTCATCAGCTCATTGTTTTCAATGAAGTATCCTGTTGGAACTTTCTCTAACTCCTCCTTTGACAATGCGCATTTAAAAAGTGAGGTAATTTTGGGATCACTCATGTTTTATAATAAACTGCCTCCTTGGTAGGGAAAGATCCAAAGCAAGCTCTATATTACCAATGCTGTTCTCTCTCATGAAACTATCAGTAAGACAATTGAAATCCACTTGGTGATTTTAAAAATTTTGGGACAGATTGATTGTCTTGTCTTTTGCTCTACAAAATTTCTCTTTTCTAGCTCATCTTTTAGCCTCTGTTCAAGTCACAGCACACAAAGGAAATATCCCTTCCTCGATCTTCACCATTTCTTTCACTTCCAACCAGCTAGCTCATTCTCTAACAACATAGATATTCCTTTCATAGTCAATCTGGAAACAACTCCAACAATGGGTCCCAACACTAAGTCTGACACAAGATGAACCTGATGTAGAATTATAATGACAAAATCATTACCAATATTCTGGACAATAACAATTTCATCCGTGGCTGAATTTGATCCATATGGCAAAGAACTTTTCATAATTAGGGACTGTGTAGCTCCTGTAGCTCACAAAACTTATGGGTATCCTTTTACTGATATTGCCCACAAGCAAAACAGATCCATCAGCCACAAATGGCTTGTACCCCTCTCTAACGTCTTCAACAATAGATATTCTATCCAACACAGCTTTGTTAGAAGAAACTAAACCCTGGGCTTTATTTGGCTTAATTTTGTTTGGTCCAGCAACTTGACATAATATGCCTGACTTTCTTACAGTACTGGATACATCGGGAGTTTCCAATTCCATCTATTTATTTGCCAAGATCTTGATAATTGAGAATTACCTCTTTGTGAATTTGTACCTCTTGAGTTTGTATTGGTACTTTTCTAGCCACTCAGGACTGTATGGCTAGTCTGACTTGAAATTCAGAGCAGAACTAGGCCCAATTCTTGGGCCAGGACTGTTTCCAGGGTTGAAGGAATTACTGTATTTTGGTTTGCTGTGCTTATGTGTTAAAGCATATTCGCCAGTGAAAGTGACCATTTCATACACAGTAGTTATCTTTCTCTCCTCACGGTATGTTTTTATGTTATCAAGGACACATTCTTTAAATTCTTCTATTAGAATCATTTGCCTATAGTCAGTTTGAATGGTTTTCAATTGACTCCATCTGTCCAAATAGGTTTCCTTTTCACTAGAAAACTTGATGTTACTTTGTCCCTTGGTTTTCATTGAAATTTAAATTTTTGGCATTTTAGGAGTCAGGCACTTATTCCTATGTCTCAAGGATGGCTGATTTAACAATGCTATAGTCAGCTCAGTCTGCTACGGACAGAGCAGTGCATGTTTTCTGAGCTTTGCCTTTCAGCACTGTCTGTAGTAACAGGGGTCATTTTCTTATGGGTCACTCTAAATTTGAAGCAGCTTTTTCAAAATGTGAAATATACTTAACTACTTGAACTTGATTAAAGTGTCGTACTAACTTAACATGCTTTGCTAAGTCAAGCTCATTTCTAGTCTCACTACTTAAGTCTTTCTTCTATTTTGTGGAACTGTGTCTCTTGTTCAATTCTCACTTTTCAATTTCAGTTTCTGTACTAATTTTAAGTTCAGCTTAGGATAACTCTTGCATTTCTACCAGTAGCTAATTTAATGTGTTGTCATCAAAGACATTGTTATCTACCATATGCTCTGTAATTACTCTAACTAGGTTTGTTTTCTGCATAGTCTTCCTTACATCTAAGTTTAAATTATTGCCAATTTCCAGTATAACACATTTTTTAAATCTCAACAACTGCTATAGGAAGGGAGCCTTTAAGAAACATTCTAGTACAGACATCTTGGTTTGCAGCTCGCTGGCACACTAACATGCATATAATTCCAAGTGAATCCCATCAGGTGTCAACAAACACAAGATGAATGTTTTGTAAACAATTTTATAGAACAAAAAACAACAAAATATGGAAAAAGTATAGGATACCATATGTAAAATCAAAAGTTACTTATCTGATACCGGGTGTTAGGCATTCTTGCTTCATGAATTTGTAAGCTCAAATATTCATAATGGCAAAAATTATACAATCACTTTAAAATGTCTTAAGTCAGTAGTTCTTCTTTTTGCAATATAAGATTGTAAGATTCCAGAATAGAGCTTGTATTCCATTTCCACTCTGGTAGTCAAATTACACCTGCGATGAAGTTGAGATGATTTCTTCAGGTATAATTTTCCTTTATTCACTACACATCAAGTAGTTCAATACATCTAGGATCCCCAGGAATTATATATCTCCTTATTTCTTATACAAGGAATAAAATAGGTCATAGGCACATCTCTCATGCACTTACGATAAGAGTCAGTTTTCTAGTGACATGTTGCAGTCAGAGATTATCAGGAGAGTGAAATTACAATTTAAAAATCCTACATGGGTCAATCTGTCTAGTTGTCAAGCGACCCAGATTCCTTCTTGCCATTTCTTATTTGAGACAGAACTGTCTAGACAGGAAATAAAGAAAAAAAGAGAAAACACAGACAATGTGTCTCTAGATAAATTGATAATACATTTGATTTAACTTACAACCTTGAGAGCCATGTCACAAAAGTTATAAGAAATGATGTTAGATCAAAAAATCAGACATCATTAATTCCTTAGAAATTACTTTAAGTTTCAAAACTGGATATCTTTTGCATAAATCTGTTTATTCATGTTGTTAACAACAAATATCTATTGTGATAGTCATATCTAAAAGTTCTTTAATAGATAATCCTTACCATATATTCTAATCAATGAAGAATAGGAATTTATTTGGAAGTCTGGATTAGGCATTAGGATAAGATTTTAGGCACCAGTGCTCTTTGTAATATAATCTTGTCATTGTTTTTTCTCATGCATACTATGCTATTACAATATATTTCTGCATATAACATGACTTTTAAATCCCCAAAATCACTCTAAAAAATTGGGGGTTGTCATATACTATCATTCTAAAAAGGAAATCTTAAATTCTAAGTGATGTTTGTCAGTAAGATAAACTTAGCCTTGGTGCAAGAACCAATGAACTATATGCAAAGATTCACATCATTAAACTGATAATAAAACTAATAAAACCATTTCTGCCTTACATATTACTGGCATAACTTCATAATAAATTGCCTATTCAAAGAATAATTTCATATAAATGAAATCAACATATCTATGCAAGCTCAGGTGGGAATATGTAAGCAGCGAGCTTTCACAGCAACCTTCATTTTTTGCTAAACTTTCAATAATCATCATGGTTGTGTTAATTAGGGCAGTAATAACATTTAGGATAACATAATATTCATTACTCATTAAAAATGTATTATTTTGGTGTTGAATAATAACAATTTAGGATTATATACAACCTATATTTTTCAAACAAAAACCCTTTTACATTAATTGCGTTTAAAACTTTTAGGATATGATAAAGCTATATATTTCCCATCTTGTTATCAATATTAATAAAACAACGCAGCTACATTTATATCCAAGAAGAATCGGTATTCACAAGAGATGGCATGATGAAATGCAAACAAAACAACAGTTTCTTTTTAGAGGACGTGTGTAGGAAAAACCTGATATAGAATTGGGTTTGTTATTTTGTTTATTTTGAATTTCTAAGGATAGGATATGTAACAACATTTTTGATAACGTTATCTTTATATAATCAGTAAGCAGTCATCTTATATATACTACAGGTATAGGATAAATTAATGAAAATTTGCTTTATTTTTTACCTTCTCCTATCTAAATGTCACTTTACATCCTGAAATATGCAATATATATAAGCTTATGATGTCATCTTTTTGGAGTTATTGACTTCTACCATCAGTTGAAACAGGAGAAAAAAAATTTTGATTTTGTTTATATATAACTGATCATGTTTATTATTTGTTTTGTTTCCTATAAAGCAGAGAATGTTGGTGTCTTCATGAAAGTGTAAATAAAGTTCAGCAAATTTTATTTAAGCATTATTTCATTCACCAACTGTTTATAATCTTCAATTAATCACTCTACATTTTAAGGATGAAAAATTTGCACTATCCTTGATTTTAGTTCATGTATTTTATTGAATGTTATTACTAAGCACATTTTAATAGAAAATATATATACTGTCAATGTCATCTGTTTTCTATATTCTAGTAGTATGGGTTGAAATAAGCTATCATCATAGAAAATAGATTTGACATATTGAGTTTGAATTCAATGAATGAGATTGTTCATGTTTATTTTACACCAATGCCTTTGAGAAAAGATTTAAATCCACTCCTTCCTGTATTGACACTTGTTACCAGATATCTGGGAGAAAAAAAAACAACTTATCACTGGCATGCCACAATGATTAATAGAGAGTAAAATGGGTGAGTCAACACTTAGTTAAACTATTCTCCTATTCTTATTTGCCTAGGCTAAAAGCTATTACTATTACGACACTTGACATGTACCTATCATCTATTATACACAAAATCTTTCAACAGATACCATTCAACTGTTATAATTTCTCTGATGCTTCTTTTCAAAGTATACTTTCAAATTTTGACAACTCTATTATACACTTGTCTATGCTATACACATTCATTCAGATACATAGCAGCATGGCTGTTGTGTAAACTATTTCTCATTATTAGTTAAAAAGAAATTGGCTAATTTCTAGTTGCTTTTGCATATATATAAAGGAAGTTTTGTTATACTTTGCTTGTATAAATCAGTAGTACAAGTATTATATATAAACCCTTCCTCGTTTATAAAAATCTATGCTATTATTCTGCTTGTTGTATGTAAAACTATTAGTGTTATGTTTTTCTACCCAAGACCAGTGTGTAGTATCTGTCCAATCCTCAGCTCTTCTGAATTCAAATCAGTTATTCTTCTGACTAAGAAACTTACATAACAATATTAAGCAGGTAGGAACTAAGAAAAGCAAGGGCAAAGAGGAGAGAGAAAATTAGGAAAAGAGAGTGAAGGTAGAAAAGCAGCAAGTAAGAAAACTAGAAAGAAAGAAATTGAAAACCAGATAAGAAAAAAAATACAAATACACTGAAAAGTTCTCAGCCTGACCTACTTACCCAAAACTGAATCCTTGACATAGCATCCTTTTATTATCTTTTGTAAGGGCTTCTTGGTTGGGTCAAGTATGTTTTTTATCCCCCCCCCTTTACATATACATAGAGATGCTTAGAGAGATAGGATATCAGGCTTAGTGAGTATAGTGAAAGATATAAAGGTAGGTAGGGATGGAAAGTCATAAAAATCACAATACAACAAAATCTTTGAAATGTTTGAACAAAGGAAAAAATTTCAAAAAGTAAGCATTAGGTAATATTTGTGCATGCTTCTTTCTTTTTTTTCTTTTTTTTTTTTTTTTTTTTTTTACATGTAAAATTAATCCATACTTATAAAGTATATAAAATTGGAAGGGATAAGGGAGAAAATGTTAAGAAACATGCTGAAGGTGAGAGAAGAGTAGAGGCATAAGGTAGTAGATGATCTTAGTTGTTATGCACAGAATTTTCACAAGCCCAGTTAATATATACACCCTTGTGCAAATTAATTGAAACAACTGCTTTAGTTTTCTTTCACCATATGATCAATTCTAAACTCACTGGAGTCACAGGGTGTAATCGATTTCTATTTTTTCCTCAGATTAGGTCATTTGCAGTGGTGTGCAACAATATGAATCTATTTTCAGGGTGTATGATGAAATTTGTTTGGCTTTGAAAAATATTGCATCACCTGTGATTGCATCAGATTTTTATCACACCCAGACACTATTGTCTTGATTGTTGATCAGTTGTTCTATGGACATTGTCTGTTACGTTACTCCAAGGAAGCATACAAAAATTGTAATGCTGCAGGAATACACTGGCAAGCCTTACAGAGGATATTGATTGTGTCAGCCTTTCAACTGTCAGTCGTGTCATCAAAGCAAAGAAACAAACTGGATCCATCAGTCCAAAACATAAAAGAAAATGTGGTTGAAAAAGAAAAGCAATGCCAAGAGACAATGTATACGTGATGAGGGAAAGTGTGAAAGATCCCAGGAAGAAATTATTCATTTTGTTTTAATTAATTTGCACAAGGGTATATGAACACAATAACCTAGCACTACTGTAAACATTTTAATGTACATTTTGTCTGTTGTATTTAGTCATTTTCAATATTACGTGAAAATAAAGGTAAAAAATATACATTTAAATACGGTTACTTAAGTAAATCAGGTTTGGTTATTATCAAGTTCATTACCTTCATTTAAAAGTGATTATTTTTCTTAATATGTGCTTAAAGATTAGCTAGTCACATCAGTTATCTCTAATATGGCAAATATTCTTTATTTGAATTTGAAAGTTTGAAGTTCAATCAGCAAAAAAGGAAATCATATTTGGCTCAATAAGAACCCTAAAATATTTTTAAAATTGTGTAGAACAAACAATGAAACCCTTTTTACATTGATGCACAAAATGCATTTTATGTGTGTCGATATACACTAATGAGCCCAAACAATACCAGCACAGCAACTTGTGGCAAGAATGAGAGTTACAGTCGTGTAACAATTGAGCATGTTAGTCAGATGTGTGTGTGTGTGTGTGTATTATAAATTTGGAACATGTACAAACTACATTGCAAGCTACTACCTACTACTATGGAGTACTATAAATTTGAACATGGATAAAATTAATTTCGATATTTCATTGAAAATATTCCTATTCCAAACGAATAGGAGTACTTTCAAAAGTTAGTCCTAAAGACTGAAGATCTTATACGGTAATAGCTGGTAGTTTGTACATGTTCTAAAGTATAATTTATAATAAATATTCATTGCATTGCTCTATTTTTATATTGAGTGCTTTTTAAATTAATGTTTTGAACATTGCAATTATTTTCTTTGTTCTTTATTTTTATATATATATATATATATATAGGTAAACTGGCCTCAAGTAATTCATTTTAATATGATGAGTGCTGCACTTATAAGCAAGAAGAAAAATAAGTTCCTTTCATAAAAAAAACAATTTTCAGTGTGCTCATATTCATATGAGGTGAGTATATATTTGCAGTGGTATGATAAGTCTTGCTTTGTCCTGAATAAGGTGGCTGGCTGACAAAGCACATGTGTATTTTTGTCTTAAGAAAGTGTTTGCACTGGGATATAATGTGGGATGACAGTAAACCAGTTGAGGTAATGTGATAGTTTTGGCAATGTTCTATTGGAAATCATTGGGTCCTATCATTCTTGTGGAAATTACCACCACCTACTTCAACATCATTGAAAACCAGAACACATCTTTGTGTCAAGTTTCCTATAATGGCATTAGCATCATTCAACTAGACAATGTGCTTTGCCATACTGCATAAGTTGTATAGGAATGGTTACAAGAACATCAAAAAAAAACTTCACCTGTGGTACCCAGACCACTAATATTCCAAGTTCTCAATCTCACTGAGTACTTGTGGAATGTGTTGGATCAGAAAGTATGCTCTGTAAAACCTCGAAACAGTTAAAAGATCTTCTGTTAACATCCTGAAGTGGAACAGTATTCCAGAGGAACAATTAAGTTTTTTTTTGAGTCCATTTCTGAATAGATAAGAGTTATTTTACAAGCACATAGAAGACATGAGGCAAGTGGTTTTATTTTGGTTCTTTAGTGTATTGGTTTGGCAAAAAAGTTCCATTCTATTTTTGTTGTTAGTGATCTTCTTTAGATCAGTTACTATTCCAATATGGCTGCCTCCTGATAGTTTTTTTATTTTTTTCTTAGATAGAAGTGTTAATATCTAAATTTTGAGGGGATAAGCAATTTAGATATCATTACTTCTCAATGTATTTTAATTTTGTATTTCACTTATAGATCAATATCTTTTAATAGTGTCTCATAGTGACTTTATAGATAATCCTCTCTTGGTAAAGCAATCTACAAATTGCTGTGAAGTACCCACTTATCATAACTTTCAACATAACAACATCAGTCCTTAGTTTTCTGTCCTTAACATCCTTATATTGATTGGTATAGAATATCAATCAAGTTGTTATTATCTACCATGCAATCAATTCTGAAAGAACAACAATGTGATATCTCTTGGATGATATAGGCAATGTACATACAAGTAATGCCAGATTTGACAACTCATTGACATTTTTAGTGTGTCAGTAAATAAAACAATGTTGACTTTTCTCAACCTTCACCAAAAATCATTATCCACCTTAAATAATAACAGAAGATAGTTTTTGCACAAAAACAAATTGTTATATCTACAATCACAAGAAAGTAACTTTTATCCTAGATTTTCAGATCCCAATACAGTTTCATTGTCATAGCAATAGGCCTAAGACAGGTGTGGATTTCTTAAATTTAATACAATTTTCACACTATTCCTGTAAAAATTAATCTCATGTTCACATTTATGATTTAATATCTGCATTAGAAATCAATTTAAAATATTTTCAGAATTAGTGATACAACTGATTATACAACTTACTGGCTTTTTTCTAGCCATTCTTGATTTATTTTAAAAGACTACAATTAAATCACTGGAATCTTTATTTACAAAGGAATGCTGAAAAGTTCTTTGCTAACCAACAACTCTTCTGATATTTGATCATTTGGTCAGATTTTAGGAAGTGGGTTGGTCTATGAACTTTTCAGCACCCAATCAACTTCATGAATACAAAGATAGGATTAATGACCTGAAGTAGTAGATTTCAGTTTAACCCTTTCTTTCCCTCCCAGAGTCAGTTAAGTGCCATACGTGATACACGCTTTGGGCGATCATGTCTCAAAGGAGACATGACTGACTGGGCAGAAGATTATCCCGCAGTAGTTTGCCATTGCTTTCTGCAGTAGACTGGTTACCAGCCAAGGCTATAGAACCCAATATGTCCTAATATTTTTACCCACAACTAGAGGGAAGAGATGGATTAATACCTTTCCCAGGGGTATTTGTGTGTAAGTGAATGCAAGGAATTCAACTGGAATTTGATCTCAGCTCCCCAATTTGTCATTCTGAATCAATATTCACTGCACCACAATGCACATCCCAGAGTATGTTTCTTAATTCAAAATAATTTTTTCTTTCTTCATAGATTTCTTAAATGTAAACGTATGTCACATTTTAGAACATCAGTAGTTATATCAGTCTTCCAATCTGTAGTCGATTTGTATTTTTTTTTTTTTTTAATAAACAAAAGTGAATATCAAAGCAGATTTTCCTAATTAAAGATGGCTGATAACCATTCCTGGAGTTTAAATAATCCTGAAGCTGTTTCATTCTACGTATGCTTGTTGAATGCCCTGTATCCAAAACAGTACCAATGACTGCAATTTTAAGTTAAAAGAATTATCACTAGAAAGTCAACAGGACATTTACTGCTAATATCTTATCCTTCCTGAGCTTGCTTATTGTTCTCATGTATTTATGAACTCAAAGAAACTTTGAATGACAGATAATGTACCTCACCACAGATCCATCACACCCTGCAGGGTTCAGTTTAATTCCATGATAGCAATGACAATTGACTTGACAAAACATTGATTCTTTTATTTTGATTAGCTTGGCCAGAGAGGGTACCATCTGCATGGAAATACAGATGACAGCCCCAATTATAGTATCTAAGTGCATATAATGGCTCATTAGTGATCAATTTTCACTACAAAAATACAGGTTCAACTTTAACCTTAGTGGAAAAGCAACACTTAACACTTAAAGTTAATAAGATTATATCCAAATACACATTTTAAACTAGATTTCATGTTATAAGTCAAATTTTCAATAACTGAGATTACAATTTTGTGAAGTTTACATTATATTAATAACTGAAAGGCCATAACAGAGTCATGGAATTTTGTGTCTTCATGTATAAACTTAAAATACATATGCTTGAACTTACTAAAAAACTCACTAATGATTGTACTACTGGACAAATGCATATTGTAGACAGTTTACTTTTTTCTACACCCTTTACAATTTTTATCAGGAAGAAACAAACCAATACATCTGCCTCCTTTATAGCCACCTAGTGGTTTGTTTTACATTGGGACATGCATTGTATCTCAGTGAATTTTCATGTTGTTATTACTTCTGCAAAGCACTAGGTCCTATCTTTCACATGGGAATTACTTTGTCAGTTAAAACCCATGTCAACATCTTTGATGCCCGTTTTCATATCCAGTCTTCTACTGTGAAGTGGCACCTTATAACAAGACAATGCACTCAGCCACACTGCATGAATGGTACAAGAATAGTTACAAGGACATAAAAATGAAGATGTTACCTGTATTGCACAAGCTACCAAACAAACTAGTTATCAATCCCATAGGATGTGTTGGACCAATAAATATTTTCTGCAAAACTTTCGCCAGTTAAAGAACCTGCTATTTACATCCTGGAACCAAATTCTAGAAGAAATTTTTCAATTTCATTTCTGATCAGCTAACTGTTGAAGCCACCTGGAAAATCAACTATTTATAAGACAGGTGATCATGTTTTTTTTTTGTTCATCAATCTTTATTGAATTTGCTACCTATTGACCATTACCTGCCGTTCATGTTTAAATCATTTGATTTAAAGGAGATGCATTTTTATGTTCTACTTATTATCTTGTAAAATCCTAATGGATAAAGGTTCTGATTTATGAATTAAAATTCCTTTTTTATGAGTTTTTAAAATTTTAACAAAAAATAAAAATAACAATCTAGGCTGTGTCTCACTTTGTTTCTCTGATGACAGTAAGTATTTTTTGTTGTTTTTAGTAATGTAAATACAGGTCAGAAGGTTGTAGTTAGGACAGTTCCTTAAACTGCTTTAAATGTCCGATTGTGCCTCCCACAGTATAGTGCTTGTTGTGGTGCTACCATTTGTCTCAATCAATTCTACCATGACCCTTCCACAGCAAAAAAAAAAAAAACTCCTTTTTTGTTTTATATTGAATGTATTTCCTTTATTTTGATTGACAAACAACAAAAATTAAAAACATGGAAAAGTTTTAGTACAGATGTATCAAAATCCTTTTAAAATTTTTTGATTGTTTTAATATGTGCTTAATTCATTTCATTTTTGGACTGTCTGCTCATGGGCTTTCAGTAGCAAATATTAATCACAAAGTTAAAATTTGACAGAACATCAGCTACTGCTAAAAGCAGGTGCCAAACTATAGACTGTGTGTGTCAGGGTGCTGAAAAATTATCTGCCAAGAAGGGGTTTCACAAAACAATCTGATGTTTGGTTAGAGTTTGGGAAGTGGGTTAGGTTGACAACTTTTCAGCTCTTCTTACAGATTGTCAAATTTTAATGTGTGCATGGCACCAAATTGGATGAATATTACAAGAAATAGATTTTTTTACTAAAATATTTCTACATTAAGCTGAATGATTAAAAAGATGAATTTTGGCACTTTTATACAATGTCTTGGATTTGACTAAATTCTTACTTGTATGCCAGATTAAATGACATTTTTTTTTTTTAAAATGTACTTGAATTGATCAAGGAAGATTTGTTATCACTAATGATCAGAAAGTGAGAGATAAAATTTTAATCCCGTAACAAAGCATTTGTCTGGAATTACTGGATAAGTGAATTAATGTGTAAGTTGTGTGCGTGTAAAATATATATATATATATAATCTTCTGTAAGTACTTGAAGGTTTTACAAATACTTTAAATAGGTGATGGTACTTTTTGTTTCGTTTATTTTATGTGAATTTTCTTAAACATTTAGTTAACAAGTGGCACAAACTCTAAAACTAAAATCCAGTGCCAATTCTATGTTTTGCTTGTGCGTTCAAAATTTTTTAGCATTTTTTGATTCTTAGTGATTCACTATCTTATGGGACTAATTTTATTTTATTTTTTTTGTTTTTTTTTTTTTCATTACAATCATGTCTTTTGAGTTTGCATTGATATAGCATAGTATATGCATACGTTTCTGTTTCAGTTTTTGTAACTTTGAGCCTTGCTGAATTTGATTAAATAAATACGCAACCAGTAATCAGTTAGCTAATGCTATTGATGACAATGCTATTGAATTATAAGGGTTAAGGGTGTTTAGCTTTGATTATCAATACATTTTATCTATATATTGTCCTTATTATCCACTTATGCTACTTGAAAATAAATGGATTTGTTAGCCAGCTACCCACCTGTTCATATAGTCATTATACCAATAATAATAATAATAATGCATTGATAATTTCATTAAAATATTTAAATAAAATTCCATTTTAGTTTTTCTTTAAAGATCACTTCCTTTCTTCGTGCAGCTAAAAGCCATTATATCTCCTGTTGCTGAGTACTTAAGAAATTGATATTAAAATGGACAATTTTTATCTATTTTCTTCAAATGTTAATTTTGTTTAGTAAGATATATATAATCTCATGCAACAAAACTATTTGCTTAGCATCCATACAATCTCACAAGTGTTTTTCTTTTAATACAGTTTTTTTTTTCTTTTTATACTGTTTTTTTCTTTTTGCCTACTTTTCAGTTTCATAAAAACATTCATTTAGTTTTAAAATACAGGAATATTTTTTTTTCAAATTCAAGCTTTTTAATATAAAATTATCTTTTCATGTTTTTTCATAAAGCATTTTCTATGTTAAGTTTTGTTTTCATATAAAAAAAAATCCTTGGTTTATTGAGATATTCTAAAAGCTTTTGAACAGAAGTGATGTTTGACAGAGATATTTGACTTTCATTAAATTCTATCTGCTTGGTTGGTGGTCTATTGCATTTCTTCCTTCCTGAGAAAAGAGAAGAGCTGACCCTACCCAACCTCTTTACCCAAAGTAGAACAACAACAACAACAACAAACATGACCCCATCATCTATATCTTTACCAACATGCAACTCAACACCAGCCCACAGTAGAAATACACATATCCTTACACGAATATTGTGATCATCATTTGCTGAACATTGACTGCTATAAGCTGTTGACATCCATTGTATCCGCCATCTTAAACCCTCCAGTAATGGAGAAGATGATGGAGAAGCTGGGGTGGTGGTAATCTTATAGATTGCTGCCCTGCAATCTACAACAGTGTTTCTTTCTTTTTTTTTTTTTTTTTTTTTTTTTTTTTTTACTTTCATTCTACTTGGGGTGGTGGGGCTGTTGTTGAATGTAACTAAACCTGAGAATGATACTGCAACAAGAGTAATTAGCATTTGTGTCAGAGCTGTAGCATATAAAGAATGCCATTAATGTAGGATATTTGTGTATGTATGTATGTGTGTGTATATATATATATATATATATATATATATTTATGATGAGCATATGTGAGTGTGCATGTTTCTAAATTGTATAAAATGTTTCACCAAACTACTCTGCCACTTTGCTTCCATTCAAAAAATTAAAGAATGTATGGTTGGTGACTCATTAGTGTTGTAAATGCAATTTCTTTCAATCCTTACAGTGACCAATATCTGCTGTTGCTGACTGGAAAACATCCAAAACAACTGTTATCAGGATTTTTTCTAAGTTTTAGAAAAGGAAAATATACTATGAATATGATTTCTGGTATATCGATGTCTATATGAGTCACTTCCTTTTGCTTCATCAATAAGGTAATGATATTAGTTTGTAAATATTGAATACATAGTAAACAAGATTACAATTATGTCTTTAAACAACCTCATGGGCAAGATAAGAAGATATATTGTCTTTTGTCCTTTGCAAATAATGCATAAATTGATAATAAATCTATTAGTGTTTGAGTGCAAAAAGCCATATTTTAATGAATAATAGTTTTAAGCTTTCTAGCTTTGTAGAATCAGATATCAAAAAGATAGCATAATAGATATGAGATTAACAGTGACTCAGAAAATATTCTGAAAATGGCACTATTGTCCCGACCTAATCCGCATTCATTCATAAATGCCATTTTTCCATTTATTTTTCTTTTCTTTTAACCAAAAGTTAATGCTTTAAAGCTTTTAAAAGTATTTTTACATGATATCTTCTAGATATTTAAACTTTTCAATAATATATTAACATATAAAAAGTAACCCTCTATATAATCAGTTGATATAAATACTATGTATTGTATTTGATGCTCTAAAAAATACACGGGCATGTTAGATACATCTACATTTCAGAAGGGCATATCCATATCAAATACAGTAACTTGAAATACATAATCTTGCATAGTCACTATAATGAAAACAGAAGCCAGAATAAACTTAAAGGTAAGCTTTATTCTACTTTGTTGATACTTGTAGTTACACATGGTATAATAGTCCACTTGGTTATATAGGCTAAACAAACATCGTCTATTACAACTATTCCATTTCATAACAAAGGAGTGAGATTGGTATCTAGTACTCTTGATACTGCAGTTACATCCAAACTTCTATGTTTTATGATTTCTTAATGCCTAATAGTTTTAAATTAACTTTTGCTTGCTGTAACCACTTTCCTCTAAACATTATGTACAAATTAACTAAATGCATCAGTTGAGAGAAGAAAAAGTAAGGAATGACTGGTTTACAGCACTGACATTGGCTACCTATTCATTTTGATGCTGTACAAAGTGATGAATACAATTCTGTTGACCTTTTGTTGACAGAATTTCATGAGAAAAACATCTTTAATTTTATCAAAAGTTGAATAATGTGACTTGTTTTCAGTAATAGTTTAATGTGATTTTTAAAAAATCTTATTTTTTATATTTTTAATCTTTTGAGTAAGCTAATGTTAATCTGTACCAAAATAGAAACATTCTGGCAGTTTGAGGCTTGGCAATTAATAATAAAAGTTGATATTATATCACACTTCATATAATGACTTTCTTTACTTATAGATGATGGGTAATAATAGAATTTATATCTGTAGATGATAGACTGTTAAAGCTAAATAGACAGAAATGTTTGTAATCAACTCTTTTAATTTTAAGTATTAATATGGTAGTGATTCTGACTTGGACCATTTGCAATTGGTTAACTCTACTTGTGCAATAGCCAATATCCTGTGGTATAATTATGCATTTCTTATATAATTATTTCTATTGTCCATGCACAAAGAACATTGTGTTGAAGACACAATGTTCTTTACTTGTAAAATCTATAATATCATCATATAAAAAAATGTAAAATCTGCAATATCACCATGGCTATATTGAACTGTTAAGAGTTGATTGGCTAAAACTGTTTATTCTCTTAACTGGTGACTTTAGATCCAAGCTAAACAATGAACATGCCATTTTAGTTACATATATTCTATACTCTACAAAATTTAAATAATCACTTTTGATAATGATGTGGTTCAAATTATTAGAAAATTATATCAAGAAATAATTAGTCCCCATCTGTTGATATATATCCTACTTGTTTAACTTTATTTTATGTTTGTTGTACTTGTTAAATGGAAATTTTACTAAATATAATTGTAATCAAAACAATTATGTTGTTTCACTTAATCATCTAAAATGATATGCATTCATATATGCATGAACTAAATAAGTAAATCACAAGGTATCAAATGAATCAGCATAATGTGAATATTCTTATTGACTCATCTGTGCTGATTCTATTTGAACATGAGTAACTATATATTACCTATTTACTGGTAATGTTTTCATTTTATTGAGATCTGGATAACTATTCTCAACTGTTAACACAGTTGTACTTAAATCTCATATGAGGAACGTTTTTAGTATTTTAATTACAAATTATAAAAAACATGGAAAGGAATATGTCAACAAATATGAACAATAATTAAGCTAATAGGCAGTGTTTAAATCCATTGTTTAACTCAGTAGCTCATACCATATTGTTCTTTTACAAAATTGGCCACTTTGACCAGCAGTTCAAAAAAATTATAATTTTGTTGTCATCTTCATTGTCATAGTGATTTACTATTATGGTGTTTTTAGTTATGTCTCTTTCAATGGCTAACTGTCATAGAACAGATTATGTTTCCAATTATAATTGCATGTGTCCAGATATTCTGATACTTTAATGCTTCTTACACAGAAAGTAAGCATATATATTCTTCCTTCTTGCTGTCTCACTATTCTATGTGCATATACATTGAGGGATATTGCTTTTTTCTTTTTTTTTCTTTTTTGGTACAGATGTTACCAACATGTTGGTAAATACACCCAGTATTCTAGAGAAATCAATCCAGGGTAGCTTTGTAACCTAAATTTTCAATCTTTGCCCAATTCTCACCATAGCCTGTTGTTTTCTGTACACCTGTGTCGACAGCGCAATTGCTACCAACCCACCAAGTGGCACATTATTTGCTTCTTTGGCAAAGGTCTCTAAATATGCACCAGCTGGTCAAAATGTTTTAATATTTATTTTCTGAAAGAAGAAAGAGTATATCCTCTCTTTAGCATGGTTATTCTTATGACCCAAAGGTGACTTTCATTCTAAAGCACTTGATTGACAAGCACAAGCTTTTCCTGACTCACATTTCAAATCACTTAATGAAGACCAAGTTATCTTTCAGCAATTGATCATTTAATTGAAGGCATGGCAGCCTATATTTGAAAATATGGTTGGTGGTTCAAAACTTTATAACTACCACAAATAGACAAAAATATTATTACCACTCATGATGATAATATTTAAAAACTAAAATTGCAAAACAGTCTAACTAACCAGTTTCAAACCTCACTCAACAGAGCTAAATCGAGGTTAATAAAGAAATAATTATCATGAAAAAAAAGAAATTCGTAAATAGAAATGAGTTGGAGGCCAATTATATGCTTCTTCTGCACAGTAAAGGTTTTAAAGATTGAATATAGATGACTTCCAACTGTGGTAACTTTTCTATCCTAAGCCAGTCCCACTCAAGTTAGCTAAATCTTTGTACTTAATGTATCAGTCATTGAATTTATTTTTAAAAAGTTTTTGTATGAATATTTTCTTCAGTATTTGTCTAGACTTCTGAGATAATGTAGTATTTACACTATTTACATTATTCGGACTAGTGTCCTCATCTTTGTTGCCATTTGTACAACGTTTTGGCTGTTGCACACTCTGGCCTTTTTCAGGTGCTAAGGATTTCAAACTGAAACCTTTATTACAATCACTGGGGTATATCATTCTCATTCCTTGTGTGAAGCTACTTTTGGTAGTTATAATTTATCTCCCTATAACACCAACTCCCTAAGTTACTTGTTCACCACTGCTGTAGCTTGGTATTGAACTCACAGTTCTTTGGGTCAAGTCACTGGAACTAACCAATATCTATATCCACTGGGATATAGACGTCTATATCCACCTTAAAGACACAATTTGAAGATTGTAAACACATACAAGAATGTTATTGGTTTACAACATTTTTTAAATTTAAGAATGCTCATAAATATTCATCAGGTTAGCCGAAAAGTCTATTCGGGTGTTCCTGTTATACATTCTGGGTTTCTCAACAAAATCCAAAGGAGGATCTGCAACGTAATTGCTCTTGATTTAGTAGCTTGACTTCAGTCACTTTCTCACTGACAGGATGTGGCTTCTGTCTGTCTTTTCTACAAATATTTTTACAGCTTTTGCTCTGATGAGCTGCTTTTCCTGGTTTCCCACCACATGAATTTACTTGTGCAACTAAATTAACTTTTAGGTTCAACCCTTTTATCATCATAACAGTCAAATGCAATTGTCACTTCTATTCTAACAGCAGCTTTTCTCTCACTTTCTGCCTGTGGAACTCCCTTCTGTATACTTGCTTCCCTGATAACTACCATCTCTAAAAGTTTAAATGCAATGTCAATTGTCATCTTCTGTCTTCTTGATTCCCATTATTCTTCTATCCTTTCTTTGACACTCTCTGTACCTTGTTTTTTTTTTTTTTGTTTTTGTTTTTTGTTTTCTTTTCTCTCACTGTAACCCCCTGCACTCAAAATAATGTGAGGTTATGAATTTAACTGTTTTCTTTTAATTTTTAACATTTTTGTAGTCACATATGTTGGCCTGGGAAAGTAGTAAATCTTTCAGGAATGAAGATAATTTAAAAATTGCGGGGTGCTGATACATATTTTGATAAGATTTGATCGTAACACGATTTTCCATTTAAGCTACTTTCTCTTTTAATAAGTGTGACATTCTTTAGATCAAAGTTGTGGTTGAATTTATTTCTATGTATAACTAATGCATTTGATAAATTGCTGTGCTTGAGAGTGCTGCTATTGAATTTTATCAAAATATAAATCTGTATGTTGGCTAAGATTTGTTTTCCTGTTGTCTGTATCCATATTGTCCTTTTACAGATATATTCCATATGAAATTCTATACACAGACATGCACACACATAAAAACACAGTATGATGGATGACTGTCTTAATTATGCAAAAATGAAAATAACATATCTCATTTTAAGAGATATATTTACCAAAATTAAACAAAAATATCTTGAAATACTAAAAAGTAAATTTATTCAATAAAATTGCCATTGGCTTCAGCCACAGACGACTTCAGAATCTCCTGCAACTTTTCCACATGATCTCCTTGTTTAAGTTGGTAAAGGCTGCCATAATCCTTGCCTTCATTCATCTTTAGTATTACAAGGAGTTTTTTTTTTTGGTCTTTTGATGAATTGTGCCCTACACATAATGATCAAGGGGGTTGAAGTATGGGGAGTTAGGTGCCCAGATGTAAGGGATGATGCAGATGCAGCAATTGTCTGACAGCCGTGACTGGGTTCTCCTGCTTGTGTGGTATAGTGCAAAGTTCTGTTGCCAGACACAGGGTTTTCCAGCAGCCACCCTCTTGACTCTTGCTCAAAGTATTTGATGTAGGCCTCTGTGTTGAGCCTGAGGCTCTGGAAGATCAATGGAGGCATAATGTCACTGTCACTAATGATCACACCAAACACCATGACGTCTTGATATATGATCCAACTCTTTTCAAATCTTCTGAATTATCCTCAGATTGACACCCAAACACTCTTAAATGTTTGTATTGGATTTTCTGGCATGAATTCCAAGCAGCACAGCATGCCATTTCCAAATTTCTGGTGGAGTGAATTGCATCATGATGCTCTTTTTCTCACAGATGGTGCCCAAGTGACACTACTATGCACAAAATTAAAAATTTACTTGTGTGTGTTATTTCACCTCAAGCAAAGCTAGGTAAGACACAAGGGGTTACTGAGTGTAAAAGAATGAGAAAAATAAAAATATTATTAAGAACAATGAAAGAACAGGAATTAAGAAAATAGAAGGTAATTATTGACATTTTTGACATTGAGTTTTAAAAGTGAACTGAGAGAGAAGAAATTGTTAGTAAAGAACTTACAGCAATTTGTTACTAGCCATTTCAACTCTAAAATTGAGACCTAGCTGCCAATCTATTGCTGCACCTAAATTCATAAAGTCTAGGTACCAAAGAGTAATGCTCATCAGAATAATTTATAGAAAAAGCACAGAGGCTTTCTTACATTATGACTGGTAAAGTGACTGAAGCCGAGAAGTCAGGACCAATTACATTGCAAATACTTCTTTGGATTTAAGAGAAGCACCAGACCAGTTGTGACTGCAATATTCAATGCATGGATGAATGGTAGACTTAGAAATGTCTGGTGAGATAAGTTGTCTAGCATCACACACCAAACCTGCTTTCCAAGCAGCAGATCTAGAATTTTATTCAATATAATCTTTCCACTTCATATCAGCAGGAAACTGTTTGGTAACTTTTTAGTTTTACTTGTTTTATAGTGTAGACATATGTTAAAAAAAAAACATTAAATGTTTTTCATGATTCTTATTTTTCTGCCACTTGATGATCATTTAAAATGTTATTGAATAATTTGGAAACAAGGATGTTCATTAATGATTAACCAATAATTTTTATTTTTAATTTTTTTTTAAACAAGAAAGTGTATGAATTTAGCATGACATATGGAGACTCTGCTGTTGTGCAATAATTAGATTATTTCACTTTGGACATTTGCAGCTTAACTGTTAAGATATCTCTTGACTGGTTTTGGATAATTATCCAGTGTTGACAGCTATATTATAGACTGTAGAAATATTATCTTCAGCTGTTTTTACCTGAAAAAATGTCCATGGAAATATTTAGAATATATATGGGATTATTTTTTAACCTTTTCAAAATATCACTTTTCTTTTGATTAAAAATAATATAAAGCAGTTTTGGTTAATCTTTTCATTATACCTCATTGCAGAAAGATAATCTTTGTAACCTTTGATGTCATTTATAGGTCTCTTGGCATTATAAATCAATTTTTTCTTTATTTTTAACATTATCTGATTTTTAAAAATTATTTTTTTTATTTAGGCTGGACAACAATAAATATTACTTTCCTTCTCTATTATATAGATGTCTGTGATCATAAAATTGGTATTTGACATTAGAGAAAACTAAATGATATTATTATATAGAGGATTTTAGCAGTGAAAATTGAATTTAAAACTTCATATAGCAGATTTGTTAGTGTATTTGTGCAATAAAAATTTTGAATTTAAATTCACAATGTGTTGAAAACAAAAAAAATACATATCTAGTCTGTGTTATTTAATGGTACAGTCATGTTTTGTCATAAGTGTGACAATTCTTTTCCTTAATATCTTGAAGTCATAACTTTTTTGCTAATTTGCCTCCTTTTGGTTTTATTTTGGTTACACTATTGATTTTATTTAGGGTGATAACTTTTTAAATATATTTTAATAAATATATATTTTCATATAAATTACTTAACAACAATGATTGCAAGCCTGTTTAAACTTTTATGTGGCAATATATTTAAAATTGTCCCAAATATTTAATGATAGTTTAAACATTCTACCTTATCACTTGAATTAAAGTATATAAATCCTTGTTAAAGTATCAGATTAGCAAAAACATGTTATAAATTTTTTTGTTTGCATTTTTAACTTTATATATTTGAATATATAAAGGATGTTGTAATTTAATAACTTTTTCAACCATTTATCAAAATATAATATTTCTTTGGTGTCATTTTTTTTTTTAGATTGATATTGTCAATATATTTGATTTTTAACAGTTAGGATTTATATAGCTTTTAATTCTGTTTTTCTTTAAATATATGATATATATCATCTTATGGGACTTATTTAGTGACATAATTGTTTCCACTTATGTGTGTTATCTGCATATAAAGATGTTATATACACCCCCTTGCAGAAGTCATTCTATTTTCACATGCATGAAAGTTATTTATAAGTAGAAGTACATTGAAAATCTATCAAATATTTTAATCTGGCCAAACTTTGACTTTAGCTAAGAATAATCTCCCCTTGTTAAACATTCATTTGCACTTTGATTAGCAACATAAATAATTGTTAGAATTCTAACAGAATCAGACCAGAAATAGAGTAAGAATTAAGTGAGGCTTTGTTCAAGACACTGAGACAAGAAATGCAATTTTAATGATCATACTGCTATCATAGTGAGCAGTACGAAGGAAAAATGATTTATACTTATGTTTCATAGATTATGCAAAGGAATTTGATAGGGCATGACACAAAGATTCACTTGAAATGCTAGAAAAACTTCATTTACACAGAAATACATAATCTCTACTGGGGAAAAAAGCTAGTATGTGGATAGAGAATGAATTTAGTAAGTACACAAAAATAGAAAGAGAAGTATGGGAAGAATGCACTTTCTCACTGGATTTATTCAACTTTTATAGCAATATGATCTTATAATGGCTAGAAGACTTACCAACATTTATTGATGGACATAACCATAGCAATGTAATCTAGAAAGATGACATTGTTTATCTTATTGCAAACACAAAATGAAGCATTTTCTTACTGGATTTATTCAACTTGTATGGCAAGACGATCTTAAGAGGGCTAAAAGACCTACCAGCATTTATTGATGGACATAACCATAGCAGTGTAATCTACACAGATGACATTGTATCTTATGGCTAACTAGAAAGAAAACTAATTGGACTATTAAACAAAGTAGTCAAATAAAATCACAAGAAAGAGCTAACCATTAATGATAAAAGCTGATACATGGTTATCAGTAAAAGAAACAGCCTATGTTGCAAGCTATGCATTGGTGATGCCCAGGTCAAGAAGGTGTGGAAATTTAATTATCTGGGTACAATGGAGGTAGTGGTACAAAATAAACCCATTTTACAAAATTATTCAAAATAACTAAAATCAACTCTTTGGCAACCAGATAGATTAATACTTTTTAGAATTATTGATGTAAAACTTTGTCAAAGATTTGATTGAAATTCTGATGTTGGGTATTTGATTTCTTGTTTTTAATCATAGCAAAAAGCAAAAAATATTATTGAAACTTAAAAAGAAAATATTCTTATGACAGCATTCACAAACTCTGAGACAAGTCAGATTCAAGTTCAGTTAAGTGGTTAAGTCAGAAGTATACCAGTGATTAATTTCTACAAGGAAAACAATTTGCCTTATCCTTGTTCTTATCTTAACAGCAAATAAATGAATTTAATGATTCCTGATGTTTTTACTGTTTGGGTTTTGATTGGTTAAATAAATATGATGCTTGTAGTGTGATAAGATATTGTACTTTAATTGATATTCTTCACTAGTATAACCTATCATTTGGTTTCTCACTAATTTGCTTGGACTGCATTGTAATGACAAGCCATAAAGATATTTAGGTAGTTGGTCCACTGTTTTGAGCCCATAATTTGCTAAGTATATTTACTGCTAGTGCTTTATTGAATAAATCACAGCTGTTTGTTTCATTGTTTTCTGTTGTTAGTCTTGTAGAGGTATTACTTACCTATATTATAACTCATACCTGTATATTTGTATTTACTGTTGTCTCACCTTTGTGTGTGGAGGGGATCATTTTATTTGGATGAACACACAAGTGGAAATATATACACATCTTTGTTGGACTAAAGCTGGCAGCCATGCTTCTTGGCTGTCTGGCAGCCACATGCTCTATGATCTGCCATTGTGACATATCTCCCTGCTTCACACATGACTGCTGCTAAAATTTAAAACTTCTCTAGCATATTTCTTCTGTCTCTCTATCTTTCTGTAGCTCTTTTTGCCCATAAAGTGGGTCACTGAAAGCCTAACTGTTATATAGAGGAGGGGTTTTGGAAGTTGGGGACATAATGCAATCCTAACAGCAGTGGCTGCAGCAGCAGCCAAAATTGTTGTTCCTACGGCAACAACAAGGAAAGAAATGTGAGAAAATATCTCAAATGCTTTTGACTCTTTGCCTCAATAAACTCTCCCCTTTTGTTCACCCGAACCCTCTGCTGTGATCAATAACTGGCTGTTGCATACTTTCTTATTACCCATTTTTTCTTTCTCTGCCTCTTTCTTCTTCGTTCCTCTATCTTCAAAACTCTCTCTCCTACTTTTTCTTTTTACTTTCTATTTCTTACTTTCAGTTGTTTCTCTCTTTTCATCATCACTTTTTTCCTCCTCTCCCCCGCCCCTCCCTTTTTTATTTCTTCCTACTTTAGAACTTTTTCCTTATTTTTGTTCTTTACCCTCTTCCTTCAACTCCTCTGGCCTTGTGATTTTCTCTTTGTCTCTTCTCTTTTTCTGTATTACTTTGTTTTCCCTCTCTTCATTTCTCAGTTTTAGAAGTTCTAACAACAACCCTTTCTTCACATGTCCACTTAATTACAATAGAATGAAAAATCATTACTTATAGTCTTCATCAAGGCTACAAATAAATTAAGTGATTTTTCAATATAAAGAAAGCAATTTTTTGTGCAGCAGTAGCCAATAAATTCATGTCTTTGATCTTTTTCTGATGAACTTTTTTTTTATCTGGTTTGACTGCTTCTTCCTAACTTCCACCTAAAACGCATCACCAAGACAAAAGATTGCTTCCATTTGACTGTGTCATAGCAACCGTCATTATAACCATAGACAATCTGTTGCTCACCATTCCATTAGAACTAGCATTTTCGTACCAGCCTATAGTTATCACATGTAATCACAACAAATATCAATTTTGTCTATAAACCTTTTTATTCGTATGGGCTGTAATATATCTGTTTATATTTATCAACATCTCTATAACTATGGCCTTTGTATTGATAACCATTTCATAATCACCTCCCTAAAATTAATCAGCTATCAACTATCTTATCTTAAGCCTTATTATAACTACAGTTTTCCACATCTTTACTCCAACTTTTATTTTGCTTTTTGTCTCTACAGTAAATATTTTTAGTAGGTTATTATTGTGAATTCTTTGGTAGGATGCATTTGCTTTTGGTAGAAAGAAGCTGTATAATGTTAATAGTTGAATCACTCATTTTACAAACCTTTAATAGTTGGTGTGAAACTTGATCAATGTATGCAGTGCATGTAGACCTGATTTCCGTTACTTTTAATACAGAACATTTTCAGAAAGTTTTTGAAGTATTGAGAGAAATAGAAAAGCATTGTCTTTAGTGACTTTTAAAATAGCTGGTGAATCATGAGTCATAATTTGAATTATGCACTAAAGACGTTTTGACCAAACATTTACTACCCCCAATTTCTTTCTTTTTTTTTTTTTTTTTTTTGTTAACTAAAAATATTTATAAAGATTTTTATTGGTTACAGGTGTTAGAGTAGATATTCCTGTTCATTGACAAGCAGTGAATTAACATTTGCTTGTTTAGATCACTGAAAGAAAATGTACATCTTGACAGATCAAACTTGTATAAAAAGTGTAATTGAACCTTGCTTTGTTGTAAGGGTAAGGTACATCTAACTAAAAGAGGCTTTTTTTTTTTTTTTTAGAAAAATAGAGAATGCAAGTTCAATCCCTTAGATACATTTTCTTCAAAATGACTTTTGGAGATCTCAGCTAGTAAAACCTTGGCTACTGTAAACAATGCAAGAGATTTTCTAATTTTATTGTTTAAAAGTTGGTTATAAACTTCTTGTCAAATCATTGATCTGTAGCTCAGATTAAGAAGTTTTTTAACCTGATTTTGGAAAAGAATATTTTTAGTTTAAAATATTATTAATTTGTTGGCACTAAATTCTTTGTTTAATTGCATATATTTGCTGAATTCACGAAAAGGAGAGTGATTTCATAAAGCAGATACTCTTATTATGAGCAATGACTTACCTTATTGAAAGATTGTACATATTTTTTGACCCCTAGAATGTAAAGGATTTTTTATGTAGATGATATTCGATGGTAAACTATATTGTATAGTGATATTTTTCTATTCTGTTTGATTCATGAATTTCACTTCTGAATCATACCTTTTGTATACCTTCTGATTCAAATAACATATATCTGACAGAATGTTTTACAATTGTTGCTTAACCTGAAGATAAGAACTTCGACACCAAACCTGATACACAGCTTATCTAACTATTATGCTATGCTCAAAATGGCTTCCTATGTTTCTACTGTAATTTCGAGTGATTCTTCCTAAACTGTTGTATCATTTTTAATATAATATTTTTATTTTATCATTGTTGACAAGATATTATGTACAGGGGGTTCATCAAAAAATCATATCGTGATCAAGTTATTTTAACATGCAATTATTGTTATCACATTCTGCTATGAAATTAGCATATTTTTAGTACAAGAAAACTTTTAGAAAGTGTTGAAAGTGAATCATTCAAAATAAAACTTGTTTCTGTGAATATGTTATATGTGAGCAAATACCAGTAAAACAGCTTAAATGTTGAGAAATTTGGAAATTGTATCAACATGACCAACTTTTTGTAGGTTGCTTTTAGCATAATTTTCATTCTAACATTAGTTAAGTTTTTTTTTGTAATTATGGATAGTTCAATTGTAGATTTAATTTTATTCAGATTAGCAATTATTGTTAGTTTTTAATAACAGCCTGTGCTAAATCCAATTGTGAAATTGAACTTTACTAAATTGATTCCAAAGTGCTCAAAATTTGTATGCCAGCTTTATAATCGTGCACAAATTATTTGTAGGTTAATTTGGCTGTTTTCTTTTATTTCATTATTCATTAGGCTTTCAGCATCTCAATGATATTAAGTGCTTGTTAAGGTTAAGTTGTATATTGTGTTTCTAAGCATTTTTAGGAGAAACTTCATATTTTTTATCATAATCACCATGAAATAAACATTATTCTTCTAAAATTGTATCTCAATTTTGCACCTCTGATAATGTTCTTTCATTAGATTTTTCACAAGAATCTAACTGAATATTTTTCTTAATTTCAGGGCTGGAAGCAGTAGCATTGGAAATTGGAGGGCATGAGCTAGTATCTCAGTTACTGGAACCTTTTAACTGTGAGTATATTTCAATTATAATACACATACACACGTGTACTGAAATAAGAAAAACATGCTGACTTTTGAGCTATCACCGTTTCACTTCGCAAAGGCATATGCTAAAAATCTAAGTGACACTATAGAGTGAACATATTAATGAAAAGTATTATGCAGTATTAAATGTCCAACTGGAATAAGTACTTACATTATTTGTATTTGTGCGTGCATGTGTAATTTGAATCTTCATGAATGTGTTGTAAATATGTGAACTGTAAGCTGTGATGCACATGTTTCAATTATTATTTTTAATTATAGCTTTATTGCAATCCCGACTGCCATATGAGTACTTAAGACAGTCATTTAGATTCTAATCCTTCTATTATATATGCTAATTATGGCTGTGTAACACAAATGATTGTGTTTATCACTGATGGTATGCAAGATGTTTTTATCTGCTGGTTAATGAATGTTAATAAATCAAGCCAAATTTAATAGAAGTTCATTACTCAAAGGGATTTAATTTGTCTTTATAAAATGGATGAAAATCAATTACAATATGAGAAAAGAAACTTTAAACTTAAACAACTTTGATACCATGTTTTACATGAAATGCTTTATGTATAAATCATTACCAAACAAAATCTTTTTTCAAAAACTTGAAAATACATCAAATTGGGTTACAGTTGGTTTATAGAATTTAGAAAAATGTGCTCAGATTTATTCCTGCATATATTATATAAATAGTAACTTTAGTCAAACAGTAGCATTTATTATACGGTACTACCAGTATCTGATCCACTCTGGATTTTGCTGCTACATCATCCACCTCTGTTTGCACTACTTTCCATTGACCCATGATGATATGATTAATAATGAAAGCTAAATTTTGAAATATATCTAAAATAAACAGTTGTTTGGATAAACCAGTGTTTTCAATATGGTTAGTGCAATAAATTTTTTTTTTTTTTTAGAACGTAAAATTTCTGTTCAGTTCCAGCAAAACTGCAACTTTCATTTATATCTGTGCACAAATGTCATTTGGATACATGAATAAAGTTAAATGAAAAATTATCATTATAAAAAATACAACAGCAAAACGTAAAAATTAGACAGATTGAAATAAAATTTTGAATTTAAAAAGAAAGACCTTTTCTCTTTAGAATACTGCTTGCCTTATTTAAAGGTTTCATATTTTTACTCTTGAGAATGGAGACACTGAATATTTTGAGCAAAGTTTCATGTCAGTTCCACATGTGAACGCTTATGAGAACATTTTATAATTTTGGTTGTATTTAGAAGAACATGAGTTTTCTTTTATTTTCTGGATCTTATCAGAAAATCTAACCTGATAAGTTTGAGTATATTGAAGCCACTGGCAATAAGTTTTTCAGATCTACCAGTAGAATTTATAGTGGGTCTTTACCCCTGCCTTTGCCAAATTGAGTAATACTTTTTCCAGTTGGAGACTCATCTGTATTTGGAATTTAAAGCGAATATGTTGGCTACTTATGTAATTCTGAAATCTTTCCAGAAAAAGTTCTTATGATTAATTTCATTAAAAAAGTTATATATGGTAAAAATTGTTTGGATTATTGATGGAATTAGGCAACATTCACTTCCATATAACCACTCTCGCTTTCTACATATGCACATGTAATTTTGTATACGTTAGTGTTTGTCTTAAGATACCTAGATTTTGTATAATGTCTGCTTTTTTTTTCTTTTCATAAAATATAGAGTGAAACGCCTATCAAAAATTATATGTAACATCAGCAAAGAATAAACTACAAATATCTAAAAGAGCATTCATAATGTTTAACTAATTGAATTGCAAAACTTATCTAAAAAAAAAAAGCCAGTTGTGATTGTAAGATGGAATATTATAATGGCCAGCTACTCTTGTTTTGCAAGCACACTTGTTTTTTTTTAAATCTTAAGTGTTGGAAACCAACTTTTAATTTAACTATGAATAGATATTGATTATTACTTCTAGAAATAAACCTGAAATGAAAGAAAAACATCAGAATAAACTTTTATATTGAATCAAATTTTTGAAAATATTTCCTGTTGTCTTCATAGCACTTGGCATATTAACATTAAGTTTGTATTTTCTATAAAACACATAATCTATGAAAAGCAATTGATACTTTCTTCCTTAATGATTGTGAAAGTTACCATTTGAAAATTTCACAAATCTTTAAATAATGGGTAGTACATTAGTGAATACTTGATTAAAACTGCAAGTATTAAAAGGTTGATTTGAAAATATACATTCACTAGTTTATTGATCTTAGTCAGCCTATCTAGTACCATTTTTTATAGGTTCAAATGCAATAACAATCATTGCTGAGTTTTGATTTCATTATTATCATCCCCTTCACCATTGAATTTGTTCTCTCACACACACACATATATATATATATATATATATATATATGTGTGTGTGTGTGTGTAAGTTGAAAATTTCCAGTATTTATAGACAGTACAGATCATAGGAATCAACACAACATGGTGACTGTCAGTTCCATGCTTCATTGTGATCTTGAAGTTCATATTGAAATGTGAAACTGAAACTCACTCTGTTGTGCTGTTTCCTATGGCTGCACCCCCTCTCTCTCTCTCTCTCTCTATATATATATATATATATATAACTTTAAAAACAAGGAATTTATTAACAGTCTTAAGAGCCCTTTTGTCCAACAGCTATCTCATCAGGAGGAAATCGTTGAAATTATAAATCAAACGAAAAGAACAGCGACGAAAATGAAGAGCAAAAAAAGGGGGGAAACACTAAAATAAATATACATATGAATATATATATATATATATTTATAATGAGGGGAGAAGAAATTGCGTGTAAATAATTATCAAGGGACAGTTAAAATATCCCCCGACAAATGAAGAGACTTCACAAAATCTTTCTACCAGCAAAGAGACTGCCTCTGTAATGATCTGCAGACTGATTCCCAAATTTTTAAATGATTATTGGAACTAGCTACATGTAAAATTTTGAACTACTCTTTCCTATACGACTTGACACAGGCTATATTCTCTAGTAGGTGTTAGTAGGTGTTGAGCAATATGTGTGTGTGTGTGTGTGTGTGTGTGTTTGGTGGTGTAATATAATAATATTTTTTTTATCTTTACTATTATCAGAAATTTCTTGTATAAAAAAAAAAGCTAGGAATATTTTTTTTTCAAAGTAAACTAAACCAAATCAAATATTTAAAAAGAAAAGAAAATCACTGGTTGCCAAGATTTAATTTGTTCAGGTCATTAAAGGCTTTTTTGTGTATATTACATACTTAAAAATATTAATAACATGAGTAAATTCCAACTTGAAAAACTGTCTCTAGAAGCTATCATCAATAGCTTGTAGGGAGCAAGTAACGTGTGCATGTGTCTGTAGTCATTTACACCTGCATTCTTATTTTGATATAGTTAGGGCTGCATTCAGCACTGAATCAAACCAAAATCCACACTTTGTATAAGCTTTTCTCTTATCTTAAGTAGAAACCACATTGTTGTCACCATTGTTGATGTGAAAAGTGTTTGTTTGCCTGTAGCCAAATCCAATTCTTATGATTGCCTGCATCTCTATCTACAATATCTCTTCTTCTCAAACAACAAGCTCAATTTAGCCACAGTCTCAAAAGTAGTTAAGTTCTTTATTTTTATCTTCTTTCTTCTCACCACTTGCCATTTGCTTGTTTTTGATTGTTGTAATCCATTGTTCAAAAGAAATGCATCAAAACTTGTGCCACAATAATGGCTACACATCACCTCCATTATATCTCTTCTTTTCCCCAAATGGATGATAAGCATGCAATAAACTTCATTATACAAGATTTTCTATCACCTTGCTAAGTGCTCAGCCTGCTTAAAAGTGTTGCTCTGCAGTTCTAACCAACTTGCTGGAGGCAGTTCTCTTTTCAGCTGGCAGCAAACACAGTTGTATCATGTGAACTGTCAGGTGTCTACGAACCCATCCACCAACAGCAATAATTTAGAATATTGCTTCATTTGACAATGCTGTGTATAAGTTTGTTTCCACCTGGATAACATTGTGAGTCTGTCCTTATTGTTGAATATGTTTATATACTACTTTTCTGAACTGGCTATATAGATACTTGCCAGGATATTTTGAAATATATTTAACTATTTACATTTGTACAGATGTGTACTTAATATTTTAATCTGTTAAGTATTACTTGTATGTACCTAATTATTTTAGTTTACATAGTTCTACTTTGTACAAGAAGGTACTGAAAAGTCCTTGAACCAAGCAAGAATGGATCCAAAAGGAAATTTCTGATGTTTAGTCATTTGGTGGTATATTTTTATGTTAGGTCTTTCTCCTGCCCTCAATTTTGAATTGTGTTTCTGGTTACTTGTATGTGCATAAAGGCATATCTGTGCATGAAATTGTGAAATCTATAATGCTGTCCAAATTGTTGAATCAGTGCATCATGAGTAATTGATAACTTGTACCATGCATTTTTGTTTGTTGATCTTAGATGCATATATGCATAAATTTTGATGGTGTGCCATATGTGTCTATGGCTAAATAAACACTTTATAAGTAACATGGTTTTTACTGCTAACAGAATTACCAGAAGAGCTTTGTTACTTACTTTGCTCGTAAGTTTTATTCACCCTGTAATTGTTAGAGAACCTAAAAGTACATCATCAAGTTCAACACTTTACCACTGAGATTAGTATACATTTATGTTATCATGAATTAGATGCTGTGGTGTATATATCTACTCCATTATTATGATCCGCAAACTATTTTCGTGTTTATATGCATTTTTCTGCTTAATACATAATGTAGCTAGTAATATCTGTTATGAATAAACAATTAATCTGTGAATGCCTGCTTATATCTTGTTACTTGTATATCTATTTATCTATTCTATATTTGCATAGACACATTTTGAGAACCTGAATCTAGTTAATATTCTGCTTAAGTAAATAATTGTCCATCTATTTTAGATACTTTGCCATTTGGTTCAGCAACTACTTTGTAGTGTGGCTTTTTAATTGGCTAAATTTATATGTTCATTTACTTTGTACTTACCTTTTGACTCATTCTGATAATCTGCAAACTTTTCCATCAAGTCTGGTCAGTATATCAAGTATTTTATCTACATAACATATTTTCCTATTTCAGTTTCTGTTTAGTATTGAAGGCCTATAATTCGCTAGTAGAATAGCAAAAGGAAATCTAACAAAGTTCCAAATTCTATTTTGTAAACTTATTTCATAAAAAGGAAACTAATTTTAAGACCAAGATAAATGGCTACAATATTCTATATTTCAATCTTTTAAATTATCTTTTATATATTGTAATTATTACAAAAAGAAATACTTAATACTTGGCCTCTCCAGTATTGTTTTATATATCTTCCCATTGGATGATGTAACTAACAATCACAATTGGAAGTTGAAGGTTAGTCACAAATCATTTCTGACATTTGTATTAAGAAGGAACAAAACCTGGGAAAATCTCACCTAAGGTAAGATCTTCCCAGATCTTATTTCCACTTATATAATCTTGTTTGTTATCAAAACAAAGATATTTAAAGATCTAAGGTGAGTAAATTGCCTGAAATTTTTCTTTTGTAACATCTGTCAATTTGGGATTGGTTGGCAAACTGTGAAATTTCATTTTATTTTTATAAAACTGAAAAATAAAACTGTTTTTTAAATTTTCTAAGGAATCATATGCTAATAACGCATATTCTCTATTTTCCTACAAAGAATTTACAAGTATTAAAAGGTGTAACGAATTAAAGATATTTTCCAATATAAGAAATTTAAGCTTTAATCTGACTGCAGACTTGGCTAGAAAATAACTTTGACTAGTATTTTGTTGAGTTTATTAGTTTTCTTGCATGATAAAAGGTCTGCTTCTGATTTAGCAGCCAATGCAATAGAGTATCACATTCCTTTTGTGTACACACTTTTTGGTTGGAGTTTAATGATAGGCTTGCTCGCATATTTTGAAGTTCTTGTCAAAGTAAGACATATTCATTTATCTATTGAGAGTTCTGTGCTGTTTCTTCTTTTTTTTTTCTTTCTTTTTTTTTTATGTGTCTTATTATTTTCAACGTATCAATTATATAAAACGCACTTATGGTGTTAATATTTTATCTTTACGGTTAGAAATAATTTTGATTTTAATTCTAATTTGAAGTAAAACTTTACAGGTTGTTTTCTTTAATTAATCAGTTCATTTATTTTCAGTTGGTTACTAAAATTAAGCAGTATTGTCAGTATCAATACTTGTCTATGAGTAGTTTTTGTTTTGTTTTTTTCTTCTAACAAAGCATCATTTAAGCATCATCTGCTAATTAATTCAACTAATATTAACTCAATGGTATATTTGTATAAATATGTGAAAAGCAACTGACTGCAGCCATCATTAATCAGTATATTATTTAAATTCCAACTTCCCCATTTACTAAGTTTATTTTTATCACTTATAAACTACATAAAGCAAAATTCTTTATGCTCAAAACTGGAGCAGCAGTAGCTGCACTTTGGCAGATTTTATTATGCTAATCAATGGTTTCATAATACAATTGATATTAACCAACTGAGGTTACTAATATTTTCAGGTTTAAATATATGTTAAATGTACCTTGTGAATTTCAGCTTATAATTTCCTTCTTAGAAATATTTACAATAAATTATTTGGTCATGTGAGATTTTTGTTATTCCATTCAAGAATTGTTAATATTGTAATAAATTATCGATATTTAGTTATTGATATATAGTCTTAATACCAAATATATGAAGACTGCCACGACACTTAAGATATAACCTCAAAAAAGAAACAAAGTATAACATTTTTAAATAATTGGAACATACCATTGGAAATTGTTAAAAATTTGAACAGTTTATAGAATAAACAAAAGGAAATCAAAAGAGAAGAGAAAAAAAAAGATTTGAGATAAATTAAAAGGCTAATGAGCCAAAAAGTAAGTTGACCCACAAGAAAATATTTGAAAAATCTGATGTTGTCTATGCAAACAGAAAAGAAAAATGAATATTAAGAACATTGGTTAAAGATACAAATGTAGCCAAACTACCACCTTTAAGTAAACATCACAAAGAGAAAGGTATAAGTTGTGAAGAAGTACATGAAAACTGATTTGTATATATGCATAAAAGATAAATGTAAAATATATATATATATATATATATATATATATATATATATGCCAATAATCATTTTAAGTCATTGAGCAAGACATTTTTTTAATGTTATTAGTCATAACTAAGAAACTCTCTCTTTGCTAAAGTGTATATTCATGCAAGACAGTGTTCCTTTCACATTTTGAAAACTTGACTGTTGCCAGCTTAGCACCCCCAACAAAAAAAAGGTTTCAAAGACACCAAATTAATTGAATCCTCCACCACTTCAGATATTAATCCAATAAAAAATGTATTGTCCATCATAAGAATTATTTAAGAATAGAAAACTTCATGCACAGAAGATATTTGGGAAACAAAATATACTGCTGCAAGTAATGTTAAGTTGGAAGAGTAGAAAATTTAATAATAAAATCACTGGATAAAAGACTTGTGAAGTTTAAAGAATGTTGAGGAGCTTATATATAATAAAGTAATAATTTATTTCGGTTTATGGAATATTGTTCATTAAACATGTGTTTCTATGGTTTATAGCTTTTGAATTTATTTCTAAATAAAAATTTATGTTGCACTTTGTTTGCATAATAAAATATGACACTCCTAAAATAAGTTATTACTAATATTTAAGTAAAACTGCCCTTCACATAATATATTGCTCATATAAAGACAAACTGGAAATTTGAACAATATTGATATGGTTAATATCAGTGTAATTGTGAAAACATTGATTGCATAAAATCTAACATAATATAGCAAAGAGTGATTGTTAACAATGGCAAATTTGCTTCTGATCTTTTAGTATCTCACGCCATAGTCACTTGTAGACTGGTTTTTAGGTACTTGTTTTCATTTTTTTTTTTCTAATGGGAAACTTTTTTTTTCTCTTTTATTCAGGCCTAGAAACAGATGAAGTTACTGACTGGGCGCCAGAGGAAAACTGTTTTTATTGTAACACAAAAATAACTGATCCCGTAAGTAGTTGACATTTTTGTGCCTACCTTTCTAGTTTATACAAACACTGCCCAGTTTGCCTTTTCCCATTAGGTCATCTTCAATACCACTTTTGTTTAGTGTCTTGTTTTAAATAACCTTTGTAGTTGGAAGGAAAGCATGTTTTTTTTTTTTTTTTAAATTCTCACCTCTGATGTGGGAACAGATGTATTCAATAGTGAGTCTTCAGTAACTGGGAAGTCAACTTATCTTTCCCTTTGACTTGAAATCAGGTCATGCAGGTGCTTATCTTTAGACTCTTTTCAATATAACTTTTGATTTCCTGTCTTTTAGGGGATTTGCTGTTTAATGGTTTCATTCCCTTATTCATAGAGCAACAGTTCTTCATGCTAATTTTTTTTTTAAACATGGATGAGTGCACCTATTAAAATAAAAAAAATATGCTTGTATATGATACAAACTTGTGGCAGGCATTTTTATTGACTTACTCATTCACTTACAATCCCATAGATTGTTCTTCCATGTAACAGATGAGAAAAGGTTCTACTGACTTGAATCATTTGTGTTTCTTTTGATTTAGTTATCTATGTGTGTGGAGATGCAGGTAAGAATATGTCACTTTGTCATCTCAACATATTCATAATTAAAAAAATGTTTATTTTTAATATTTGTTGTATCATCAGCATTTCTTATGAATTTTACTTAAGCTAGTGAATCAACAATTGGGATATATTCATCTTTTTAAATAATTATTTTTTCATGTTAATGCAGTAAAAAATATGTTGATGCTGTACAACTTGTATAATAAAAATTGTTCAAATCATTACCTCTGAATGAGCATTGATGCTGCTAAAAGTTTTAAATGTTTTAGATATTTATCCCCAAATAGATTATATAGGTAAATGAATTTTGATACCGGTAACTGTTAAAAACAAAAAAGCAATTTTATTGAAATAACATAATTTCGTACAGTTAAGAAACATTAAGTTGGCAAAATCAATACAAAACTTGAGAAAATTTATCAGTAATTTGACACATTTATACTGGCTGTACTTTTTTTTTTCTGACTTTTACCGTCATGTTTTGTTTTAATTTATGTTTTAGGGCTCTGAACTAAATGAAGATGGAACAAGCAAAGTACACTCAGGTAATCACATATATTATGTCAACATTTTTCATGCTTTTGCTCTTGTCTGCATGTTTATGCAAGAAATCAGTTGCCATATGACAGAAAAAAAACGTTTATTTTGCACAACAAATATTTTTCAACATAATCTGTTTCCTTGTCAATGCATCTAATCCAACTCTTCTTAATGAATCCTATAGATCAAACATTGTTCAATGAATATTTTAAATAAACATTCAGCTAATAATTATATCAGACTTTAAACTTAATGATCTATACTCATATATAAATAGAGGTTTAAAAGTTCTTGATCTGACTGAGAACTGATTCCAATTCAGTCAGATTTCAGGACGTTGGTCAGTTTAAGAATTTTGCAGCACCCTTAATATATACACTTGAGAATAGTATCTCATATATATTTAATCAACATAAACTGTTTGTTGATGTTAATACACCTTAAGTTAAAATAATGAAAGTACAAATAGATCAAATAAGCAGATCCTGAAAAAGGAAGGAAAGTTTTTAAAATGATGCAATATTATTAGTATTATTATTTTGAAGTGTGATAAAAACTAGGAATTTAATTGATCAAAATATTTTTGCAAGTAATAACAAATTTGTGCAATACATGTGCGTGTGTATATAAGTAAATAAATGAACTGAAATGTGACTACAGCACATTTACATACAATGTTTTTAAACAATTTCACTTTTAATCAGACATATACTGGGCCAGGCACATTTCATTATTTAGCTTATAACATTGGAATAAATACATGAATAATGTTATGAATGTGCACAAACAATAAGCATAATATTCAGTAGATAAAACTTTAATAGGATCACTTTTGGTAACATTCAGTTATTCCTTCCTGATAACGATGGAATCCCTCAACTGCCCCTGTTTGCCCCTCAAAAATCCAACAGACTCTGTTCTTGGATAGCATTCTACAAACTAAACAGGAATTCTTACTTGGTAGTTAGGATTGCATAAAATGTTCTCAACTGGATTCATATCCAGTGATTAGCCAGGCCAGAATGGGATTTCAATACTGTTTTCTCTGTCAGGTTTTGGCAGATCTGGCAGAATAGCATAGAAACATTCTCCTGCTGGAAGGCAACATTTTCATTAGGATAGAACCTTTGGACAATAGGAATTAATTCGCAATGTAGAATATCTTGGTATTTCGCAATAGTTAAGTTTTTTTCATACTTAATTATAAAATCCCCCACCTCTTTATTGGCTAAAAAAAATGTCTCTTACAGTCAGGTTTGTCAGTCTTTGACTGTCAATCAGGATATTTTTCACCTTTTTAAGAGCATTTCTAACCATTTCAAACATACTTTCATAACTAAAGATCACATGGAAAAAAAAAAGCAGTTTTTGTTTTTACTATCATTACACTAGTCAAATAAATATTAACCCATGACATTGTGGAACTCAAGAAGGATTTTTAGCAAACCTGTTAAAACTTTGTCTATATTTCTAAAATTAAGTATTGTAGTTGTTTACACTATTTTCATTGTTCACACTATTGTTTTCATCTTCTCAAACCATCTACTCACTGCTTATATTTGCACATTATTGGCAGTTTTAAATTTCTTGGTAAGCTGAGGTTTTGCTTTTTTATTCCTCTTATTGTCTTATTCATCTGCCGTCTCTTAGTGTGGTGGATTTGGGCCTTGGGAATTTTTTTTGCTTGTCTTTTTACTATTTTCTCTCTTCAAAGCAGACAGGGATTTACATTGTAGAATAGAGCATATCTTGGACTGCAAAGCCATTAATGCAATTTTTAAGAGCCATGAATCTTGATACTTCTTGAGAGATAACTTTTTTGAAATGCAAAAACAATTTACTAGATTAATTGAAAAAATGATGAATAATCAAATAATGACTGAATATTTAGTTACTTCAAAAGTCTTGCTATTCACTTCTCTTCTTTTTTTTTCTTTTTTTTTTTTTTTTAGCTATGTCTTTGTCTATTTTAAAAACATTTATTTTTTTGCACAAATTTATACATGTGTATGTTTATAATGAAGTTATTTGTTTGTGATTTTCTGTTATGCTTCTCCTGTATAATCAGTTTCATAATTTTTTCACAAAGAAGATTATCTCTTTGTGATGTCTGCTACACTTTACTTTCATCACAGTATCCCATTGAAACTGAATCATGTAATAGCATTTTAAGATGATCAATAAACAAAAAAATATTTTGTTTCTTTTTATTTTTGGAAAGTGGAAGGTAAAATACTTATGTTGCTTTCAAAACAATTTAGAAATGAAAATAACTTCAAAAAATATATTCTGAGAATTGCTTGCATGAATTTTTAATACATTTCTAAGAACTCTGTTTCATGGTAGGTATTCTGGAAGCATATGCCTCTTTAATGCATCCATTTAACTTTTTCTTTTGTTGGATTCATTTACTGTAGCTATCAAATGATAGAAATTAAGAATGTTTATATTTATTATTTAAAACTGAATCTTTTTTTTTTTTTTTTTTTTTTCAGGTTTCAAATGTACACCAGAACTTATGCCATATTGCCCCCAATATTATACTCAGAATGCTCAGATGGACTCTTCTCAGCAGCCGTTAGATTTGAGTTCAAACGGTTACTGTCTGGATAGTGTGCCCTCTCCTGGTAGTGCATGGGAGTTAGATCTAGTCTCAAAACCACATGTCGAACTTAAAATACCACAGATCACAATGCAGGCAGGGTATGTATGCTTGTGTAGTTACTAGTTATTTTGAAGCAATCATGTTATATGCTTTGATAGTATCTTTCAAACTTCAATAAGCATATTTACAATTATTCTATATGAGCTTTAAATCATATTCAATCTCTCACTTATTATTAAATATGCCAAATAAATCTTATGGTCATTTGAGTTTAAATAATAAATCAATAAGAAATTTAAGATGTGAAATATTCAACAAAAAATCCATCAAAGATTAGTTTTGTTTACAATAGAAAATGAAATAGTCTGCCTTACTTTTCAGATTTGCTTTTATGTTGCATGAATACTTTTTATCTTATTTCTCGTTTATTGTCAAAAATATTATGTTAAAAGATTTTCAAATGAATAAACTCTAGGTTCCTCAGAAAATTGAATTTTCTGATGAAGTTAGTATTATAAATAAAGGAAATTATTTCACTAAATGAAATAAAAGAATATATGGGCTCATTGTTCCAGTCACTGAATGTAGCACAATACACTGTTTTTCCATGGTAACTCCAGAATCAAGAACCTTTAGTCATGATAACAAGTGTAACACACCACTTGGGGTAGGGATGTAATGGATTAATGCATGCATTTCTTTGCTATCTTGATGTTTTCTCTTTTTAACATTTTGTTCCTGATGTAGATGTAACATTGTGGACAGGAGGTTGACTAGTTGGTCTGGTCACTGGTTTAACATCCTGGACTGCTCTACTCATATTTTGTTTAGATGAGATCTGAAAAAGTCTCTAGTTCAGGGTTGAAACATCACAAACCTGAGCCATCTAATATACAAAACTAAAGCTAACAGATTACCAAAATTGATTGAAGTCTTGTAATAATGACAACAAAGATCGTAACAATATTTTAACAAAATAGTTTATTTTAACTGTTTTAAACTAACATTTTTGTTTTCGCAATTCTAACGCCAAACAGCAATATGTTGTAATTTGAACTCTGAATTGCTGATTCACCACTATGACAATGATAGTATAACAGTTGTATGTGTAAGCTTGTTCATTTTCCCACTTTTCAAAAAGTGGTATGATAATCTGGTGGTCTGTTCTTATGGCTACAGTTTATGTTCTGCTCCTCCTGTATCTCTTCTCTCTGGCAACCTTGGTAGAACTTCCTAAAGTGTATGCCTTTTCATATTGAAAAATATGGATATGAATTGATCATTTAATTTAGGTGCTCTAAGGTTTTCCTGTGTTCTGGTAAAGCAAATGCCCAACTAGCCACTTCACTGAGATCTTTCTAAAAATTATTCTTCCTATAAGCCTAACAGCTTAATCTATGCAAACAAATTACATGGCTAATTAGTCAGCTTTGAGTAAATTTTTCAGAAAGTCCTTTTTCTGAACTTATTCTGCCTTCTCTTGTGTGGTTATATATATATATATATATATATATCCTAGTTCTCTACCATAAAACAAAGCCTTTTGAAATTTAACTATTTGTCTAGTCTCCTCAGGGCTGTACTAATCCTACACAAGTGGATCATCACCTATTATATCACAATAAGATAGACAGACTGAATATGAAAATAAGTGTGACTTGAAATCTAAGGCAACTATTCATTTTTTCTCTCATATAATACTGAGCATTATGAATATTAATTCAGATTGATGAATTTAATCAGTATTTTTAATAGCAAGGACAAACAATACTTGAATAACATTATTTGGGAAGCTCATCAAAGGATGAAAGCTTTTACTAACTTCTGACAAATCCATGCAGTGTTGCACTGAATGTTTATATTATAGAAATATAAATTATTATTTACCCAATGACTTAGATTCATAACTTGACATTGACAGGCAAACATAAAAACAAAATCCTAAAATATTTATTTTTATTGTTATGTCAAAATATATTAAAGCCTGTGTTCATACCTCAAAATTCTCAGCTCTTTATGAAACTTTATGTAAAACAAATTTTTTCATAAAAGACAATTTTTTCTTTGCAAGCTTGTAACTAACATATGCACTCTTTTAACTGCTTCTTTTCATATATTCACTTTTCTTTTTTTTTTTTCAACAATAATTTTTAGTACTTTTATTCTTCTTTCAGGAAATGTAAGAAAGACAGTCATCTACAGAATGGTAAAAAAGCTTATACAGAGGAAGAACTAGTGACGGCAGTGACAGAAATTCGCAGTGGAAAGCTAGGTACACGACGTGCAGCAGTCCTTTACGGCATCCCACGATCAACCCTGCGTAATAAAATCTTCAAGATGGAGACTGAAGAACAGCAGCAACAGCAGCAACAACAATTAGCAGTTGTGATCAACACAGAGCATGAGTGCAGTGAAGACAGCCAGCATTCTGATGGGGCAATTGGCCACACTCACCGTGCGACAGTGACTGGCACTGCTGCCATTGATCCTATTCACCTATCTCCCTATAGCATGCTTTTCCCCCCATTAGTGGGGGGAATTCTCTCGTGCCAACATGACTTTGGCCTGCAGACTGAGGACGATTGGGAAAAGAAGCTGGAGCAGATAAGACGAAAACACAATCTGAATGGCGCAGCACTTAATCTGTCTGAAAAGCCCTTGCCTCTAACCAGCAACAATGGCAAAAGCAGCTCCACATGCCCAGAGTTTAAACTGCCTCTGTTGCATGATTTGGTGCGTAAGATGACAGAACAGCGCCTCCTAATAGAGCAGAGTGCCTCACAAATAAGGTCACCCGTTGCCTTAGAAAGCCTGCGCCATCAACAGGAGGGCAACAACCATCACAGCAATGGCAGCAGCAACAACAGCAGTAGCAGCAACCATAACCACCACCACAATAATAGCCAACCCACTGAAAGCACCCCCTCGTACACCTTAATGTCCCTGAAAATTCCGTCCTATCGGCCTGCCAAAGCTCAAAACCACCCGGACACCATAAACACTACAACCCCAACAACAGCACCAAGCAGTAATGACACTACAGAAGAGAGGCCTTATGACAGCATGAAGATTGGCGAGGCTCTCAAAGACATTATTGTGAAGACTATATCTGAGAAGGTCTACAAGCGCAAGCATCAGGCCGATTCCTACTCCAGCACGCAAGATGAGAATCACCCTGGTAACAACAATAACAATAATTGTAAATCATATTCTTCAGACTTAATGGCAGCAGGGCCCACTGTGGCCCCAGCCAAAAAACTCAAGAAATCTGCTGTAGTTGAGAAAAAGTCAGAAAACAATAATAATAACAACAATAACAACAATGTGGACAATGGCAACAAGCCAGTGAAGAAGACACGCCCAAAACGTGGTCAATACCGTAAATACAATAGCCAACTTTTGATGGAAGCAGTGCGTGCTGTGCAACGGGGCGAGATGAGTGTGCACCGTGCTGGAAGCTACTATGGTGTGCCACACTCCACACTTGAATACAAAGTCAAGGAGCGGCACTTGTTGAGACAAAAGAAAATTAAAGAATCTCAGATGCAGAAGGACAACAACAATAGCAGCAACATGTCGTCAGAGGATTCTGGTAACACCAAAACAGCTTCTCTCAATTCTGGAACTACAACTTCTGCTCAAAGAAATGCTAACAACATCAATAATAATAGCAGCTCAAAAAGCAGTGTGGCTTCAGCCAGCAGCAGTAGCACAAATTCTGGCAATGCCAAATCTGAAAAGCCATCTTCCACAGGCAGTACTGGAAATGGTAACAGTAAAAATTCTGGCACCAAATATGAGTGCAAATCTCTCAACTCTCCTTGGCTGCAGCCATACACCAATGGCAGTCCACAATATGATGCTTCTGGCATGGGTTTATTCACCAGTAGCTTTGCATTGAGCACACCAGCCTCGGAACTGTTGCGCAAACTTCAGCACAAAGTTCAGAGTAAATCAAATGCATTTGGTCAGGACTCAAACTTTCTTACTGGAGCCCTGAACAGGCCAAACGGTATGAGCCCATTGGGTAATAGTTTCCTTTTTATTAACTAATGTTGGTGGATGAATCTCATTGAGTGAGGGATATCGTTACTCACTCCAAACAACAATAATAATTTAAAAGTTAAAGAGGCACAATGGATATGGTAATAAGCTAATTATGAAGTAAATTGAAAAAAAGAGAGAAAAATATCACATCATAGATTTGAAATACAAAACCCATTGAGAAGATTTAAGGAAAGGAAATTTGGAACAAAACACCAGAAATCTTACAAGGGAGGAAAGAAATACCTTTATTTTAATTGCAAGTCATCAGGATTACAAGCTGTGAATAGCTTTGAAATATGGGTTGTTGCTAATCAGGGAGCTTTCTTTTACATCTGTCTTACTATTTCTGCAGCATCTGCATTCATGTCTGTGTGTGTGTTTGAGAGTGAGAATTTGGCAAGCTGCATCAGCTACTGGGAATTTAAGCTGCAGGCTCTCAGGACTCACTTAAAGCTTATCCATCAACAAAATGGTTAGCAAATTGGTGAATTCTGTTTGTTATGGGACTGCAGTTCAGAATTCTGAATTAGGTTGAATCTTTTTTTTTCTTTGGTAATTTTCCACTGCCAAGTGAAGTATTTGGTAGGCTGTGTCTATCATTACAGTTCTTTCTGCTTTTACCATTGGAATCACCTCTGCTGATCAACTAAAGAAAATTTTATTTCTGGAGGTTATGGAGAAGTTGTCTCATGTTTGATATATGTTGGAAGATAATATAAGAAGTTTCAGAGAATATAAAAATAATAAATATAAAACAAACAGAGCAGTTTTAGTTAAATGTAATAGAATCTCCTTAAAAAAATACTATTAGATCATTTATTTAAATGTTGGCATTTTGCAATATGGCTTTCTATTTTAAATTTTGCCAGTTGATATTTTTATTACCCATAACACTGAAAAAATATTCATCTAGTCAAAAATTATAAAAATGTCTAGATTAATGGGCAAGGTAAAGAATTTTATTGATTTAAATAAAAGTATTTGAACACAAGTATACAATTAAATATAATTATTTATTATTATATAATATTTGAGTTATGGTACTATATATATATATATATATATACTGAAAATATCAACATTTTTATCATAAAAAAACTATTAAGCAATGATCATAGATTTTAAGAGGTAGTCAATTTGGCAAATTTTATTTTTGTTAAATAATGCCCTATTACTTTTCCATATGATATGCTGTCACAGCAAGAATAGTTTTACTGATAGATCATTGGCCACTTGTAGCCAATTTAAAGAACCCTAATTAGTACAGATCTGTCAAGCGAACAAACTATATATCCAAAGTGAAATTCTTCTCATGGAAATCTACAGAGAACCTTCAATTTTTAACTGGATTTCCTCAGAATATCTTTTTTTCTATAACCAAAAAAAGTATTGCCAGTAAATTTAAAGAAATTGATGCAGTTTCATAATGATATTTTTGTATTAAATGGGTGTATGTACTCGGACATATTAAATGGGTTATCATCATCAGTCGCTTACTCCACATTGTTGCAGATTGCTCATCAACATGAGATATTATTCTCGTTGATTTTTTGAGCCTACTCTTCCATGCTTAGCTCAAGGCATGTTGGAAGAGAACACTTCTGCAGTAAGTTGCCAGCTGTGTGGTAGACTGGTTGGCAACCAGTCTACTGCAGGAAATGAGTATATGATTTAAATAACTGAGTCCAGTAGAACTATTTTAATCATGGCATTGTCCACTTAAATAACTTTTTAATACATAAGAAAAGTCTAAGTCCTCAAAAATTAGATTGTTTGATTAGCCCTTATAAAATAAGTAGAAAGAAAAACTTATTTTTGAGGTTTTTTAGTATTAGTCTATTATTATAAATAAGTCTTGAGTATTCAAGGCCTAATATTGTTAGTTTTAATGACCATTTTTTAATATCATCATTTTCCTTAGTATTTAGGGAATATAATAAAAAATTTTCTGAATTATCGATTTTCTTTTATACACCTCTACTTATAATCTTCCTAGCAACTTATGCAATACACGTTATGGAAGTTTTCAGATTAAATTCAAAACATCTGCTCAAGCTTTAACCAAAAAATAAAAAAAATTAACTTCATTAAACTTTAAACGTATAATAGAACAATTGTATTCATATGAAATAAGACGTAAGTGGTTCATTAATGAACAGTTGGAATGGTAATAAAAGTGTCAGGTTGCTATCTAATTGGTTTTATGTTTAAACTAAAAGCTTTTAGAGCAATAGTTTAAAAAAAAACAATCTTTCCTCAACATGAGATTAACTTGAAACAATAACCAACTTACATACCTCGCTTAATATTCTTCCACCTCCAAGTTTTTGTATTCCTTGCATTTTTACATGCAATACTCAATCTAAACACATAGTAGACATTGAGATGCTTAAATATTTAGATATTATTTCCATTCAATCTGTCAGGCAAGTTCTTTTCAAAGCAAGATTTTTATTTTGCCTGGCAAAAATTTTCAAATTAAAATATTGGAATTCCAGTGCTAAAAGCAGACCATTCGCATGTAGAAAATGTGCTGAAATAAGTGTTGATTCTGTCACCAATCCAATAATTTCCATGTTGTAGTTGTAACGTTATTCTTTTAATTATGTTTATTATTATTATTTTATTGATGTCCTCATCATCTGGTTGTCATTTACTCATCACAGATTTCTCAAAAACTATTTTTTTGTTATTTAACTGACAAACATATGTGCCTGTCTGGCAACTGCCATGGATGATTTTCTTTTTGTTTTTTGTTTTTTTTTGTTTTTTTTTCTTTCTCCTCAGCATCATCCTAATATTACTACCATTACCATCACTGAGACGGCCAACTGCTGCTGTTGCTGCTACTAAATACTACTACTGCTGCTGAAGGCAACCCTGCACTACTACCATGAAGAATAAACTTATTAGTGGCTGATGCTACTTTTTATGACTATAAGAAAACATTTACAAATGCAGCTACTAGATCCAAATAGATTATAATTTATAAAAGATTATATATATATATATATGTGTGTGTGTGATGTATTTGTAGACATAATGTATATGTAATACTTGCATATGGGATTATGTATAGTAAAGTGTTTCTGTGCAAAGAACCCAACCAAAAGTTTATATTTGACCAAAAGTTTAAATTATGATCATTATTATTGTTTTACTTCTCCATAAATTATTGGATTTCATAGATTTTACCTTAACAAATAGAAAGTTCATTAATTATTTTGTTTTAGTTTTTTTTTTTTTCATAAATATAGATTGGGACCAAACTTCTAAAAGAAATTTGTTTACATTATTCACAGTGGTTGTGGACTATTTAATTCCAAAAATACTAAAATTCTAAAAAAAATCTTTTCATGAAAAGACATTTTCTCCCCTCCCAATGTAAAGGTAAATCTGATTTTGTGTTTGCAAAACTTTTTAAAAAATATTTTGGTAATTACATTGAAATTCATCTTATTTTAGTTCAAACTAAAATTAATTTTCACTAATATCTTGAAGATTTAAAAAAATACCAGAATCTGTTAATTACACTAGGACTTTATAAAATCCCATATGTACATAGGTTATATATATATATATGATATCTCTACTTATATATGCACACAAATACAAGGGTGTACTGAAAAGTTCTTGGGCCGACCCACTTCTCAAAAGCAGTATTTCAAAGACCAAGTATCAAAATACTAATTTTGGGATAGTGCCTTGGACAGAGAACTTTTCAGAACCTTAGTCACATATATATATATATATATATATATATATAATGTGGGTGTGTATAAATTAAGAATTTACACACAGAGGTATATGAATTTATGTATAAAATTCTATTGCACACAAAGCAGTACAAGTACATTATGTAGATTGATTATACAATTAGGAGCTCTTTGTTTGTGCAAATATTTTTTTCATCTCTTCTAAATGTGAACACCTGGCCAACTTGACTTGGCTAATGAACACTTTATTTTTGTATATTTTTCTCTTTTTGTTGTCACTGTCCTTGTCCTTCCTACTCCTCTTCCTTTGACTATGTGTATCTGTGCTCAAATTTCTTCTGCACATGCTGACCATTTTTGCTGCTGCTGTAATTATCATCATCATCATAGTATTCTGCATACCACACTACACTCACTGTTATAGACAATAATACATCACCCAAGTCAGTGGTATAGCAAAATAAAAGTTAATGTTTATTTTCACATTGATGGGTTAATGATGTTTGTTACTTAATTTAGAAGAAATGTAGGCTAATTTCAAATTGACAGTTTATTGTATGCCTGAAAAACCTGCAATATTTATATTGTATAATTTTTCTACATACCTTTTCATTTTTGTTCCCTATCAAGTTATAAATCTTCTGTGTTTGTTTGCTGTATACATACTTTCATCTAGTTTTCAATTTTAGTTCACCCTCCTCCTCCAGACATTACACCCATATACAGCTCTTCTAATATCTATATTTTCACTTTAATGTCATGAAATAATTATATTTCTATATAAGCTGGTGCCTCTCACATTTTGAATTACTTTATTTTAGACAATTATATAATCAAAATAATGAAGGTTTCTATGTTAAAATATTGTCAGAACTATTCAGCTAAAAAATTAACAGTACATCATGAAATATATAATTTTGCTTTCTAATTTTAATTCATAATATACTTTTAGATAATTCATATGGATAATATTTTTGTTGCGACTTGAAATATTTTTATTAATGTGAAATGTTTTCCAACATATGAATGCTATTTTTATTGTTATTTGAAAGCAAAATTCCGTTTGACAGCCGAACTGTAATCTAATGTGAAATGTTGTGTAAAGGGAAGTTACTGAGTTCGGCTGATCCAAAGCGGATACATAATATCAGGAACAAACTCTGAAAATAGAATAATTAATAATGTTTGTACATCTGTTCTTAGATATGCTTTGATTGCTCAGAAATTTTTGTTTCCATCTTCATAACAACATTCAGAAAATTGTTTCAAAATTATAGTTCCTGATTTAATATCTTGTCATTATCACTTCTCTTAAACAATAACTATCTGGGGAAATTAAGTCTATTTGAAACATTTTACATTTATAAGAGATCTTTAAGTTCTGTAATTGAGTAGAACTTACTGCTGCTATATGTATATAACTATGTATAATTTCATTGTGTTTGAAATATGTACATATCTTCTGTTAACCAAAGACATTTTGATATTTGTTATGGTAGTCAACATTCTTTCCAAATTGTCCCCTCTTTATTTTCATATTATTTAAGTATATTTAAAAATGATTATCTAATGTGGACCTATATATGCATAGTCACTTGCAGCTTTGTCTGTACTTATCTGTACATAATAGTTATAAGATTCTAGGGGATTTGGAAATGTTTATTAAATTTTGATGGCTGATATGGTAAATATTCCTACATAGACACTCGGTTGTTGCCCAATACACCAGATGTTGTTTCACAGTTATACCAACTGTAAATTTCTCTCACACACACACACAAACCTGAACCTCTTTCTAAATTAGGAAGAGTGGTGTATTTGTTTAAGCGGAAGCAGCATCTATGGCTAGTTTGTCAACTGTCTACAATTGCATATCTTGTAATGATTCTGTGTTGTTCTGTTTCATGTTTCACCCTTACTCATTCACTCACAAGTGCTAGTTTGGGGATGTGGTTAAATTTGGCCAATGAGTCACAGTTTTCCTAAATTGCTCAGCTTTTGAAGTTGGGAGATCAACATTTTTTTTTTTTTTTTTTTTTTTTTTTTTAACAGGTGTACTTGAAAACATAAAAAAATCTATTTCTCAAAGAAAAATAAAGAAATCACTGAGATTTAACTCCTGAAATCTCCTTTAATATTTAAAACTTGTTTTATTATAATTTAGATTTATATTTTATATCAGAAATATATGATAGAACTTTAATATTTTAATTGTTTCATATACATTCTTTTGGACAAACTTGTAAGTGGAGGGAATCAAGGGCAACTAACAGGCCATTAGCCTGTTAGCTTCCCTTCCCAACCTTGACCGTTGATATTCTATTGACTGGACATTCCTTACACAACCCAACAAGGGTTATATTACTTTTATTTTGAACAAACTACACATTTTCAAAAGTGACATGAACAAAATCTTATCTATAAAAAAAAATATTTATTGGATCAAGATTTTTTTTTTTCAATATAAATAATTGCTTAAGTATGAAATTTGTGAAAAAATTATATTTTTTTAAAAGAATCAACTTTTTTTTTATTATCATAGATATCCATTCCATAATTTATCACAAGAATAACACAAAGCTCTTATTTTATAACACTTTGATATAAATACATTTATACATGTGCAGAATATTCAAATGGATGCAAGAATAATACTGTAATTAATGAAAAGAACTCTAATTGCTTTATTGGTATATTTGCATATTCTGTGTGTATATGGGTGTACATAGACCAAAAGGAATTGTGAAATAATGATATTTACATGCGCTTTTTTTTTTCCTCAACATTATTGGCCCTCAAACTTTAACAACATTCTTGTCAATCCTAAAAATAGACATTCCAACTTTACAACAAATTATTGAATGTTTAATAATTTGGTGAGACAAGGGCAAATAAATGAAAAAAATATCTTTGGGACACGCGATTTTTGTGTAAAAGTATTGGAAAAAATTCTAGACTGAAAAGTAAAACCAATCTCAGGGTGGATTATAGAAATATAGTTACAGTAAAATGTTGAGTTGAACCAGGTTCTTACCTGCTTAGTTGGCAGGTCAGCATTGTGTAAATTTGGTTATCAAGATGTGTGTTTGGTTTTTAGAAACTTTATTTTCTTTTTCTGGTGATGGGATAGTTGTGTCTATTTTGTGTGGAATATGGGAATATATTTATTAAGCACTAAATCTATTTATTGTATGTAAAATAAATAAACCTATATAATTTATTTGTATGAATGAATGCATTTGTACTAATATTTTTCCTCCATTCATCTTTCTTACTTTCTATCAGCTTTGATTGAGACAGATAATTTTATCTCCCAAAATTGAAAAATCTAGCCACAATACTAGGGCACAGCACTCTCTGATTAAAGTATTACTCTCTCTCTCTTTCACACATACACACACACACACACACACACACACACACACACACTCACTCTTGGTCAGAGTAATAGCTCCATGGTTGGAGCATTGAATCAGATATCATGTAAACTGACTTCAGATGCAAATAAAAAGATCTATTTTGTAAATTTCAATCTATATGGTTATCCATAAAGATTCATGGTATGCTGACACACACACCCTACACATAAATGTAGCATTTCAGTCTATTGAATAAGAAACACACACACACACACACACACACACTCTCTCTCTATATATATATATATATATATATATATATAATTAAACTTTAATTTTAGACAGTATAGAAAAATGATTGGTGAGATAAAAATCATTATTTTAATTTTATAACTCCATAAAAATTTGTTGAACTCTTTCTGTGATCAGAACTGATACCTTCAATGAAAAATGTTGCTATGACAATAGTCTGGTAATTATTCCTAAATCTTTTTATCTCAGTTTGACTTTCTGCCCCTGCAAAAGATTTAAAATAGAATATCCATTAAAGAAATTAGATTACAATATGTAATATTGTTTTTATGATTCTTGATAAGTTATAAAAAAATAAGTAACCACACATTAACTAAAATGAAAATGGCACTTAAATTATAACAAAGTGTTCTGTTTCTAGCATTTGCTTATCACAGTTGTGATAAATAGATTATAATGTTAATGAAATTGGCTGTTAATTTAACCTGTGTAATATGTGTTAAATTTAATTTTACTATTAATTTGGAACAGTATGATTTGTCTAAAGTTATTAAAAAAAAAAATAAGGATATCATCACTAAGAGTTATACATAGAATATGTTGATAAAATTAGTTTAAAAAAGAAGAAAAATAAGTATTCAAACTATAATTCCCTTGTTTCATAGATTAAAGCAAATATAGCAGGAAGTGTAAAGAAACTCAGAGTTCAGTTTCTCCTGAATTGCTCTGAGTAGCACTAGGCAAAAGTTGACTAGAATAAAAGGGATGGAATTACAGTTATATCAATATTGGCCTTTTTTTCACTTGTATTTGCCTTTTAACTTGTTCTGTAGTATAGCATGGCTGTCTTGACAGTTACTATCATCATAAATGCTCTGCTATTTGGAAAACTGTGGCTCTTTCCTCACTGAGGCTCTTCCATAGCTATTGTAATGGCAGCATGAAAATACATACACATACATATGGAATTTTTAATTTAATTTTGTCATCTTTCTTTCATATTTTCTTTCACACCTTTCCATTTTATTTTCTTTCTTATGTCAGAGCTGCTACATTTTGGGGAGGGCAGATTTGCCTTTAACTGGGACGTCCTCCTACTCACCGTCCTATTTATAAATATGAAATAATAATAATAACAATAATAATAATAATATATATATGAAATTATTTTAAAAAAAAGAGGTACCTACTTATCTATTATATAATTATATGGTATAATTTGTAGAAGTCACATTAGCCTTAAACTGAGAAAACTGAAGATAAGTTGGCTTTGAAAGAAATGCTATTTAAACAAAAAAAAACAAAAAAAAAAACTTTGAATCTTAACTCTTTTCTTTTCTTATCCCTTAAAAACCAGAAAAAGTAAGCAGCAAAGTCTTGTCAGGTATCTTTTTTTTCCTTCTATTTGTGCACTGATGTTTTTGCTCTCAAATACTATGTCATAGAGCCAAGGTGGATTTGTGTTTGTTGATGATTGCTATAGTAAAACTGTCAAATTTTCCCTATATATCTCATATATATATATATATATATATATATAATTTTTTTTTTTTTTTTTTTTTTTTGTTACTGGCATCCACCTTGTGTTGGACAACCACCAATGACCAGGGCTATCAAATGACCTGTCCATCACCCAGTGAGGAATTATTTATTTATTTATTTTATTTATAATATTTAAAAAAGATAAACAAAAAAAAAAAAAAAAATTGAACAAAAAGAAAAAATAACATTCCAACCGGTTTTTGCATTTTATGCACCAACTTAAACATTTGTAATCCTTGCAGGTTGAAATTAGTTCCCATTGTAAAAATATTACAACCTTCTACTTTGGGATGGCTATTACAGCTTGTCTGATAAAGAAACTTGTTTTTTATTTATGAGCCTTGAAGCTCACACCTACATTTTGGGCAATTTATGTTGCATTGTTGCCACTAAATTTGCTCTTGTTTCAGTAAGACCAGCAACAAATTGTAAAAATATTTATTAATTACTGGTAGGTGTTAAAGCTTTTCTGGGAAAGACAAACCAGTTGGCTTCAGTTAAAAAAAACTTAGATCTTGCATCTAACTTTTAGACAAGTCTTTTTCATCCCACTGTGGTTAGCCTTGTACTAAGTCATGTGTACCATGGCTTCTTTTGTAAAGATTTGATCATCTAGCCCAGGCTGTAGGTTTAGATCTGGCATCTAGATCTTGAGCAAAATCTTTCACACCCCACAGTCAATCTTGTATTTGTAAAATCTGCATCTTTCAAGTTGTATAAATATCAACTACAACTTTTATCTTGTATCAGCAGTTCTCATAAATATTATATTTTTTCTCTACTATTCCATCTCTTCAGTTGAGATATCATTTGTGGGAAAAAGAAAGTCATTCCTGCTATAATATACTTGTGTTAACAATAGTTACTATTTTAGCCCCTCCCCCACCATCAAAAAATGGTGGATGCCTTGTATTTTTGACAACATACCCCCTTACCCCCTTCACACCTCCCATGTTGATTATTTCTAAAGTTTAAAGAAAATGTCTTGAGCAGGCCTATGTGCATGCAGTGAGTGTTCTCACTTTTCTCTGTCTTACTGCACTGCACAGCACTGCACCCTAATCTCTCTCGCCTACCCTGACAGCTGTTTTGTAAATAGGGAGACCATTGTGTCTGGTGTCTGCTGCTAGCTGGACTACCATCACCACCACCACTACCACTGCTGCTACGGTGCTAGATAGCTGGTGCTCTACTGAAAGCTCCCACTGGTCGTGCTATTTGTTGCACTTAATTTTTCATTGTACAAATAAATGCTAAACTGTTATCATGGCCCTTGTGCTAATGTGCCTAGCTTCCTCTTTCTGTCTTCTCTCTCACATGGCGCCCAATACATTAAGAGGTTATAATCTCTTGCAACCCAGTCCTTCATAGAATTTTCACCTTACACTCAAAAATGATTAAAAATAGCCATACAATTCCTATGCCTGGCTACAAGGTTAGCACTTTTGTAAAATGGGGGTTCTTTAACTACCCATGCTAGTAAAAACATGGTTAGTTAAAGCTCAAATCTTTAAGTGGGCATCTAGGCCTTGGGCAAGTCTTTCACACTCCATGCCCTCTGCAGTCAGTCCATTTGTGTACATGTAAAATCCACAATACATATGGGTATGAACCACTGATTATGCCTAGCTACAGAGACAGATAGGACTAGGCACGCGATATAAACAAGGACTAAAAATTCTATATTTAAATAAGTCATCAACATATATTATTAATCACCCTGTACATTTTTATTCTATATTCTTAAATTTGCCATAGATTTTTTTTTGTTGATCATTTCACAAGGAAATAATGATTTCAAAAGAAGAAAAAGAAAATATAAACACAATTTCCCCTTTCTATAAAAATCAATCTCCCCAAATCAATAACATTTTTTAAAAAAATGAATTTAAATTTTAAAGCATTAAATAAACGATTTGAAAAAGCAAATTTAAAAAAATATTTTAAAAATTTATTGAAATTTTAAAAATAAAAAAATTATAACCTTAAAAAAAATTACAGAAGATATTTATGTTAAGGATGTTGCTTTATTTTAATTTTTTTTTTTAATTTCAAGATAATTTTGTTCATGGTATTTCTTTCTTGACTTTCTTTTTCTTGCTTGTTGGTTGCACCAATTAATGTATAAATGTCAAAAAAAAACTGTGTGCCAGAATATGAATGTGCGTGTGTTTGGTGCAGTCCTACAGGTGAGCTTGTAGCAAGGACAGCTGTACTGACCCATATTGTCTAGCAATACTGGCGCTGTCTATCTTTGAGCCTGCCTGACATATTGTAGAGCAGGTACCTCCATATTGTAAATATTGCTGGATATCAAATGAACCCTGATATTAGCTGTTAGGCTGATCACCTGAACTAGCCTCACCTATCTTAGTTGTAGTCAACGTTGGTCTGAATATGTGAAACATAATATATCTAATCATCAGTGTCTGTGAAGAAAGTTACTACAAAACAATATACATATTGAGTCGCATTCTTTTTTTTCTCCACCTTTCCTTTTCTCATTCTCTTTGCTCCATTTCTTTTCTCTCTCTTCTCTTTGCTCCTTTTCCTCTCTCTCTTCTCTTTGCTCCTTTTCCTCTCTCTCTTCTCTTTGCTCTTTTTCTTCTCTCTCTCTCTCCTCTTTGCTTCCTTTTCTTCTCTCTCTCTCTCTCTTTGCTCCTTTTCTTCTCTCTCTCTCTCCTCTTTGCTCCTTTTCTTCTCTCTCTCTCTCTCTCCTCTTTGCTCCTTTTCTTCTCTCTCTCTCTCCTCTTTGCTCCTTTTCTTCTCTCTCTCTCTCACTCTTTTGCTCCTTTTCTTCTCTCTCTCTCTCTCCTCTTTGCTCCTTTCTCTTCTCTCTCTCTCTCTCCTCTTTGCTCCTTTTCTTCTCTCTCTCTCTCCTCTTTGCTCCTTTTCTTCTTTCTCTCTCTCTCTCTCTCCTCTTTGCTCCTTTTCTTCTCTCTCTCTCCTCTTTGCTCCTTTTCTTCTCTCTCTCTCTCCTCTTTGCGCCTTTTCTTCTCTCTCTCTCTCCTCTTTGCTCTTTTCTTCTCTCTCTCTCTCCTCTTTGCTCCTTTTTTCTCTCTCCCACTTTGCTCCTTTTCTCTCTCTCTCTCCACTTTGCTCCTTTTCTTCTCTCTCTCTCATCTTTGCTCCTTTCTTTTCTCTCTCTCTTCTCTTTGCTCCTTTTCTTCTCTCTCTCTTCTCTTTGCTCCTTTCTTCTTCTCTCTCTCTCTTCTCTTTGCTCCTTTTCTTCTCTCTCTCTCTCCCTCTTTGCTCCTTTTCTTCTCTCTCTCTCTCTCCTCTTTGCTCCTTTTCTTCTCTCTCTCTCTCCCTCTTTGCTCCTTTTCTTCTCTCTCTCTCTCCTCTTTGCTCCTTTCTTCTCTCTCTCTCCTCTTTGCTCCTTTTTCTTCTCTCTCTCTCTCTCTTTGCTCCCTTTTTTCTCTCTCTCTCTCCACTTTGCTCCTTTTCTTCTCTCTCTCTCCTCTTTGCTCCTTTTCTTCTTTCTCTCTCTCTCTCTCTCCTCTTTGCTCCTTTTCTTCTCTCTCTCTCTCCCTCTTTGCTCCTTTTCTTCTCTCTCTCTCTCTCCTCTTTGCGCCTTTTCTTCTCTCTCTCTCTCCTCTTTGCTCCTTTTCTTCTCTCTCTCTCTCTTTGCTCCTTTTTCTCTCTCACTTTGCTCCTTTTTTTCTCTCTCTCTCTCACCTTGCTCCTTTTCTTCTCTCTCTCTCATCTTTGCTCTTTTCTTTTCTCTCTCTCTTCTCTTTGCTCCTTTTCTTCTCTCTCTCTTCTCTTTGCTCCTTTTCTTCTCTCTCTCTCTTCTCTTTGCTCCTTTTCTTCTCTCTCTCTCTCCTCTTTGCTCCTTTTCTTCTCTCTCTCTCCCTCTTTGCTCCTTTTCTTCTCTCTCTCTCTCCTCTTTGCTCCTTTTCTTCTCTCTCTCTCCTCTTTGCTCCTTTTCTTCTCTCTCTCTCTCCTCTTTGCTCCTTTTCTTCTCTCTCTCTCTCCCTCTTTGCTCCTTTTTCTCTCTCTCTCTCTCTCACTTTGCTCCTTTTCTTCTCTCTCTCTCATCTTTGCTCCTTTTCTTCTCTCTCTCTCTCCTCTTTGCTCTTTCTCTCTCTCTTTGCTCCTTTTTTCTCTCTCCTCTTTGCTCCTTTTTTCTCTCTCCTCTTTGCTCCTTTTTTCTCTCTCTCTTTGCTCCTTTTTCTCTCTCCACTTTGCTCCTTTTTTCTCTCTCTCTCTCCCTTGCTCCTTTTTCTCTCTCTCTCACTTTGCTCCTTTTTCTCTCTCTCTCCCTTTCTCTCTCTCTCTCTCTCCACTTTGCTCCCTTTTCTTCTCTCTCTCTCCACTTTGCTCCTTTTCTTCTCTCTCTCTCACTTTGCTCCTTTTCTTCTCTCTCTCTCCACTTTGCTCCTTTTCTTCTCTCTCTCTCCACTTTGCTCCTTTTCTTCTCTCTCTCTCATCTTTGCTCCTTTTCTTTTCTTTTCTCTCTCTCTTCTCTTTGCTCCTTTTCTTTCTCTCTCTCTCTTCTCTCTCTCCTCTCCTCTTTGCTCCTTTTCTTCTCTCTCTCCTCTCCTCTTTGCGCCTTTTCTTCTCTCTCTCCTCTCCTCTTTGCCCCTTTTATTTTTTTCTCTCTCTTCACCTTCCCTCTCATCTTCTTTGCTTCTCTTCCTATGGCCTTTTTTATCTTTATTTTGTCTCCCACCCTGCCTCCTTTCTACTATATCCTTTTTTTCCAGCCAGTATCTCTCTTGGGATAGCTTGTGAAGGCCTTCCATTACTGATGGCAATTTTACTCTGTCATGAATGACTTGTCTGGATTGGCTTATGATAGCCAACAAAACAAAAAGAGGTTCAAAATAAAACTAATGCTATTGCTTAGAGGGAAAAAACAGCTATAAATATTATGCATACATCCATATACACAAGAGAGAATTCATGTTTGGATTTATTTATCTATCATCAAATGTGATGCCTGATATATTTATTTTCCTTGCAAAGTTGACAAATGACTATTTCTATCCTCAGTGAAAAAGTTACTAGTTTTTATTAGCCATCATTAATTGATTATGACACACTCTCCTCTGGAGCCAGTCTTTATGCTGGCTCCATCTGCTATAAGTTTTGAAATGGTGCCACCTGAGGATGGTGTTTATGACAACCAGTTGATAGCAAAACAGGATGCTACTCTATTTTCTATCTTCTCAGCCTCTTTTTAATTATTTCAAAGAAAAATTAAAATAAAAACAAAAAATTAATTTAAAAAGAAAAGAAAATTGACTAATTTTATAAATCTATTTTTAAAGAATTTGCCTTGCATTCAAAACACCAATCTCTGGGAACATTTTTTTTTTAATCTTCAAATAATTAACCAAAAACATTTTTGCTGCCTCCTTGTAAAGCAGTTGTATGAGCATATATGCTTGTACGCGTTTTTTGTGAGTTTATATGTGTATATATATATATATATATATTGTGCGTATACTTTTCTGTTGGCTGTGTCTGTGCTATGCACCTTACTGAGTGCTACAGCATTGCACCAAGATTATTAACTATTTAAAATTTTAAAAAATTGATAAAATGAGTTAATCACCAGCCTTTTAAAGGTCAAAAGAATAAACCTTCTAAAGAATTAAGTGTATCTTCTAATTGTCCCTCTGTGCAAGCTTCAATTGCACTGCCAGTCCAAAATGCTCTCTATTAATTCTAATGTAAGCAAGAGGACTGTTTACCTACAGCACATGCCTCCTCTCATGCTAAACAAAATCAGAATACCTGTAACTAGCAGAATATTATAAGACAACAAACTACTAATAATGGAAACTATTTTTTTAATATGGATTCTCAAAAAAATTCCATTATTAGATCATTAAATAGCTCTGTGTTTCAACTGTTTTATTTTTTTTTTTAATAAAATTTGAACAATGGGATTTTATTGTTGGAATTGAATGAAGCAGAGTTGCTATTTTTTTTTTTCTAAACTAAAATCTTAAAAGTATCTAAAAAATAAAATCATAAGCTCAGTACAGTTTTGTTTTGAACCTTTTGTCATCTAATATTATCTCTCAATTGCTTTACTTATCATAAAATTATTATGACCATCCGAAATAACTATTAACCATTATAAGGTTCTAGTCATTGTAATGAGTCATTGCCATCTGTACTTAATAGTAACTGATTATTTTGAACCTCAAAACTTAAATTATTTAACTTGCTTTTCCTTGTTTCTTCCATTACACCCTGGTTTTCATGTGAAAAATGTATTATTAAAAAATCTCTGAAAAGATATATTCTTTTTTTCCCTTCTCTGATTCAGGTGTAGTTCATCTGATATTAATTCTAACTCATATTTGAACCTTCATCTGAACTTTTGAACTAGTCTTTCTCATTGTATGCCCTGGCCACTGCAGTCAGTTCATTTGTTAATATGTAAAATCCATGATATACCCAAATGGTATAAATATTTTTGTTTGTATAAATATATGTTTTTATTTATATTTTTCTTTCCTTTTAATCCCCCTCCCACATACACTATTTTCATCTGTTGCCTTTTTCAGTAATTAGTATTTTTTATCACAGATTATATTTATGGAATGTTGTCAACTTGTGAAATGTCTGCATTTCACTTTGATGTAGATGCACGTGTGTGTGTGTGTGTGTGTGTGTGTGTATGGAAACATTCCAACTATTGGGAAGGAGAGACCACTGAAGCTGCAGATCCATCTAGACTCTCTCTCTCTCTCTCTCTCTCTCTCTCTCTCACTCTCTCCTTTTCACATGCCCACTCTCGCTCGCTACCTTGTATACTTCAAAGTGCCTTTTGGGGATCTTCTTGTGTCTTTCCTCCCCCCCCACTTCCTTTTATAACTTTAATTTTACTTTCTGGTTTTTCTTTTTGTGTGTGTGTCATGGGTTTTTACTTGACAACACTCTTTGTAGAAACTTTTATTTTTCATTATTTAAATCTTTGATTTTTCTTCTTCCACTCTTTTTGTCATTGAAATTTTATTTCTATTAAAATTAAAAAAAAAAAAAACAGGCAACAAATGTCAAAAATGAACAGAAGAAAAATGACATCTTAGATGAACAATGGCCATTCTGTGCAGATATACTGACATATTTTTAAGAATCCTAAATATTCTTGAATACATCATGAGTAAGTAATGTCTTTTTATGACTTTTTTAAAAAGCCATGGTGAATGGATTGCACCAAACCAATATTTCATATTTTTCTAGTAATATGGCTGGTTCTCTAATCCTGTGCAAAGAAATCTTTGAAAGGACATAATATTCTTGTTTTTACTGCAACAGTATCCTTCTAATGACAGTCTTGTGATCTCTATTTGGCCACTTTTATTTGGTATAAAACTCTTTTTAATTGTATCTGTTGAACCAGTTTTTCAGATTAGTCTTATCAGAAGTTTGAGAGAAATAGTTATTAATCCATTATTTATTAATTTTACAATTGTTTAAAATTTGGAGGCTTATAAATGACTAATATTATCTGTTTGTGCTAAAATGTTTTCCAAATTATCTCCAACCCAGTGTCTGCTTATTTTTATTCTTTAGGTAATTTTAATTTTTGAAAAACATTAGAAGACAGATTTTGTATTTATTATTTAAGCATAGCCTCCTCATTTACACTGACCATTTGAACTAAAACCAACTTGACAGTCATTTGTCAATTCTATGGATTTTTGTCAAAATAAAAAAAGGCTTAAGGGTATTGTATTATTCATAGCCACAACTGACTCCTTTGTAATTGTCAAAGTTAAAGATCTTACACTGGTCAGTATCAAATGGACTGTCATTGAAATTATCAAGGTGCTCAAATTGGGGAAAATACAGTAATGTATTCAAATTTGAACTTGATTTATCTTGGTACACTGAATGTTGTTAGTTACCTCTTCTGGCTGCTTGGCAGTATGTGGCTGAGGATCCTGCATGAATCCGTTTACCATTCAAAAAAAGCTTTAAAAGCTATATTCTCTTTTAGGAAACAATTACTCTTCTCATCAAATATCTATGAACTGTCATGAAATCTTGAACAGCTATTTTACCCTATTTAATATATATATATATATATATATAGACTATTCTTTCTATTTGGTCCCCTTTATTTTGATGGTCGGCTTTTAACTTGGTTACACAATCCAGTTGATTAGCTACTCAGTTTTGTCTGTCTGTGCTCTCCTTTTGTTAAAACCTCCATGCAAAACTCCTAACTTTCTTTTTCTCTTTTTCAATTTATTTTCACAGTGCTGCCTTAATTTTTCTCTACCATTTCTAGCTAAGCTCTTCTGTTCCCATTCACAAAATGGAAGCCACAGTGTTTGCTCTCCAGTTCACGCATCCACAAGTGCATTGTTGGAACTAGAACTTGTTACAGCAGGACATGGCTCCCAATTATGTATGTTTGTGCCTTATAAGGTGATCTGTTCTGAATTACATCACAGTCACCTGGCGCTACCTGTCTCCTCTGACTACACCCTCCCCAACCATCATCCCACAATAGACGGGTAAATAATAAGAATAATAATTAGTGTTAATTTGATGCTTACTACCTTTTTTTCCTTCTCTTCCTCTCGCTCTCTAGTTTCTGCAGTTTTCAGCTTGGACTTTGTCTTGTGCTTTTAAGTTCCTATTTGACACGACATGCGCCAGAATGTTGTTTTTATATTTGTGTCCTCTTTACAGATATTTTTCAATCCCTTTCACGATTTATGTATCTAACCTTTTGCTTTTTTTTCTTTCTTCTCTGAATGTAATACAGATATTCTTTAAAATATTAGTTGTCACTATTCCCAAGATGTAACTCTCTTTAACACAAAAAAGCAGGGATGCTGCTTTCAAAAAAGAAAAAAAAAATGAATCCAATAAAATCTAATATAACTCAGGTATTAGATACTGTCATAGAACAAAGTCTTAATTTCTTTCTTCTCACCTAAAATATTTAGTTTTCTGATCAGCTGGCACTTCACTCTCTCTCTCTCTCTCTTCATCTCTTAATACAGACCATCCTAATTGAGAACTGGCTGGCTCAGTAACAGGGTTAAGGTACAGAAGCATGTATGTCAGCAAGTGTGTAAGCAAGCATGTCTGTGTTACTTGTTCAGAACAACTATCAACTCATGTCAATATTCAATTTTGGCACTTAAAAAAAAAACATAAACAAAAAAATGATAAAAAAAAACTGTCTTCTAATGAGTGCCTTTTACATTTTGGTGGCTAATTTCCCTGGCTGGATTCTTTTCCCCTTCACCCAATGTGTATATCTTCCTGCATCTTAAAATTCACTCCAATTTCCCTTCTTTGATCAACCGCACTTATTCTTGAATATTGCTTGGCAATTTCTCAGAATAATTTTCTATGCTGATAGCTGGAGTGGAGTTCTCTTGTTGTTTTTAAGCTGGTAAATAATGGCCCTTTATTCTATGGCAACTTTCAGAATGGCTTTTACTCTGCATAAAGTCTCATTAAAATGTCCTGGTTCCTTGTTCTGAGAATATGAATTCTCTTTCTAGATTTTCCTTGCGATACAGGTGGTTCAAAAATGCTCTGGTTTCTAAATAGGATATAACTGTTAAATGATCTTAACAGTGATCTTTCTTTTTTTCTCTCTCTTAGGTGGGATATTTAGGATAACATCTGCGTAACAGGTTTATCAGAAATCTTGTATTTGGAATGGAGTACTTTTGAAGATAATTTCCAAAACTAGTTTATGAGCAGCAAATATTTTAAGGTTTTCTTATCTTTTTCTTTAGGATGTTTAATTTTAGATGCATTCTATTCTATGCCATTTTTTATAGCGTACACTTAACTATTATTGGCATTTCAAGAATCTTAGCTGTACTTCTTTCTTTAAATGACACTTAATTTGTACAATTTTCTGCTGTTGGTTTTATAAAAAAGATATAAAATTATATTTATTTTCATCAGTAATTGATGATTGGAGCATGCACCATGTATGCTCTTTAAAAACACGGCCTTATAATATGCATGTATTTTGGAGGAGATCACATGAATGATATTGTGACCAACTCTCTGAAAGGCTTGAAGAAAGAAAAGAAAAAGACAACTGCAAATAGATGCCTCCAGCATTGTATCTGAAAGAAGGGCAGTGCTTCAATGATAATTGAATAGGATATAATTAAATGTTGTTGAACGTAGCTTTTTAATAAGCTTCTTCCTCTTATAAGATGCCACTTCGTTTTTAGCACCTAAGCTAAACTGATGCATGTTGCATGGGATCGTATAAACAATATAGTGTTCGTGAGTTAGTCTCTGAGCTTCCTACTTGACTTTAACAATTCTCCCACTCTCCAACTTATCCCATATGCATTCACCCCAGGGGAATATTTGTGTCTACCACTTAGTGTGGTAGGTTTTTCTCAGAATAGTTTATATTGCAGCTTGGCTAAAAGATGCCTATGGGTAGCCATATTAATTTCCGTGCATTTAAGAACTTAAATTAATATCCTCATCTCTGTTGATTTTGTTTCTACAATGTTGAAGTGTTTTCTGACCATCATTGACACATAAAATATTAAAACCTCTCTCTTTACCCTAATATCTTCCCTACCCACACATATCAAGGTTTACCTCTCTCCCCTTTTCATCTACCCCTCACAGACTATCTGTAAAATGAATAATTTGACCTATACTTGAACTAAGTTGATTCTTTTTCTTTTTCTTTTTTCTTTCTCTCTTTCTCTCTTTCTTCCTTTCCTTCTTCCAGGAATGATTTACGACCATTTAGTCCAGATGTGACCAGTTGAATAAATGTTGTTGCCTTTTAATATTAAATACATTTATTTCTCAATGTTATGAAAAGAAAAATAAATGTTAAAGAAACATTCTTGTCTAACAAAAAACAGCGAAGATGAGGATATTAGTCTGCAAAACAAAAATAGTGATTGATTTTTATTTTTTTCACCTCATCTTTTATCGCATATATTACTTTACAATCTTTGGTCAACTTTCAGTCTGAGAATGAAGAAAATATTTTTTTAAATAATAAAAGTATAAAATTCCAAAGAACAATGGTATTTTGCTGTTTGTTACTAATTTGGCTCGCATTGAAATGGAACCCTGATTATAATATACAATTTCTATGTAGTTAAAATATTGCTGTCTAATTAAGATTTACTTATTGTCAACTTTTATTAATATTCCATTGTTTTCTACGACATCAAAAAGCATAGCATTTGTTTTTGCTTATTATTTTTTCCTTGTATTTGCAACATGAGATTTGGTAAAATGTAAATATCACTAAAGTCTCTCTTGACTGCTATTAACCTCGTATCTAAAAATTCTGCCTTTATTGTTGTTAATAGATTAAGGAATATTTTAAGACTTTAGTGATAGATCATGGACTGGTGACTTTGAGGTCCCTGGCCCTATTCCAGATGTTGTGTTTATGAGGTTTATAGGGAATAAGAAAACTCCAGTGTGAATATCAATATTTAGGTTTTGAAAAGGTATAGGGATATCAGGAATCAATTACAGAATTATCCTGTATCAATTTGATTATTTCAGTATTAAAGTGCATTATTGATGCACTTGCTTGCACATTGCAATAATCAAATTACAGCATTTGATAAAAAAAAAGAATATAATAATAATAATAATGAATTAGAATATTTTTAAAAAATACCTCCCACACTAACCTGTCAACTTCAAATAATCTTTTCCAAAACACAGTACAATTCCCAATTCCCTCAGTGTTTTTGTCATCAAATATCCTGAAACCAGGGTTATTTTTTCTTCTATTTGTCCTAATCTAGTCATGGGATCCAATGGACTAGTGAGTTGATTAATCAATAAGGTTGTGGGGTAAAGTCACCTTCGGCCATTGATTGACTGGCTGGCTGGCCTGGATACTTAGGGCATACCCAGCCATAGCAATGGGCTCATTGATAAACACAAGATTTCTGTTGTCATGGTGCATTGTTTGTTTCTTGTTTGTTTGCCTAAATACTGTGTTGTTATCAAAAATAAAATTGAGCCACCCCCTTTCTCTTCCCACTCACACTCTCATTTACACTTTTTTTTTCTTGTCATTTAATTTTTACTTTGTGGAGGTCTGATCATCATCATCATCATCTTCATCATCAATGTCATCATCACCATCATCAGATTAATTAATATTATTGCTATCATTATGATTATCACTATTATTATAATTATTACTATTTAAGTTATTTGTTGGGAATTATATTTATTGCTCTTGTTCGTTGTCTAAATCCAAAATGATAAACCAAAAAAAAGTGAATTTTTAAAAGTTATTTTTAGGTGATACCATATTGCAGAATTTTTTTTTTTTTTTTTTTTGTAAATTGAATATATTCTCTTTCATTTGATTTTTTTTTTTTTGTCTTTCTTTTGTTAATGAAAAAAAAAAGCAGCTATCAAATCTTTTCAGACCAGAATTAAAGCTGACTACAGATAGTTTATAACTTTCACAAAGTTGTTGGTTGCATGAAAAATTTCAGTTTTGAAAGTTTTGTTTTGTTTTGTTTTTTTTTTTGTTTTTTTTTTTTTCCATGTAAGCCAAAATGCACTTCATTTTGTAACAGCAATCACTTGTTTTTAATTTTGGTATGTGAAATTGATTGATACATTTTTTTTTTTTCTTTCACACAAAAATTTATAAAATGATGCTGATCAGAAATTATTTTAAAACCAAAATCTTTTTGCAATATGATATCATCTGAAGAATGACTACAAACTTTTTTTTTTTGCTACTGCATATTATGGAGTCTCTTGCAAGGAACGTAACATTCCAGTTTTATGTATAGCAAGTGGCTACAATATAAGATGATTTTTAAAAGATGTGTGTGTGTGTATATATATATTTATATATATATATATATATATTCACACACCGAATGCTAATTTATGTGAACCCTTATGATACCCTCAACATCTCTAACCTTGCTTTTCTTTTGCCTCCTCCTCCCTCATTGCTTCCCTATTTCCTGTCTTTTTCAACATTGAACTCAATTGTGAGAAGAGCATATTTTTCTCATCTAGACCCCCCCTCTTTCTATATGCCCACATACCCCCTCTCACTCACACACACACATACACACACACACACATTTGTCTTTTTCTATCTCAAACATTTGCTCTCTTTCTCTCTACCTATTGATCTTCCTCTCACAACTGGGTTTCAATGTATCACTTCTCTAAATCAATCACCATCTATCATGTGGCTCCTGTGCCTCTGGTCTGATGGCTCAGGGCTGCTTACTGCTGCCAACTCTGTAGAGGCCTTTTTTTTCTTTTATTTCCTTTTTTTTTTTCTTTTTTTTTTTTTTTCTATGACAAATTTGACAGAAAAAAAACAATTTCTGCTTTTCATCTTAACAGTGGTCTTTGATTTGTACATTTATCAAATAAAATATTTTGACAAGTTCTTTTTCTTTTTATGACTTATTAATTACTAATGAAGACACATGACAACTTTGAGAGTGAAACCTTCTTTTTTTTTGTCTTTTTTTTTTTCTTCAGTTATCTTCCCAAGTAAACTAAAAGGTCATGAGATTTTGTGAAAAAATTCTTTGTCTCAAGTTTTCTTATTCTATTAGTGAATAAAATGTGATTTCATAGATGGTAACTATAGTTAAAGAGGAGAGAAAGAAATTGTTCTTATTTACCTATAGAAAGGAAATGGAAAAATGTTCTGTGGGTAAGCAGGCAGCCTAATAAAAAGCTGGAAATGGGAAGTAAGGGAACTTGGGGTGTGCGGTTTATGAAACAGCCAAGAGGCAAATGGAAGAGAAAAGAAAGTTGTGACAACTAATCAGATGATTTGACAGATTTAACAAAAAGACTGGGTGAAGGTACATATTACTTCCCTGTTCTGGACAAGGGTAAAGGCATCAAGGTTGGGGAGTTTGATTCTTCCATTTAGCAACAAGATGGAGAGTAAATTTTTACTGGGTACTATCAGAGTAAATTCCTTTGCTGGTGATGTGGTTTAAAAAAAAAAAAGAGGTGATGTTAGTTGCCAAGTTGTGGAAAATTACTGATTTGCCAAACCTAATTCTGTTGTTTCTTGAAGGTGATAATTTGGTATTTTATCTTGAAATGTGTGAAGAAGTAGAGACGGAAGCTTTTCTGATTGAACATAAACTATAGAGTGCATTTGAGACCTTTGTATAACTAATGGGAATCAAAACCTTGTATAACTAATGGGAATCAAATGAACTGAAGACTCAATCAATGGTTATCAACAACATTAGGTGGTTGACTGGATTAGCAAAACTTGTTCAGTTGTTAAACGTGTTTGAGTGGCATAGCAACAGCCTGGCATTGAAAACCTGGAAATGAGCGCTTTGCCAGTGAGCACCAGTGTATTGGTTGTTAATAGGGTACGTGAATTGGTTACAGTAACAATTAGAAAAGGAGGCCCAGTACAACCTGTAGAAATTCAATGGCCAGTGTTTTAGGTGGTTTCACATGGTCAGATATTGTAAAGCAATAACTTGTCAAGACATAATTTGTTACAGGTGTGGTAAGTCAGGCCATCAGGGAGAAGGAGAATGGACTCTAGCAGTAGATACCTCTTCAAGCTAGCAGCTGTACACTACCATTTCTAGAAGTAATGGTAAAATAAAAGAGAGTGAGGAAACCTTGTGAATACTTGATGCACGAAACATTGATAACACCAAGGTCAGCAGCCACCTGAAGTGGGAAGAGGATTGAAACAGCAGTGGGTGGGTAGGGAGGTCAGATACGAAGAAAGGGATTGGCACAAACTGTAGGAGTATGAATAAATGCTAAAGTTATAGTAGTTGATTATTAAAGGAATCGATGTTGTCATTGGAATGAACTTGATTAATCAGTCAGGTGGTGTTATCGTTGACGAGGATAAAGGTGAGTTTGGTCACATGCGATCTGTACAAGGATGGGCAATGCGTATAGGGTTCAAAGAAGTGAACCGTGCGAGCATTGAGATAAACAATAAAGATTTCTATGCAAAGGTTGATTGTGGCAAATGGATAGTGAAATGATTTTCAGAGGAACGGCCCCCAGTGCTAAAAAAAATAGGCATTAGAACAAATTTTGTTACAGTCCCTGATTGGATCAACTCGGTAATTACCTTATTAAAGAAGAGAGTTTAATCTAAAGGAACCATGGAAATGATCACGAGGCAGCTTGGAATTCTTGATGAAGTGATAGCCATGTTTAGTCTAAAACTGCTTGTGAGTTTTGTCCCATCTGAAAGAAATATGGCAAGTGCTCTGATGCAAATGAAAAAGAAAAGGTTATTGGGGGAAAAAAGAAGAATGCAGCAGAAGTGTGCTGCCTAGGCACTGCATGGCATATGTCACATAGAGGTCGACCGAACCCTATTTTTAGTGCAAAAAGTAGATCACTAGAGAGGCCGTTCAAAAACTGGTCAGATACCATGACCAGTACCAGTCTATTGATTCCACTCCAAACACAAGGCACTGAAGAAATGAAGATGAAGACAAACTGGACAAGATTGGCACTTGATGTGATTTTGTTAATCTCTTGATGTTTGACTATAGTGATGTGATGGTAAGTTTGATTCTTGTATTCTTGATCGATTTGTTTTTTATGACTTATCAACCTTTTGCAACTTATTTAAAGCCAGAAAATATAGTGTAAAATTTTATAAGGATAATAATAAATTATTACTAGGTTGTCCCAAAAGTTCGTAAACACTTGCAAAAAAATTGAAATTTTACTCGCAAAACCAACAAAAATTATTGCTCAAAATAAAGACCATTTTCCAAAACTTTTCTGCCATCGATTTGCAAGCTTTCGGATCTGGTCAAAGTACCATTCAGCCGGCTTCGAATCAAAGAATTCTTGACACACTTCCTCGACTTCATCAAATGAGTCGAATCGGCGGCCCTTCAGAAAGTGTTTCATTGAGCAGAAAAAGCCGTAATCTGGTGGAGCACAGTCAGGACTGTAGACTGGATGTGGTAGAACCTCAACGCCATCCAGCTCTTCAAACTTGTCTTTGGTCTTCCTGGCGGTGTGTGGCTTGCATTGTCCAGCTGCATCAAAGCGCGCTTTCAGTTGATCAGAGCCGGGTATTTTTGCTTCAACTTTTCGTAGACCCGCTCAAGTTGCTGACAGTAAAGTTCGGCACTGATGGCACGACCATTCGGAGTCAACTCAAAATGCACTATTCCTTCAAAGTTCTACCAAACGCACAACATGACTTTCTTGCCGAATCGATCTTGTTTTGGAACCGACTCTTGCCCTTTCTGAACCCATCGCTTGTCTCGATTGTGCTGGACCAGATAGACCCATTTCTCGTTGGATGTCACAATACGCTTCCAAAAACGCTCGTCCAATGGACCTCTGAGCAATTGACGGCATATTTCAACTCGTCTGTTGGCTTGTGCTTCGGTGAGTTCGTGCGGATCTTGGAGCGGCTTTTTGTGAACAAAATCAAGTTGCTTCAAATATCGGTGAATTGTCGATTTGCCAACTCCAAGCTCATCAGCCAATTCTCGAGTGCTCGATGAAGGCGCAATGTCCAATCCGGTTTGCAAGTCTCCATCATCCAACTTTAACGGCCGTCCTGAACGAGGCTTATCTTCAAGACTCATGTCGCCAGAATCGAAACGCTTGTACCACTTTGAGATCGCTGCATATGCAATTGTTCCTTCACCTTCGGCAGCAAAAATCTCTTCTGCAGCTTTTCTGGTTGAAAGACCTCGCTTCCAGTAGTAATGAATCAAAACTCGCAGCTCAATTTTATCAATTGCCATCTGGAATACAAAGATGAAGATCACTATAACAATATAAACGCAAAATTGCATAAAAATTCAATTTTTCGCAAGTGTTTACGAACTTTTGGGACAACCTAATACAAGTTCTACTAATTAACCCATAGCTATCCGGAGGAAAATTTAGGCTGAAATGGCAATTGTGATTGCAGAGGTGTTGAGTGAGTTTTTTGGAAAGGCAGCCATTGAAAGAAGTGCTTATGGATAGTAGTACGGCTTTTTGCTCAGAAGTTCTTTGAGAGATGCTGAAAAAAATGGAATATCAGGAGTTATTTTCGAGTAGTTTAGAGGCCATGTGGAAATGGCATTTTAGGACAACACCATTGCACACTAAAGGCTACAGATGCGAGATTTCACCTGTTGAGGCCATCTTTTAGTCCATCTCACCAAAATCTGTTCCAGCAAAAGAGACAGTACAAAGAGGTCGGTCTTCAGCTATGATTAGAGGTATCCAAAGGTTATACCACTGAGGTAGATACCAAATCAAGGAGGAAGTTTGGGTCAATCTGCATGATGCACGACAAAATGGAGTAGGAATGTAGTGGGCAGAGTGAAATTAGCAAATAATTTGTCAGCTGACGATGCGCACAAACACATTCTAGACAGATGATGCGCTGAAGAATTGCACTGTGACGCTTTAAGGAGAACTGGTGTGGAAATCCCATCAAGAAGGAGTGACCGCTTGGGAATACCAGATACTGTAAGCGTTTAGTGACGGATGTGCGTGCTTACGGCCATATCACGTTGAATACACCAGTTCTCGCTCGATCACCGAAGTTAAGCAACGTTGAGCCTGGTCAGTACTTAGATGGGTGACCACTTGGGAATACCAGGTGCTGTTAGCGTTTTGTGGTGCAGTGGATATCGGCACGGAAAAAGAAATCGTTGAGCCGAGTTCGAATTCCAGTTGAATACCCTGCATTCACTTAAGCACTGGTACTTTTGGGAAAGGTATTAATCCGTCCCTTCCCTCCAGTTATAGGTTAAATAACAAGGGTAGGACTTGGTGACCCTGCCCTTAAAAAAACAAATCCCAATGAATTTTGGTACTAGAAAAGAAAAAAGTATTACTAGACACAAAACTTATATAAAAAACAATAAATTGTTGAAAAGTAAAAGGTATTACCAGCAATAAATAAATAATAAATTTTAGTTGGCAATAAATGAGCCGCCGAGGTTGATAAAACAAAACAACCAACCAACAACCATCAGGAAGGATGACCACTCTATTAGTCACAATGATGTAATGTAAACTGGGAGGGATCTGTCATCTACCTGGGGTAGAGGTATGTAGTTAAAGAGGAAGGTGAGTAAAGGAAAAAAAGGCGAGAAAGAATCGCTTTTTTTATCTGGAGAAAGGATATATGAAATTGTGAAGTGGATTAGATGAAATACCTTTCCCAGGTGGAAGAAGGATGCAGTACAAATTGTGGTATAACAATATTTAACATGGCGCTGACGAAAGGATTAGCTAATTATATTATTTTATTATTATTTCATTATAAATCGATTTCTGCTATGGTCACACTATCAACCAAGTCTGCAGGAAGACCTAAGGCAGGTCGTGGTGGGTTGTTATGGCTCCATTTCATGTTTTTTTCGATCTCCCTAACATCCCTAGTGTTACATAGACAAAGTTCTCTTTAGTGTGTGGGCTGTACGTAGAAAGACAATTTTTGTATGTATATTTCTTAAGTTGGGTTTCCAGGGATCCTTTCAGTGTGTTGTTTTGTTCCATTTTTGTTTCATTCCAAGTGCACCCACTATCACTGGAATGATACTTGCATTCAATTTACACATTTTTTTCTATTTCAATTTTTAGGTTTTTATATTTTGACATTTTTTCAAATTCCTTGGTTGCTATGTTACAATCCGCTTGACAAGCCATATCAATTAATAAGCAAGTTTTTTCTTTCTGGTTTTTAACAATAATGTCCGGCCTATTTGCTTCAATTTTTCTGTCTGTGTAGATGGTGTAATCCCATAGAATGGTGACATCTTCTATTTCTGTAACCAGTGTAAGGTGATGTTCATACCAGTATTTGTTTACATATTTTCCATAGTGTTTGCACATTGTCCAGTGTAAATATTGCCCCACGCTATCGTGACGATTTTTATATTCATTTGGGGCATGTACAGGACATCCTGAGATTAAATGGTCTATTGTTTCTTTATTATTATTATTATTATTATTATTATTATTATTATTATTATTATTATTACAGGTGAAAAACATTTAATTAAGAAACATTTATTTTATTCCAATATGAACAGAAGATAAAAAAAACAATTTTTTTTTTTTTTTTTTTTTTTGAAAAAAGAAATTTGCTTTCCCAAAGATTGCAAATTGGCTAAAACTAGGAACAGGGTTTAGGAAGAAAACGATTGGTGATTGTTTTTTTTTTCTCTTGTTTCCTTTTCACTATCTACAGTTTATGCAGGTGTCATTCATTTTATTTTTGGTGCTGTTTTATTTCCACAATTGTGCGCGCCTATCCAACTTGGTTTAGCTTGGCGGCGATACTACCAGTGAGAATTCAGCGTAACTCTCTTGAGATCAAATGCACAATGTGGGCAAGAGAGATTACAGTTGAAGTGGTCAACCCAAGGATCAGCTGCTGTGTCGACGCCATCAACGACTGACGAGTGTGAGCTGACGGCTTGTTCTCAGACCAGGATCAATCCTGACACAAGTGACAGCAGGCTACGAAGACTTCAACGCTACGCAGCATCATAGTGGGTAAATAGGCAACATAAAAAGCCAGAGTCAAGGAAAAGTGGCACTTTTTCTTTGCTTTTTTTAAATGTTCTATTGCATTGAGAAGATCATTTTTTGGACAGCTTAATAAAGATCAGAGGAGAAAGTTACAACTAATTGGATGATTTGACAGATTTAGCAAAAGAGCTGGTTGGCGGTATGTCACTTCCCTGTTCTGGACAAGGGTAAAGGCACTGATAGTGAGTTTGATTCTTCTATTCTTGATTGATTTTGTTTTGTCTTTTTATGGTTTATCAACCTTTTGTAACTTATCTAAAGCCAGAAAATATTAGAGTGTAAAAGTTTTATAGGGATAATAATAAATTACTGATACCAGTTCTACTAATTAACCCATAGCTGGAGATTCATAGTTTTCCCGAGGGTATTCACATGTAAGTGAATATGACAAAGCCAACAGTAATTAGAACTCAGCTCCCTGATTTTCAATTCTGAGGCATTACACTATTCACTTCACATATTGAAACTTACAACACCTGGTATTCCGAAGCGGCGACTTATCAAGTTAGTAAATAGCCTTGATTTTTGCTTAACTTCAACGATCGTATGAGAACCAGTCTTTCAATGTGATAGGAGTGTAAGCACCTTTTATTCTTGAACTAAAATTTCAGTAACTAAGGCAGTAAAGGTAGGTACCTCCAAAAAATGGCTGAAAAAACAGCATAGTATGAAAGAAAAAGGCCCTGAACTAAATAAAAAAAAAGTTTTATCGGCAAAATGTTAATATTATTAAGAGATCAAAGTATTTTAAAATTATTTTAAAAAACTTTTTAATTATTTCTAACACGTTCGAAATTTAGGTAGAAAATCTTTTTTCTTCTTACGTCAGTGCAAGGCCTAAATTGACACACAGTTTATTACGTAAAAAAATGTAATATTACGCAATGCACTTTTTTGACCGTGAAAGACACATTAATTTGGAAATTCTTGCAAAAATCAAATAATGGTTGGATTTTAGTGAAAATTTCAGGACTTATTGATAATTGATTGAAATCAATTTTGAAATAATTATTTTTAGAAAATATTAGTAAAAATATTTTTTTTTACGTATCTTACCCACTACCAATTAATTTCCAGAAATGTCTAAAAATTCAACTTTGAGCCACAATAAATCTAATATAATTAAATTCAGGGGTCATTGGGGAATGCTAATCAACTGTCTTTTTTTTTCTTTTATTGGCTTTCTTTCTAAAAAAAAGTAGTTCCGAATTATGAAAAATGCAGTAACTATGCCAATTTTTATTTGGATAAACTTTTAATTGCTTTTATGAACAATATGAATTAAGCACATCATAGTCTGAAAAGAAAAAAAATCAATGAATAATGAATTTTTACAAGAATTATTTTCATTTTTTTATAATAATATTTTATATATTATTATAAAAAAAATGAAAATAATTCTTGTAAAAATTCATAAAAATTCAAAAATATTTAAAAATTTTTTCCTTCATTGGGTCAGCTAGGGTATGAAATTAAAGCATGAAGACTACATTTAATAATCGAAATTTGAAAAGCTTAACACAAATGTTTTAGCCATTGGATTTTTAAAACAAAACTTTTTAATTGTGTGCATTTTGATTACCTGTATCTTATTTGTACGAGTGACCGTACGTGATATTTATAATTAAAAAGTCACGTGGTTCAAGGGTTGCTGAAAAAAATAAAATTTATACCAAATTCGTCTTCGTTTTTTGACCGGCTACTGTAAATCATATCAATTATCGCCTCTTGATAAGTTGTTGACAGATGTGATGATAAGGATACCGTAACTTAGAAATGTTTTTTTGGAAATATTTCAGCCAGTAAGCAAGTAATTCTTGTTTCAAGTCAACTTAAAGTAAGCTTAAATTCAGTAATTTGAAAAAAAATAATGTCAGCTAGGTGTATTTTATTTTTGTAAGATTTTTTAAAACCGAAAATTGGCTTCTGTTTGCACTCGATGAAAAATGGCGGAAAATTTGAAATTTTAAAAACTTTTTTTTAAACCTAAAAATTTTTTGATTCCGATCAATATAATTTTGGTTTGAAATACACCAGGGTATTTTGCTTACTGTAATTAGTAAATTTAATCTCTTGGCTTTCAATTAACGCTAAAATTAAAGATTCAAGAAATTTTTTTTATTTTTAAAAATTAAATATAAATTCAGGCATTGAAAATTAAACTTTTACTTAGGTACCTAAGTAAAAGTAATGACGAATTTTGCTGATATGATGTCACACAAAGATATCCAAAGAAGCAGAAGTACTTTGGATTATTTTTATTTTTTTGAAAGCTTACATTATAAATCAACTTGGTGTTAAGTTTAATATCATGACCTGTACAAGTGTCTTGTACCCCCACCTACCCAATCTATGATATGCCGTCAACCCCGCCACTCTACTATATCTTAGTTTTCTTAAGGTTAGTCAGTCAGTTAAGTGCTTTGGGCGATCATGTCTCGAAAGAGACATGACTGACTGGGCAGAAGATTATCTCGCAGTAGGTTGCCATTGCTTTCTGCGGTAGACTGGTTGCCGACCAAGGCTATAGAACCCAGTCTGTCCTCTTATTTAACCCATAACTGGAAGGAAGAGACGGATTAATACCTTTCCCAAGGGTATTTGCGCGTAAGTGAATACAATGGATTCAACTGGAATTCGAACTCGGATCCCCGGCTTCTACGTTCCGAGCCGATATTCACTGTACCACAACGCACATATGCTAAAATAAATTATCCCTAAACAGGTTCACTCTGATTCCAATCCCAGGGTATTTAACTTACATAACCTCCGACTCTTTAAAGTTCTGGAAATAATCGGCCAAAATAGACTTTACTTTTTTCCTACCCATTAGGATGGAAAGAAAATTAAGGTTTGAAGTATATATAAAAAAAGGAGTCTAACTGTAGTTGGGATCATTTAGTCAATGTGGATGGGTCTTTCTTTAGATGCATACGTATGTGCTTTGCAAGGAATACATACAGTTTTGAATTCAAAGTTTTTCTACTACTTGACTGATTGAGGCTTACGGCCTATCACGTTGAATACGCCGGTTCTCGCTCGATCACCGAAGTTAAGCAACGTTTACCAAGGATATTAGTGCGTAAGTGAATGCAAGGAATTCAACTGGAATTTAGACTTGGCTCCCCCGATTTCTCATTCCGAGCCAATATTCCTTTCATAAGGTCGTATTCTTATAAATACAAAGTGTAACCTAGTTATGTACAATAATGGATCCTATGCAATATAGGTGAACAATTCAACTAAAAAAATTGAAAATAAACACAATGTATTTAAATACAAATTAGAGACATGTCATAATAGAGCATTTTATCGTAAATAAATCTGCTTACGACCATATCACGTTGAATACACCGGTTCTTGCTCGATCACTGAAGTTAAGCAACATTGAGCCTGGTCAGTACTTAGATGGGTGACCGATTGGATAATACCGGGTGCTCTAAGTGTATAGTGACGGAAGTACATTGTGGATATCGGCTCGGAAAGAGAAATCAGTGAGCCGAGTTCGAATTCCAGTTGAATACCCTGTATTCACTTAAGCACTGGTACTTTTGGGAAAGGTATTAATCCATCCCTTCCCTCCAGTTATAGGTTAAATAACAAGAGTAGGACTTGGAGACCCTCCCCTTTAAAAAAAATCCCAATGAATCTTGATACTCAAAAAGAAAAACGTTGTAAAAAAATAAATAAAATAACCTTAACCAAAAATCATCGGTTATGACCTTAAATCCAAATCTATCTAAACTTATTTATAAATGGAACTGTGTGTATCCGTTACCTTATAGACTCCGAAACGGCTGAACCAATTTTCTTAAAAATTTACCGTTGTACTATAAGTGTTGTTAGCTAGGTTTTGTGTTGAGGTACCCCTGATAAATATCGAAAATCGATAATCGAAAAAATCGGGTTATAGAAGGAGTGGTTTGATTTTAATCAAATTTGATACACTCACAGACAAAGACATAAGAAACGATATTCAGAAGTTTCAAGGTTGCAGTTCTTACACTAGTGCAGAAAATTTGATATCGATACCAGGAAACCAAAATTTGACTTACATCCATTCATTTTTCTTTTTAGTCTACGGTTTCGCTTTAACTGGAAACAACTATTGCTTTTTAGTCTTTCGTGCCTACGTCCAAAGATTCATAGCTCCAGGACCATGGATTAGTTATAAAGCTTTCATTACACCCGAGCAACGCCGGGCTATACTGCTAGTGATCCCCTAAGGATTGATAGGTCGTTAAACCTCGAAACAAACAAACTAGACTGATTGCCATCCAAAGCTATAGAACCCAGTTTGTCCTACTATTTACCCATAGATGTGGGGAGAAAAGTTGAATTCGTGAATGTAATGAACATGAATAGAATTTGATTTCGACCCTTCAATTCCTCATTGCAAGATATATTCCACAGTTGGTGAAGGGAGAGAAGAGATAGATTTATACTATTCTCAAAGTTATTACATGGAAGTGAATGTAATGAACTTGACTGGAATTTGAACTTTGCTCTCCAATTCTTCAATGTCTATAGCTGACGGGGAGAGAGAAGAGATGGATTCGTACTATTCTTAGAAAATTATTAGCACGTAAGTGAATGTAATGAACTTGATTGAAATTTGAACTCTTGTTCTTCAATTCCTCAATCTGAGCTGCAACTCATTATATTACCATGTTGCCTGAATCTTAGTAGTAATCTTTTTATTGGATAAAACATTGTTAATTGCTGAATATATCTGAGCATATTTTGAGTTTTATGATCAGTTTTTCATGCAAAAAAATAAGGGACACACAATACACTCTTTTTTGTTGTTGTTAAACATCATACAGCTTATGGCCACATTGTTTTGAAACACTTCTACGTTCCGAGCCGATATCCACTGTAGGGTCACTGAGTGTCATGCCTGGTCAGTATCTAGCAAAATCTGCAAATAATTTTTGTCCTTTAATATTCAGTTGAGCTTAGTTTAGTTTTTAATTTATCTAAATGTATGTAGAAAAAAGCAAACAACAAGGGTCACAAAGTGCTGCAATCAGTCTTTCCCCCTTGCATATGAACGGGGGGGTGCACTGGCTCTGGATAATGTTCATATTAAATAAATAAGTTACATTGAATACCATAATGATGCACATAACCAATTTGTTTTTTGTTGCTCATCTACATAACAAACCCATGGGTTGACCCAAGTCTTGTGAGTGAAATTGGGTAGATGAGACCCTTTTGGAGCCATCAATGGCTGTGCTAGCATGAAGTTGCAAGTCATCGTGACTGAGGGTTTGAGCGTATTGGCCTTCTTCAGACAGTTGATAACACGCTCTCTTCCAGAAACTGTAACTAGATCTGCTCAACATAGTTGCAGTATAAACTACAGGTGGGCTCTGTGGATGTTTAACAAACACAAATGTGCCTGAGCAAGCATCTATAATAGGGATTAGCTAGCTGTCCTGGAAGACGGGCATCCTTGGATATAAGTAGCCGGCCATTTTAATTTTTTTAAGCATGCAACTAAATGTCATAAAAGCTTTGATGTCACATGTTTTGTCAATGAATAAATGAATGTATTATATAACAAAAAGAAATTACCACTATGAGAATAAAAGTAATACTGTAATTGTGAGTATTTTTGTAATGTTTTGATATTCCTACCAAGTAACTGCTAAGAAACATAATGATCAAAAGTTGTGGATCTCATAAGTTTGTTTGTTCCTGTTTAATGGCCTATCTAAAGGACCATTAAAGGCCAGAAACGTATTTTTATTTTAAATCACAGCTGTTGGTGACATTGTTCATTCAAAAAATTTTGTTGGGAATATTTTTCATTCAAAAACGTTTTGTTGGTAAATACTTTCATAGCATTTTGACCCCATTTTGGGGGTTAACTATTTACCCATAGCTGGGACCCTAACAGATGCTACCACCCTGGGTTAGGGCGGACCTAGGAACAACAGCAATTAAGAGGTAGTTCCATGCTCTTCACAACCTCCCAATCGGAGGCCTTGCTGTCGGATGCAGTTTACCGTCATACCCAGGACCGTGGATCTCATAAGGTTGACATCACTAATCATTTAAAATTTTGTTTTGGTCATCAGTTTTCTCCTTTGTGACTCACTAGTAAAATGACCTAATTTGTGACTTCAAAAGTGTTCACATAACCTTGTGAGTGATAAATAGTTTTCCACTCTATAACCTCTTTCCCATAGATGAAACATTAGTAGCTCCTAGTATTGCCATTGGTAAGTGTTGTAACCGAGAACTAAGAAGCACTGTTTCAACTCTATATCCGGTCATGGAAGTCCCGTGTCGTCCATGTTGTTATGTATGAATAAAAAGCAGGAGTATCATTTCTGTCAACAGAGAAGTAACCAGACTAAAACTGTGTTGTTATTATCATGGATCACCTTACCAAATTGTAACAGTAAGAATGAAGTTCTATTCAGATAGCTTTGTTATGGTTTATAAAATGGCGAATGTGCTAAAAATAGAAAAAGGTAGACACACTGACGCCAAGAATTTAAAATTGGGCAGCAAAACCGTTAAACAAGTTAGCGGTTTCTTTTGGTAGGAGTAGCAGTAAGAAGTAGGAGTAAGAAGTAGGAGTGAAGGACAGTAGTTTTGGTAGGAGATATGAAAAGAGTAAGACGCTGTGAGTTGACAACGAGAGTCCAGAAGGCGCGTTTACTACTATGACCCCACCGTGAAGAGAAGTCAGCTAGTCTGCTCCTGTATCTACACACAAAAATTAACGGTTGTTAACTTTATGTAAAAACCTAAAGTTTTATATAAAAGAATAAACGTCATTAATTCAAGTTTGTGTTATCTTCTAATTATACAAAACCAAGCAACACAACAGCTTCTTCCCAAGAACTTTTTTTGGGAAACAAATCTCAAAGGTGATGTGTGTCTGATCTCTACAATTTTAACCTCAGGATCAACTATTTTCTATCCTAAATATCCTCATAATACACATTTCTTGATAGTGGTGAGACTAAGGAATGTAGCTTGTGTGAACATCTGCCATGGAAATTGTAATAGAATAGTAAGTAGCTGAGAGTGGAGTTGCAGTGGGGGGGGGGGAATATTTTATCACCTATGAGGCCATGTACACTACCGGCCATAAAGGCCACCACATTTGTTTTTAAAAGAAATGATGTATTTCATACTATTTTTAGTATTTGTTGCCAAATAAAAATAAAATAGTTCTTTTGTTATTATTACTTTGCAAAATTTTACAAGGCAAGGAAGCAAAGATGAACTCGTTCGAATCACCCTAAATTTTCTTCATTCTTTCATTGATGAAACTGCAATATAGGTAATTATTAAATATATATAAATTCATTTGATGCACATGTTATTGTGCAGTATTAACAAAAGAACCATTCTATTTTCATTTATAATTATAAGATATGCTGATTGCGGACACGGAAAGGAAACTACAAGACTTCATACAGAAAGTAGCAGTGGAGAGTGACAAGAAGGGACTACAAATAAACTTTAAGAAAACTGAGTGCATGGTCATCAGCAAAAGATACAACCCAAAATGCCAAATACAGGTGGGGGATAACAGAATCAAACAAGTACAAGTATTTAAGTACCTAGGAAGTGTTCTAAGAGGAGATGGAAAGTGCGACACGGAGATCCGAAGGCGATTTGGCATGGCAAAGAACGCGTTCCAGAAGATGAGCAAAATACTAACACACAGGAAAATCTCAATAGAAACGAAGAAAAGAGTGCTAGACTGCTACGTGATGTCAGTTCTTCAATACGGCTGTGAAGGATGGACAATATCATCGAAAATGAGGACAAAACTGGAAGCGGCCGAAATGTGGTTCTACAGAAGGATGCTACGGATATCGTGGACTGAGCATACAAGCAACGACGAGGTGTTAGAAAGAATGGCAACAAAAAGGAAATTGATGCTGAGCATCAGGAAGAGACAACTGAAGTTCCTGGGACATGCAATGAGGAAGGAGAGCCTGGAGAACCTGATACTGACTGGACAGATAGAAGGAAGGAGAGACAGAGGAAGGCAGCGGATAACATATTTGCAGGGCCTGATCAGGTGGATGACGGAACGGGAGTTGCCAGGAGCAACAGGAGCAAACATACTAAGAGCCACAAGGGATAGGGAGACGTGGAGAGCCATGATCGCCTACGTCCTGAAGGGACAGGGCACATAGAAGAAGAAGAATAAATACTAAAAAATAGTACGAAATACATCATTTCTTTAAAACACTGGAATGGCCTAATAATTATGGCTGGTACTCCAGATGCTTTTGAACTCTGACAAAGATCGTAAGAGAGGACTGAGCAGCCTCAGTACAGAGATGGCAGCAATAATCTATTTTTGGTTTGATCTCGCTCTTGTAGAGATAGAGATAGAGTTTGAGTTTTGTTTAACGGCATATCAACACCTCTGTGGGTTATTTAATACCAAAAAGGGTTTTAAGGTATTTTTTTAATGTTCGATTATAGTGAGAAGGTTGATTTAGTCAGAGTTTGGTGAAAAGTTTTTTTTTTTTTTTTGTAATCTTTTTTTAATTGTAGAAAACAGAAGATGTCTTCTAGCTTTGTATTCAAAAATGTATTGCTAGTAATAATTTTTGCCTTCAGAAATGTATTGTTGGTAATGGTTTTTCTTCAAAAATATATATTTTTCTATAAAAGTCTATTTTTATACTTTCATGGTGTTTTGAGGCTTAACTATTTTCCCATTGCTGGAACCCTAACAGGTGCTACCACTCCAAGTCAGTGTGGACCTGGGAACTACATCAATTAAGAGGTGGTTTCATGCTCCTCACAACCTCCCAATCAGAGGCCTTGCTGCCGGATGTAGTTTAACGTCATACCCAGGACCTGGAGAGATAGAGAATTACATGACGAGTCAGATCGGGCAACTTGAGGTGGTGTAATGGTTAGCACGCTTGTCACGCTAGAACCATTGCAACTGAGTAGTGAGTTCGATTCTCACTGGGAGCCCTAAACTTTCGGCCTTGTGCTACATCTAAGCAGTGCTTAGAAAATCATCATGAGGGGTCAGATACTTTGAAGCAGTGCATCAACCATTTTTCAAAACTCTTTATTGAGGGATCGTATAAATGAGTTCCACTTGAGTGCAGGGTCTGCTCAGCGGCGAGGAAAATGTTACTATCGTGTTTTTTTTATTTTTTTAATTTCTATTTGAACTTTTAGAGATCAATCAGAGGAGATATGTTATTTTTTTCCAAGTTAATGCATTATCCAGGACTTTTCAGTTCCCTTTTTTAGTTTTATGTACCTGGACTCCACAATCAACACACAGATCAGATCAAAAAATCATCCTGGCAGTGGCGAGAAGTACTACAACGAAAATAGAAAGCATCTGGAATAGTTGAAATATACACATAAGCCTAAAGTTAAAATTACTACAAGCCACTACTTTTGTCATTGTCAACTATGGATGTGTATCATGGGCAGTGACACTAACACCAGACTGTCGCTTTCAATATGCGGGCTGTTATGAGAATGCATTTATATAGAAACTAGCAGTATAGCCTGGCGTCGCTCGGGTGTAATGAAAGCTTTATAACTAATCCATGGTCCTGGAGCTCAGACTCTTTGGACGTAGGCACGAAAGACTAAAAAGCAATAGTTGTTTCCAGTTAGAGCGAAACCGTAGACTGAAAGAAAAATGAATGAAAGTAAGTCAAATTTTGATTTCCTGGTATCGATATCAAATAAGTTTTTTCGTAGTAAACTGAATTTTGAAGGCTAAATAAGTCCTCTGAGTAAATGGTATCATGGCTGAGACTAAGAACTACAATTATACCTACTTAGAGCCAAACCCGAAGCAAGGACTAAAATAAAAGATCTGAAAAAATACAGATATACAGACAGATAAACAGACACACACACAAACATCTTGCCTTTTATATATACATATTATCAATTTTCTGCACTATTGTAAGAACTGCAACCTTGAAACTTCTGGATATCGTTTCTTATATCTTTGTCTATGAGTGTATCAAATTTGATTAAAATCGGACCACTCCTTCTATAACCCGATTTTATCAATTATCGATTTTCGATATTTATCAAGGGTACCTCGACACAAAACCTAGCTAAGAACACTCGCGGATGCTTATAGTACAACTGTGTAAATTTTCAAGAAAATTGGTTCAGCCGTTTCGGAGTCTATAGGTAACAGACACACACACACAGACACTGTTATGGTTTATAAAATGATGAGTGTTCTAAAAATAGAAAAAGATAGACACACTGACGCCAAGAATTCAAAATTGGGCGGCAAAATAAGGAACTGTTTTTTTTTGGTAGGAGTAGGAGTAAGAAGTAGGAGTGAAGGACTGTAGTTTTGTGTAGGAGATTTGAAAAGGGGAAGACGCTAGTCAGTTGACCACTAGAGTCCAGAAGGGATAGGCTCGTTTACTACTAGCATCCCACAGTGAAGAGAATTTAGCTAGTCTGCTCCTGTATCCACACAAAATTTAAAGGTTGTAACTTGATGTAAAAACCTAAAGTTTTATACCAAAAATAAACATCATTAATTCAAGTTTGTGTTATCTTCTAATTATACCAAAACGAAGCAAGCAACACAACAGTGGTGACCACGACATACGAACAGAAAGCAACCTCATATACAAAATATATATATTTACACAAATAAAAGGATAAATGGAGCAGACAGGAGAGGAAACGACTTATCAAGTCGATATCAAGGCACCGGAATTCACGGAAACTACTGTAAATGGATGGTTTACGATATTAGAAGCCCAGTTTCACTTGCGAAATGTGACAGCGTCGAAAACAAACTTTTATACAGTAATATCGTCATTACCAGCCGAAGAAGTGGGTAAACTACCAAATGCTACCCTCGCATCACAAGACTACGAGGAATTAAAACGGACTCTGATAGAAGAGCTTCTAGAAAAATTAATGTCGGCTATGGCTATTTCAGGACAACCGCCGACATATTTGCACGAAATGCTATCCGTTGCTAAACGGATAGGTATTAGCGACGACATTGTGGTACACAGATTCCTGCAGGCATTACCGTCAACAATAGCTGCAGTAATAGCATCGCAAAAAGATTTAAACCATACCCAACTTGGCAGGTTAGCAGATGAACTGATGCCATTATTGAATAACGATAAGGCATTTGTTGTCCAGCGACCCTTATCTACTAAGAATAACTCACAAACAAATTATAAAGGAAAATACAGCCAAGACACTTCAGTGCTACTAAATGTCAGGCCGTATCGGAATAACCAACGGACAAAAATTTGCAGAGCACATATTTATTTCGACAATGAAGCAAGAACATGTAAACCTTGGTGTAAATGGCCAAAAAAGAACAATCTACAAATGTTGCCTAGTTCCCGACCAGCAACACCTACGAGAAGTGATTCGGAAAACTAATAGGGCGAACAAGTTCAGTCCCACAAGGTTCGCCGCTATTAGAAATTACTGCAAAATTAGGGGCTGCCAAATTAAAATTTGTTGTAGATACTAGCGCAAGTATCTCAATATTACCAACTTCTGCAGTAAATGGTATTACATTAAAACCGAGTCCCATATCACTATCCACTGCAAATGGAGAGAAAATAAAATGCTACGAACAAGCGAGTTTGGAAATTGGAATACCCAGTTTAAGGAGATCTTTTACTTGGACATTCGTGATCGCTGATATCACCAACCCACTCCTTGGACTGGATTTCCTCAACAAGTTTGGTCTAATAGTAGACTGTAGTAACAAAACCATCGATCCTACAACAACCCAGAGAAAGAGTTTAAAAATACCTGCATCAGCGGTGAATCTAGTCGTAAATGAAACGGAGCTCCCGTCATTCATACGGAACATGATTAAAGAAAAAATATCCGAACCTAATCACACCACATAAGAACAGTAACAAAAAACACTGCGGTGTCTACCACAGAATTGACACAGGAAGCCATATGCCAGTATTTGCAAAACCCATGCGGCTTAATGTAGAAAAACTGGAAGCCGCGCGTTGCGAATTTAAAACCCTACAAAAAGACGGAGTGATCTCCCTTTCCAAAAGCGAGTGGTCTAGCCCAATACATATAGTATCTAAACAAAGCGGAAGATTTAGATGTTGTGGAGACAATCGTTCTCTCAATAGCATAACCAAGACTGACAGGTACCCTATACCAAATATAAGCTCTTTTTCAGCAAAAGTTGCGAACAAACAACGATTCTCCAAAATTGATTTGATTTCAGCCTACCACCAAATTAAAATGCATCTGGACGATGTAGCAAAGACTGCTCTCACCACCCCATTTGGTCTTTATGAATATAATTATATGCCGTTTGGATTCAAAAATGTGTCAGCTACATTTCAACGGTATATGGACAACATTTTTGAAGACATTGATTGTGTTTTTATATATATTGATGACATTTTAATTTTCAGCAATGATGAGATTTCTCATAAAAAAGACATTGAAACTGTTTTAATATTTTAAATGAACACAATTTAAAAATTTAAGCCACAAAATCAGTTTTCAATGTGATTTCCCTAGATTTCTTAAGCTTTCATATTAGCGTAGATGGCATTAAACCTACAACTAGTAAAATAGAAGAATTAAAATCTTTTCCTTACCCTAAGAACGCAAAAGGGCTACGCAGATTTCTTGGAATGGTAGGATTTTATAAAAAATTAATACCAAAATTTTCAAAGATAGTCTTACCCCTATCTGAGAGAATGAGGTCATCACCTAAATGCTCGTTCACATTAGATGAATCTGAACGACAATCTTTCAATTCTGTAATTAAGGAACTTAATGATACATCCTCATTAGCTCACCCTGAACTTAACTGTACAAGTTATCAATTAGTCACTGACAGTAGTAATTATGTCCCAGAAAAACTTCAAACTTGTGATAAAGTTTGGATTTGAGTGGATCGTGTTCAAAGACCATTGGAGGCACCCTATTCAGGTCCCTACACAGTCCTTCAGCGAATGCCTAAATATTTTCTGGTTAAGATAAATAATGATATGAATACTCAAGTTTCTGTGGACAGGTTGAAACCATATATAGAAGTACAAAAACAAATAGTAGAGAAACAAGTAGAAGAAAAGATGAATAAAAACAAAACGCTTAGTGATTCAGAACAAGAAATAAATACAAGAAATAAAAAAGAACATTCTCCCATGATAAATACAAAATCTTGTTCAGGTCGAAAAGTTTTCTGGAAGAAATATAACGAGTACTATTATTATTTGTACACTCCGTTCTAAAGGGGGAACTTCTGTTATGGTTTATAAAATGGCGAGTGTTCTAAAAATAGAAAAAGATAGACACACTGATGCCAAGAATTCAAAATTGGGAGGCAAAATAAGGAACCGTTTCTTTTGGTAGGAGTAGGAGTAAGAAGTAGGAGTGAAGGACAGTAGTTTTGTGTAGGAGATTTGAAAAGGGGAAGAGGCTATTCAGTTGACCACTAGAGTCCAGAAGGGATAGGCTCGTTTACAACTAGCATCTCACAGTGAAGAGAATTTAGCTAGTCTGCTCCTGTATCCACACAAAATTTAAAGGTTATAACTTGATATAAAAACCTCAAGTTTTATACCAAAAATAAACATCATTAATTCAAGTTTGTGTTATCTTCCAAAACCAAAACCAAAGCAACACAACGAAGCAAGCAACACAACAGTTCCATTTATAAATAAGTTTAGAAAAATAATATTAATAATGTCTACAAAGTTATAGTAAGGGATTCTTTTGAGTCCTACTTGTTATTAAAAAAAAATTAATTCATAAAGTAGTTGTTAAATAGAGAAATTAAGAATAGAACATTTTAGACGATTGTAGAATGTTTGAGTAAAATCAAGAGAATTCAAAATGTTCTAGAAATATGCAAATTAGGTGTTAGCCCTTATAAAAATAGATTTTGGGAAGAGAGTTGTTAAATGGATTTGCTGACATTATCAACTCTGGCCTGATTCGTGGATCTGTGCATCCAGCCGAAAGAGTCTCCACTAAAAGTTGCCGGCCAACTAAAACCTGAAAGTAAACCTCATGGAACTAAAAGGGTAAATAGAAATTTTTGACTCTTTCATTGACCAAACTTAAAATTATTCTTTATATACACATTTGAAGACTTTCAAAAAGTATAGCACTTAAACTACATCGCTAATTTAACTGGGTAAAAATACTGACCCTTCCTTCTCCTTTGTAACACTTCACCTGCCAGTAGTAAACTCCACGTTTCTGTTTTGAATGCAAAAATTGTAAATTTTGTATATATATTTTGTGTTTATCATAAATATTTTTCTATAAGTGTATCAAATTTGATTAAAATCGGACCACTCCTTCTATAACCCGATTTTTTCGATTATCGATTTTCAATATTTATTGGAGGTACCTCGACACAAAACCTAGCTAAGAATACTCGCAGACACTAATAGTACAACTGTGTAAATTTTCAAGAAAATTGGTTCAGCCGTTTTGGAGTCTATAGGTAATGGATACACACACACACACACACACACACACAGAGACAAAGTTCCATTTATAAATAAGTTTAGATAGATTTAGATTGTTGTTCACCCAATACAAGGCCCAAGAACTTAGAACATTACAGAACAAGGTTATTGCAAATAAATAATGGTTAATCCAAAAATTGAAAAGGTTAAGATTATAGTGATCGGAGAAGCAACCCCACAGGAGTCTGCTCCACGAAATAGTGATTTTTCTATTACTTCAAAACTTCAGTCTTACCAATAGAATACAAAAGGAATGAGAATGAGATAATTTAACCCTGTGTACACATCCAGTATATGTAACATGCATGAAGAATATGTATCAGCTGGTACAAGGCCCAAGAGCCACTCAAGGTAGTGAAATTAATGAAAGAGGTTTTTGAAAATAGGTAATGCTTTAATCCGAAAGTTGAAGCGGTTAAGGTTGTAGTGATCAGTGAAGTATCTCCACAGAATTCTATTCAAAAAGTAGTGGTTCTTGGAAAGAAGTTGGCTGAATGTAACTTCTTTCTTACTAATGGAATACAAAGGAAATGAAGATGCTTGGACCCTGTGTACACATCCAGTATATGCGATATGAATGAAGAATCTGCTCCATATTTTTGGTGTATCAGGTCCATACTGATCAGTTAGTATCTATTTCTGAGATGAGGGAGTATTTACAGAATTTACATTATTCAGGCATTACATTACATTAGATGAGGGAGTATTTACATTATTCAAACTATTGTCCTCATCTTTGTTGCCATTTGTACAATGTTTCGGCAGTTGTACAATCTGGCCTTCTTCAGGTGCTAGGAATTTCGAACACAGCAAGGCCGTAACACGAGGGGAGATAGAAAAATCAGGTGTAGCTGACTACATATGCAGGGAGAAAGGGGATCACTACCACCCTATGAGATGAAGTTGAAATAATAGATAGAGAACGCCACTGGAAAGTATGTAAACTTAAGGAATTAGCACATGTGCTAGGCTTTAAAAATCTCCTAAGCTGACCAAGCATAAAGATAAATACAATATGGGAACTAGTAATACGGAGTGTCAGAGAAAATCATTATTATCAAAAAATTGTAATATGAGCTCTGGTAAAAATACTAGAGAAAACCATTAACATCAAAAAATTGCAATATGAAATCTGGTAAAAAAAAGGGTTACTGGACATTAGGTTTATAAGTCCCAAAAATTCAGTTGTTCTTGTCCTTACGGACACATGGTCCAGTGGATATAGACGTTGGTTAGTTCATGACTTGAGTTGTGAGTTCAGTACCAGTTACTAAGTAACTTGCAGGGTTAGAGGGAGATGACTTCCAATTGAGGCTTAACACAAGGAATGTAGTTCATATATCCCAGTGATTATAATAAAGGGTTCAGTTTGAAATTCCTAGCACCTGAAGAAGGCCGGAGTATATAACGGCTGAAATGTCGTACAAATGGCAACAAAGACGAGGACAATAGCCTGAATAATGTAAACATTGTGAATGAAGAATCTTTACTTATCTTTCTGAGAGAAAAAAAGAATTTCAGTGATGAGCAAAAGAAATTTTAATTGTAAATGGAAGTGATTTTTCTAAGTAGCTATTTTATTAGACAATGAATTAATAAAAAAAATCAGATATAAATTTCATCTGCTAAGATTCATGGAAGAAATGCTGAACACTACACTGTATTCCAATTTCAAAAGACTCTGACACCGAGATTTCGATGCGAAATAAGATATTTCTAACCCAAACCTCTTTATTTCCAAGCCAACTAGAAAACAATTAAATTACACATTTGAATGAAGATACTTGTTGAAGGATAATTGTGTCTCATTCAGTACGCCGTAAACATATCAGTGTACCAAATTTGGTTGTAGTGATGATCAACTGATCTATTTTTCTAGATTCCACATGATCAGTCAATGCTTATTTCTTAATAAGATGCAGGCAAAGTCGAAAAATGTTGCCTTTCATAGAGCGATAGCAAGCGAGTCAAATTGATCATTCATTTGTAATAAAAGAGTTGAATCCTGAGTGCTTGTCTAAAGTTACTAAACCAATTTAAACTTTTAAGAAAGTTTTGTGTTGGAATTTTTCAGAAGGCAAATTATCATTATTATTATAGGTTTTATTATTCTTGACACTCAGATAAGTGCAGTTTAAGAGAGGGGCGACTTTTCAATTTCAAAAAGGTGGAGGGGGTGTCAAATAAAGAGGGGGGGTTCCAAAGATAGAAAAATTGTTGGCAGTTGGGTATGAATAACAACAAAATATCACATTAGTTGGGCATATACTTGAATCTATAGTTAACTATATGTTGAGTTGAAGTCTATAGGTAAATTCTACTCCAGCAGCTTCTTTTCTCGCATTTCTCGCCTGTGGAATTCCCTTCTGTTTACTTGCTTCCCCGACAGCTACAATCTCCAGGAGTGTAAATGTAAAGTCAATAATCATCTCCTATCTTACTAACCTACATCCTCTCTCTCATGCTCTTTTCTCCGTCCAATCCACTCTCATCAGTATTCCCATCCTTCTCTTACCCACTTCATACACCCCCTATAACCTGTCCCCTTTTCTTATAACTTTCCTCCTATGTAACCCCCTGCGCACCAGTGGCAGTAAACTGGCTTGCTTTGGGTGATATGATTATAAAAAAAATATTGGTTAGGTTTGTACTTGAGTCTATAAGTAAACATTGGTTGAGTTTATACTTGAAGTTAAAAAATCATTAGTTAAGTTTATACTTGAGTCTATAGATAAACATTGGTTGAGTTTATGCTTGAGGCTATAGGAAAATATTGGTTAGGTTTATATGTGAGTCTATAGGTAAGAATTAGTTTGGTTTATGATTGAGCCAATAGGACAACTCAGTTCAGGACAAGTCAACACTGCCACTGACCGAGTGCCAGAACAGCTCAGCACCGGAAAGACATCATTTTTTTTTATAACCAAATAAAAGTAATTTGTTAAGGATTAAAACCTTAATTAGTGAATATTTTTCTTTTAAATTAGGTATTTGAAAAGGCGTTTAATAAAATATGAATCACTTTTCTGTTTTTAATTATTTTTATTAAAGTAAATCAATATTCTAAAATATTTTTGCATGAAATAATTTAATAATTTACAATAGATAGACTAAACTATCGCCTGGTTCACACTCCACCCACGTCTATTTAACAGGTGAAGAGCCTCATCCCTTGTTCCCTGGTTAGGATGTGGTTTCCGGTTTTTCTCTTTTCCAATCTTTTCACACTTTTTAAAAATTTTTTTTTCAATTGGAGTAGATAGATTAAAGTACCGTCCGGTTCACACTCCACCCACGTCTATTGAAGAGGTGAAGAGGCTCATCCCTTGTTCCCTGGTTAGGATGTGGTTTCCGGTTTTCTCTTTTCCAATCTTTTCACTCTTTTCTTTTTTTTTTTTAATTGGAGTAGATAGCCTAATCTATCGCCCGGTTCACATTCTACCCATGTCTATTGAACAGGTGAAGAGGCTCATCCCTTGTTTCCTGGTTAGGATGTGGTTTCCGGTTTTCTCTTTTCCAATCTTTTCACTCTTTTCTTTTTTTTTTTAATTGGAGTAGATAGCCTAATCTATCGCCCGGTTCACATTCTACCCATGTCTATTGAACAGGTGAAGAGGCTCATCCCTTGTTTCCTGGTTAGGATGTGGTTTCCGGTTTTCTCTTTTCCAATCTTTTCACTCTTACGTAGCCTCCTGCTCTTCAGTTGCGTTACCGCCTTGCTTGGGGTGATATAATTTAAAAAAAAAAAATTACTTGATAGAAATTAATTAAAAACAAAAAAAAAATGGTTCATATTTAACATAATACCTATTCAAATGTCTTACATCAAGAAAAATATTCACTATTTAAGGTATTAAGCCTTAATAAATTACTTTTTACAATTAAAAACAAATGTTTTAGAAATATGTTATAAAAAGTTTTTTGTGTTGCATAGTCTCAGGCTTCAGTCAGTGGTGTTGAGTTATCCCTTTCCATATAGGTAAGCATTGGTTGAGTTTATACTTGAGACTATAGGAAAACATTTGTTGAGTTTATACTTGAGACTATAGGTAAACATTGGTCAGGTTTATACTTGAATATACAGGTACACATTGTTTGAATCTATACTTGAGACTATAAATAAACTAGCAGTATAGCCCGGTGTTGCTCGGGTGTAATGAAAGCTTTAAAACTAATCCATGGTCCTGGAGCCCAGACCCTTTGGACATGGCACGAAAGACTAAAAAGCAATAGTTGTTTTGAGTTAAAGCGAAACCGTAGACTGAAAAAAAATGAATGAATGTAAGTCAAATTTTGATTTCTTGGTATCGATATCAGATAAGTTTTTTTCGTCGTAAACTGAATTTTGAAGTCTAAATAAGTCCTCTGAGTAAATGGTATCATGGCTGAAACTAAGAACTACAATTATACCTACTTAGAGCCAAACCCGAAGCAAAAACTAAAATAAAAGGGCTGAAAAAAAATACAGACATACAGGCAGATAAACAGACACACACACAAACATCTTGCCTTTTGAATATCGTTTCTTATGTCTTTGTCTATGAGTGTATCAAATTTGATTAAAATCGGACCACTCCTTCTATAACCCGATTTTTTCGATTATCGATTTTCGATATTTATCAAGGGTACCTTGACACAAAACCTAGCTAAGAACACTGGCAGACGCTTATAGTACAACTGTGTAAACTTTCAAGAAAATTGGTTCAGTCATTTCGGAGTCTATAGCTAACGGACACACAGACACAAACACACGCATATATCCACACACACACACACACACACACACACACACACACACACACACACACAAAGTTCCATTTGTAAATAAGTTTAGATATTGTATTGGTTGAAATTATACTTGAGTCTGCATTCATTCATCTGGAAGGTGATCCCTTTGGAGAGTGTCTTACCTTTCTAGAAGGAAAGTTGACAGGGCAATGACCCCTGATACTGTTAATATTGGTTGCCTTATGATTTCTTGCGTTCTACATTATTGAAGAGTGAAGCGACAGAACAATTTCGTACATGGGAATTGCACTTCAAAGCAATGAACATGAACTATGTTAATTTTTTTTTAGTGCTCAGTTTGAATATTGTGTGTGCTTGTGTTAGTGATTCCCTTCATTGTTAGAAATTTATTTATTTTTAAATAATGTCCCACCTTCATTGCTTTCAATTTCAAATCATCTCAACAGTCAGGAATCATTCAGAGGGAAATCGTCAGCGTGAAACTTCATAAACTACTTTCGAAATTTCTAAAATAACCAAATATACTATTAATAAATAATCAAGATTAGTAAACATTAATGTATTTATAAATTTAGTAAACAGAAATGTTCAAATAAAAGATGATGCGTGTTTTAGAGAGACCACCAATCACGAAAATGTAATTAAAACAAATTCATAGGTAATAACAAAAATTGTTTAGCCAAAAAGAAAACTTTGAATCCTGTATTACTGAAGAATAACATTTTTAAAGCAAGGAGTTTGTTCACTGTGTCATGCTAGACAATTTTTCTCTCGAGAATCTATCTTACATATTTAGAACTCTGCCATTTGTCATTGCTTTGAATATTGCTGCCACATATGGTCTGGTATTCTTGTTATATATTTAGAGATTCTTGATAAAATCCAAAGAAGAATCTGCAATGTTATTGTTCCTAACCTGGTATCTCAACTTCAGTCACTTTCCCACCACTATAATGTAGCCTTTTCTATAAATACTTTCATGGTAATTCTGATAAACATTCCTCTTTGATAACTAGACTATATAAATTTAAGCACAGTACTAGATTGGCTGCAAGGTCTCATCATTTTGCAGTTGAAATGGCTAGATGTAACTGTAAGTGATATGCTAACAGTTTCTTTTCCAACACTTTTTGCTTTTAGAACTCTCTTCATCTTTTTGCTTTCTATCCAACTTTGATCTTGAAAAGTTTAAATGCAATGTCAATCATTATCTACTGTCCTCCTGATTCCTCTTCTTTTCTTATCACTCCTTCATAATGTTTTTCTTTTTCTTATTCTGTCACCTCAATAACCCACTTGTATGTTAGTGGCTTTATTACCTTGTTTGGAGTGAACTGATAAAAAAAAAAAGAAGAAGCAGTCTTTGTAACTAATGTGCTTATTATAAACAAATACAGCATTAATAGCAAACAAAATAAAATCTTGTCTCCCATCTTCAAGTTCATAAAAATGAATCCGCTCATCAGGGGCTAGATAAATTAAACGAATTTGCGAAAAGATATCAAATATTACTTATAAGATGTTATATAATAAAATGTTAATTCTTGACGTCAATTTAATTTTATGTTTGTTCTTTAGGACTTTATTCTAAAATTTGAAGTTGGGAGATAACATTTTTAATTTTTTTTTTATTAATTTGTATTCATAAGTATGGGATGAGTCAAGATTTGTATTCATAAGTATGGGATGAGTCAAGATTTGTATTCATAAGTATGGGATGAGTCAAGATTTTTAAGATTATTGAACATATGACTAATATGCAATCAAGATTCATTTATTTTTTATGACATACATTGTTTGCTCTCATGGAATTTTGATAAGTGGTGGGGGTTCAAATAAAGTTGGCAGGGAGGGTCACCTTTTAATAAGCATACCCCTCAGCCATTTATTCTAGAAATAGAAGTATTCAAACCGGCATGATCACAATGGTTCAACTATTGTATCCACTAGCCTTCTTCAGATGACCTTTTACTTTATTGAAGAGAGAAACCAGTTTAAAAGTTTAACTATCTTCCTTTCCTGTAAGTTCATTTGGAAAACTTGTAACTAGCTTCTGATTGTTTGCTTGGGGGGCTCTTAAACAATGTACAACAGTTTGCTGATTGTCCAAGTAATAAAGATAATGTATAAACTTCAAAGACACTTCTCAGGTTTCTCTAACAAAAAGCCAGAGCTGGAAACTTTTGCATCAAACTAGTAGTAAATATCTACATGAAAAACGGAAAGCATTTTTTCAGAAAGCCAATATTTTCGGTCTGTTCACATTGCAGTTGTTATTAATGCTATTTACAGGACACCGTTTGTCACCTGTAACCTGACCATATGTTTCTTTGTTACTAATGACTTTTATTGAAATAAAGAAACAATCAAACCATTAAATGAATTTTAAATTTTGCCTTCAGCCTTCTTATAAATGACTCCTCTTTTTGTCATTACTACAGGCAAGAAAAAAAAAATATTTGAACAATTAAAATAACCGACCAGAAACTGTATGAGGTAAGGTTTTTTTTTTTTTTTTTTAATCGTATCACCCAGAGCAAGGTGGTAACGCCACTGGTGTGCAGGGGGCTACGTAATAGTGAAAAGATTGGAAAAGATAAAGCCGGAAACCACATCCTAAACAGGGATGAGCCTCTTAACCTGTTCAATAGACGTGGGTGGAGTGTGAACCGGGCGATAGATAGATCTATCTACTCCAATTGAAAAAAAAAACAAAGTGAGAAGATTGGAAAAGAGAAAGCCGGAAACCACACCCTAAACAGGGGACAAGGGATGAGCCTCTACACCTGTTCAATAGACGTGGGTGAAGTGTGAACTGGGCGATAGATAGATCTATCTACTCCAATTATAGGTTGAATAGGCTGAGTATGAAGAATTGATGCTAGAACTGTGAAACTGTACATTGATTTCAACTTTTTTTTTATTAACTAGCAGTATAGCCCGGCATTGCTCGGGTGTAATGAAAGCTTTAAAACTAATCCATGGTCCTGGAGCTCAGACTCTTTGGATGTTGGCACTAAAAACTAAAAAGCAATAGTTCTTTTTCCATTTAAAGCGAAACCGTAGACTGAAAGAAAAATGAATGGATCTATGTCAAATTTTGATTTCCTGGTATCAATATCAAATAAGTTTTTTTCGTTGTAAACTGAATTTTGAAGGCCAGATAAGTCCTCTGAGTAAATGGTATCATGGCTGAGACTAAGAACTACAATTATGCCTACTTAGAGCAAAAACTAAAATAAAAGGGCTGAAAAAATAGGCATACAGACAAACACACACACACACAAACATCTTGTCTTTTATATATATATATATTATCGATTTTCTGCACTATTGTAAGAACTGCAACCTTGAAACTTCTGAATACCGTTTCTTATGTCGTTTTCTATGAGGGTATCAAATTTGATTAAAATCGGACCACTCCTTCTATAACCCGATTTTATCAATTATCGATTTTCTATATTTATCGGTGGTACTTCGACACAAAACCTAGCTAAGAACACTCGCAGATGCTTATAGTACAACTGTGTAAATTTTCAAGAAAATCGGTTCAGCTGTTTCGGAGTCTATATGTAACAGACACACAGAGAAAAAGTTTCATTTATACATAAGTTTAGATTACCACTCACATATAGTCACTAGCACCTGAAGACAGTACAATTTCTGTTTTTGGATTGCAGTGCACTAATGATAAATTTGATGTTAGTTTTTTCTTGATTTCTTCAAATGCTTTTTGACACTTATCAGTCTAGTTCCACTTTATGCCTTTTTTTTTAAGCAAATCATTCAGTGGAACTTTCAAATTCAACATATTAAGTCTGTAGATCTGATAATAATTTGCTAGTGTTAGAAATGCTTATAGCCTCGTAATGTTTGTTGGAGAAGACATATACTTAATTGCACTTGCACTTGACGAATCTGGTTGATGACTAATTTTGCCAATAATTTGTCCTTTGTGGTGCATTGGATATCGGCTCGGAACGAGAAATCGGGAAGCCATGTTCGAATTCTAGCCGAATTCATTGCATTCACTTACGCGCAAATACCCTTGGGAAAAGTATTAATCTGTCTCTTCCTTCCAGTTATGGGTTAAATAATAAGACAGATTGGGTTCTATAGCCTTGGTCGGCAACCAATCTACCGGAGAAAGTAGTGGCAACCTACTGTGGGATAACCTTCTGCCCAGTCAGTCATGTCTCTTTCGAGACATGATCGCCCAAGCATGTATCACGTATGGCACTTAACTGACTGACTGACTGACTTGATTTACGGCAAAACAATTTGCACTTTTCTTCACTGCGTTTTAACCCGTATTCTTGTATTTTTAAAAAATTCTTTCTACGTGTTTGATATGTTGTTTCTTAGATACACTTTCAATCAACATATCATCCAAATAAACAACTGTGAAATCACAATTCACAAATATAGTGTTTATAGCTTGTTGAAATATGGCTAGAGCCACTTTTATCCCAAAAGGAAGTTGATTGAACTTATGCAATTCCTTGTGTGTATTTATCCTTATTAATATTGAACATACTTCTCCAACTTGTATTTGTAAATACACCTCAGAAAGATCCAGCTTTAAAATTTTTTTCACCATTTAATTTACAAAAAAAAAAAAAACACAACCTTTGTGACTTGGTAATGGGTAGTTATGTGATTCTAAACATGTCAAGCCACAAGGTTTTTTTCCGCTTGAAACCATCTTGCACATATACAAATCAATCATTCATTCGTGCATAGAATACTGCTGTCATATAGAGTAAAGCACCCCCACTGTTCATCTCAGAGTTCTCAACAGGTTCCAAAGGAGAATCTGTAATGTGATAGGTCCCGACTTGGCGGCTTGACTCCAGCCACTTTCTCACCGGCGGGATGTGGCTTCCCTTTGTCTATTCTACGAATATTTTCATGGTTTCTGCTCCGACGAACTTAAGTCACTGGTGTCCCCGCCACAAGAATTTACTCGTGCAACCAGACAGGCAACAAGATTTCACCCATTTACAGTTAGATCAATCAAATGCAGCCAACAATTCTACACAAGCAGCTTCTTTTCTCGCACTTTCCACCTGTGGAACTCCCTTCGGTATACTTGCTTTCCTGATGGTTACAATCTGCAGGAATTTAAATGCAATGTCAATTCCCATCGCTTATTCACTTGGCTCCAGTCCTTTCTACATCACCCTGTATATCTTGTTCGTTTCCTTTCTTTCTACCTTCACCAACCTTCTCTTGCCCTTTCTCTGACACCCCCTGTAACTGGTTCGTATTTCTCTTTATGCTCCTCCTATCTAAACTTTTACTCTTATGTAGCCCCCTGCACATCAGTGGTGATACCGCCTTGCTTGGGGTGAAACAATTAAAATAAAATAAAAAAACAGTCAAGAAATCAGCACAAACACAAATTATTTTTTTTTTCTTTAGATACCCTGCTGGTGCTACCCATTTTGAATGGTTAATTTTTTCAATTACACCTATTTTTTCAAGTCTGTCTATTTCTTCATTAACTTGGTCCAAGGATGCGAACGGTACACTATGTTTCAGTTTAAATACTGATGTCAGCCTTTCTTTAATTGAAATTTTGCTTTGACTTTGGAACACCAACCCAACTCATCCGACAAAGCATCCAGAAAACATTTTTTCAATTCTACTTTTAAATTTTTACATTGTTTTTGTAAAGTAATCACTCGTCAACTTATATTTTTGCAATGAATATTTATAGGTAAATTCCATAACTCAAATAATTCTTTCCCAGTCAGTACCAAATAAGTTTGTAGTATGTTTTAACACATATGCCTTAGCTTTTACACTTATTATGAAATGAAATGTTGCAAGTCATTTCAACAATAACAACCGACATGCTACATGCAACTTTTGAAGTTCTTTTTTAATATAGGTTTTCTCTTTGCTTTCCATGTGGCTTTCTTGATTATTGTGATATCACTACCAGTGTCGAGTTGTATTTTTACATCTTTTTTGGGAGTTAATTTTTCACATACACAAATTTTCTTTGGTTTTCTGTAATTATTGTTTTCATCTCAATCATCATCATCATTTATCCATCACACCCAATGGTGCATAGGGCAGCAATTTTTTGTTGCTGTTTCTGTAACAAACTATTTTTTATGGGGCAAGGTTGTTAGCCCTGCACTCAACCCCCAAACATGGAGGACCATTCTTGGTCCTTATGTTTACAGAACCTGATATTTCCAAATAGTCACCCTTTTAAGTACTGACCAGGCTCGATGTTGCTTAACTTCGGTGATCGGACAGGAACCGGTGTATTCAACATGATATAGCCGTAGATTCCATCTCAATACTATGTATGAAATTTTTTGTTTAAGAACTTTTTCCTGCTTTAGTTTTACAATGTGACTTTTTATGTCCTACTTTTCTATACTTGTAGCACTTTAAATTCTCAAAAGGACATTTGTCTCTGACATGTATCCTTCATGGATTTTTTTCATATTTTTCTTTGGCTTGTATATATGTGCATTCTTTTTCTTCAATTTCTTTTGTAGCTCGTCTCCAGTTTAGGATTCTCTGATATTTATCCGATATTTCTTGTAGTGTTAGTTTATTATTCTGTTTCAGCTTCGTTAGGATTCTGGCATATATTTCTCTGTCTTTTTTTGCTGTTTTTTTTTTTCGTCCTAACACTTCAGCAATACAACAGGGGATGCTGGCTCTACAGAAATTCCTTTTCTTTGACATCTTGAGGATTGAATGTTCTTTGGTGCATTGATCAAAAATTAACTCTTTAAGCATATCTGGAGTAAGCTTGTTTAATTTTAATCTTTCGCTCTCTTGTTAACAATTCCAGCATATGTGACAAAATCTTTGTCTTCTGTTTTCGTTAAATTCCTACATTTTCAATGAATATTGAATAACAAATTTTTCTTGCTAAAAGTTTTAGTCAGAATACTTACTGTTCTATCAAAGCAAATTTCTTCTGGTTTTCTTTGTAGTACAAAATTACCATATTTTTCATGTTCTACTGGTGCTAACTTTCTTAACAAAAGTTTTGTTTTTTCTTGTCTTCCCAGTCACTGCATTCTTCTCTGTAAATTTGCTCACACCTTCTAAAATAAGCATTAAATGTAATTCAACCATCTGAATTGTGTGTTAATTCAGCTATGGCATTTGCCACCATGTCAAGGGCAAAAGAAATTGGGGAATTTTCTGTTTTCTTCTAAATTATTTTAATTAACTTTTGTTGTTGTTTCTGAAGTCACAACAACTGCTATTACTATTGTTGTATTTTTATAATTCTTCCATATTTAAGTATATCTGGGTTTTTTTATGCACAGCAAAGAAAAAAGTTAAATCAACATGGTCCTAATTTCTTGTTGTCACTGTTGTTGTGGGTGCTGCAGCAAAAATGGTATAAGTTTCAATTCCTTGTCGCCACTGATATAACTTGCTACTAACGGTTATAATATTATGTCTCGAGTGACTCCAACAGTACTCTAAAAACATTCTATCAGAACTCTCTCTGAATTTTGTTTGAGTTCTTTAAGGTGTCTTGCTGAGTTCATTTGTGTTATCAGGGGTGTATAATTTACTCTACAACAAAAGTCTTTTGTAACTGCCCAGAAAAACCAAAAAAAGGGGTCTTGTTTCATCAGGACAATGATCAAGTGCCCCCTCCCTAGTTGGCCCAATCTATCATCCGTTACCCAACATGAAAAAAATACTTGGCTGGAAATCAGTATTGCAGTTACGATGACAACATATCTGCTTTTATTGACTTTTTTGACCAACCGGACGAACGGTTCTTTACCAATGGGATCCAAGCACTGCAACACTGATGGAGGAAGTGTGTGTGGAGTGCAAGGGAGACTATTTTGAAAAATAAACCTTATTTAGTATCATTCCATGAGATTATCTTGGTCAGTCCATGAATTTTTCAGCTAATCCTCATATTGAGACAAGAAAATCGTAACTTTACTAAAAGGTTGTGGGTGTGGATTTAACACACACACACACACACACACACAGTCACTCTCTCTCTCTCTCTCTATATATATATATATATATATATATATATTTATTTATTTTGTAATTTTGTTATTAAAATGGTTTATAAAAGCATAATGTCACTAGACAAAAATTTTCATGCTTCAGAACTTTTTTTCTCAGAAAATTTTTGTCTAGTGATATGCTTTTATAAACCATTGTAATAACAAAATTACAATATTAAGCTCTACTCTGTATTGAGCACTCTTTATAAAAGTAAATGCTTGAACAGTGGATTTTTAATCTACATGTTCTTTCATTTTTTTATACATATATCTATAAATTTTGATAATGTTGCAAGATTTTTAAGATATTTTAGAATGTTTTCAAATTTAAATTTTTCTTAACAGTAATTTTTTCTGTGTATATAAATACAGATTTCTCAATAAATTTCTACATTTGTTCTGATGAAGTTCATCAAGAAATGAAGCATTATAAAAAGTAAAGTTTTCCTCTTTTTTTTTCCTTTTATTAATATATATATAACTGAGTGTGTGCATGTGTGTTCTCATGCTCAAAAGTTCTTAACTTCCCAAAATCTGAGCAAATCTCATTACTTTTTATCCTTTTTTGGTTAGGCTGAAAATATTTTAGAAATCCCTTGTCTGTGTGCATTTTTTACTGTACTTTTCCAATTTTTTAATAAGTTTTGTGCACGTGATGAAAATTACAGATAAAATGCCCAAAGTTCATATCTTTGCTTGAGTACATTCTACTGTCTCAGGCAACGATTATTAACTACATCCTGGTTATTATTTGAAATGTTACTTGAAATAAATATGTAAATATTTCAAATTTATTTTAATTATTATTTAATACACATATTAAATATTTTAAATTGATTTTAGAATGTCATGACAGACTGGACTCTGTTGATTTGGATGATAGCCAATCTAGGAGACGAAAAACTCTGAATTCCAATCTGAAGAAGGCTTATGGAAAACTTTGTGGAACATTGTATTTTTTTATTTTTTTAATCATATCACTCCGAGCAAGGCGGGTACGCCACTGATGTGCAGGGGGCTACATAAGAGTAAAAGGATTAGAGGAGAGTGAGGCGAAAGACGAACCAGTTAAAAAGGAGCAAGAGAAGGATGAGAATACAGGTATGATGACAGTTGCGAAGGTAGAGAGAAAGGAAAGGATCTACAGGACGGTGTGGAAAGAACTAGGGTCAAGTAGTTAAGAGATGAGTATTGACCTTGCATTTAAATATCTGGAGGTTGTAGCCGTCAGGAAAGTAAGAATAAGGAAGCGAATTCCACAGGCGGGAAGTGCATGAAAAGAAGCTGCAGGAGTAGAATTGTCGTCTGCATTTGGTTGATCTAACTGTGAATGGGTGAGACCCAGTTGCCGGTCTGGTTGCATGAGTAAACACCTGTTGCGGAGGCACTAGTGACTCAAGCTCATTGGAGCAGAAGCCATGGAAGTATTTATAGAACAGACAAAAGGAAGCCACTTCTCGTCGATGGGAAAGTGGCTGTAGTTGAGCCGCCAAGTCGGTACCTATCACATTATTAATTCTCTTTTGGAGCCCATACCATTTCTCTGCTCTCAGTTCTAAAAAAAGTGGCTGGTCCTATAAAAGTCTTTACCACTACAATTAAATCATGTGTGGATAGTCTGGCGTTTTGATTCAAAACTGAACTCTTGAACATTAATCTGTTAAGGGAGAATCAATCATTACATATATAAAATGTTATCCATCCCAATGGATGATTTTTAAATTGGTAAAACTTGCACACATTCAAACTCACCCACTTGTCTCAGCAGACTCACCCCCCACCAGGATCTAGCAGCAGAGTGGGTTTCAGTATGATAGGTCAAGTTTCAGTTGCTGTGAATAGGCAGGCTGGCTTTTAATATCAGCTATACCCTTCTTGCATTGCTCAACACTGGTTTCGATTGAGATTTTTTCTTCTAGATTGTACCCTTTATACAGTAAAATCTGATTTATGAGTGTTTAAAATAAATCTGATGCTGTGGGGAAAAAAATAAGCAGATGTGTTTAGATTTTTAAGTGAGTAAAGTGCGGCAGAAGTCCATAACAACTTCTCAAAATCCTCTCCAGAATTCAATGGCAAGATGGGGTCCAGGACTGCTGTTGAAGAATGCAGTGAATGACCAGATCAAGTTTCTATACAAAGCCTTTTCAGCACTTCATGGCACTGGTTTGAATTCAGTTTTCCTTCTCCTGGATTGGTTGTCCACTCAAAGCATATGCGATCAGTCAGCCTAGCGGAAGATGGATTTATGAAATGAACATAGCATACTTGGTCAGAATTTGAATTCAGCACACCAGTTCCACTTTCTTCGTCTATAGCTATCCACACATATCACATTAAAGCATGAAACTGACTGTCAGTCAGTTAAGTGCCATACGTGAAAAACGCTTGGGTGATTATGTCTTGAAAGAGACATGACTGACTGGGCAGAAGATTATCCCGCAGTAGGTTGCCATTGATTTCTGTGGTAGACTGGTTGCCAGCCAAGACTGTAGAACCCATTCTGTCCTGTTACTTAACCCATAACTGGAAGGAAGAGATGGATTAATACCTTTTCCAAGGGTATTTGTACGTAAGTGAATGCAATGAATTCAACTGGAATTCGAAATTGGCTCCCCGATTTCTTGTTCCGAGCCGATATCCACTGCACCACAACTGACTGTCACCATGCAGTAAGTCCAAAACACTCTACCTTTGATATTGAACACCATTCGTTTATAAATATTACAAATTTTAAACTATATAGAAGGTTAGGGGCTGAAAATTTGGCCTTGTAAAAATATTCGTCTCATCCACAAAGAAAAAGGAAAAGGAAAGTAAAAGAAAGGGAAAGTGCAAATTAAACTAACTTATATTATAGAATAACGTTTTACAAAAATTGCTTTTGTTTTTCAGTTGAGTTTCATCTTATGCAGAGAGTTTTCAGACAACAGGAAGATTTCTTAGTAAACACCTCTTACTAAATTGTCAGGGTGTTACTTTGACTGTAATAATAGTTTTGATATATGTTTTAAATGCTGTGTAATTTTTATCTTTCTCTATAACTTAAAAGTTAATTAAATTTTATCTTAAGTTGGTATCAACTCAGTAGAGATGCCATATCTTATTAATACTTTTGAATGAAAAGCTTTTTATTTTGTTTGAAACTGATTAATATGTCCTAATAATGTGTCTTCTATAATTTTATTCTAACTTGTTCATTTTACCAAATTTTAATTTATATGTATTTTAAAGTTTTTATTCACATACTATATATATATATATATTTTAATCATATCACCCTGAGCAAGGCGGTAACACCACTGATGTGCAGGGGGCTACGTAAGAGTGAAAAGAGAACGCCGGAAACTACAACCTAAACAGGGAACAAGGGATGAGCCTCTACACCTGTTCAATAGATGTGGGTGGAGTGTGAACCGGGCGATAAATTAGTCTATCTACTCCAATTGAAAAAAAAAAATAAATAAATAAGAAAAAAAAGAAAAAAAAGAAAAAAAAAGTGAAAAGATTGCAAAAGAGAAAGTCGCCAACTACATCCTAAACAGGGAACAAGGGATGAACTGCTACACCTGTTCAATAGATGAGGGTGGAGTGTGAACTGGGAGATAGTTTAGTCTATCTACTCCAATTATATATATAACATGACTATTCTACACCAAGAAAACAACAAAAGCAAACTACAGATTCTTGAGGAAATATTAATTAGAAACTTAAGCTGTCATTTAATAGAATCAGCTATGAATACTGTAGTAATGTTTGAAAATGTTTGTAAAAAGAAAAGTTTTTTCATGTTTTAACACGTGCATGACAACATATAAAAAAATTTCATTTTGGATAATTTTCACGTTCTAATGAATGCTAAGCAATTTGTCAACCGTTATATTTGAAGCAAGAAGAAAATTTACAGTAATTTTTAAACAACAGTTTTGCAGTGACTTTTTGTTATCACAACTCACACCCCTAAAGATGATCTCAGGAGATTGAAAGTACTTGGGAACATTAAGAAATGAATAATAATAACATCTTGTCAATGTTACAGCTTATTTCTGACATCTTTCAATTATAATATGCGAAAGATCATCCGTATGAATGGATTTTTAAAAAATAAGCAGTCACAATGTTTGCAGTTTATTTTATAGGTTTTATGGGAAATGCTTAATTTCCCCAACACTATATTTTTTTGGCACACAAATGAATGACGAAACTTGCTTTTAGAATAACAACAAAGAATGGTTTATTACATAGTAAACGTACAAGATTGGTAGTATGTAAATGTCCATGGTGAAGCTAGCAGCATCGTCTTCCGCGAAAGCATTCCATGGGGAATCAGTGGCAGCGATGTGAGAGAGACGTCTGTTACTGCCGCGGGCTCATGGCTCTCTGCCTTTCGTCCGTTCTACCAAAATGGACTAGGAAAAATAGTTCTAGAGAGGAATCAATGCGCTCCGCCCGTTGATTGGTCAGTGAGTGACCGAATCTCCCGTCGGGGGCACTGATTTGCTAAAGGAAATAGATCTGTGGCTGCTACAATTTAATCTGACATGTCTAAAAGAAAATTTGGTGCCTAAATACACAAACTATATATATATATATATATATATATATATATATATATATATAGGATTGGTAAAAATGTCTATTTGCTGCTAAGTGGCAATTAGAAGCATTTAATTTTACTGATTTCATACAAAATTATCATTTTTTTTATTATGACAGCTGTTATACCAGAGTGTATTTAAAAAAATTCTTTTTTATTTTTTTTTTAAATAAAATTGGCCAATTTCTTGCTTACTGATTGTAACATTGCAAATAGAAGAAATTAAACATTTTTGAATATGCTTTCTCATTTAAAAAAAAGGGTACAAAATGCAACTAAAAATAGATTTATGATGTTTACAGAGAAGCTACTGTGAAAGTGCGTTGTGGTGCAGTGGATATCGGCTCTGAACAAGAAATCAGGGTGCTGAGTTCAAATTTCAGTTGAATTTCTTGCATTCGCTTACGCGCAAATATCTTTGGGAAAGGTATTAATCCGTCTCATCCCTCCAGTTATGGGTTAAATAACAAGACAGATTGGGTTCTATAGCCTTGGCTGGCAACCACTCTACTGCAGAAAGTAATGGCAACCTACTGTGGGATAATCTTCTGTCCAGTCAGTCATGTCTCTTTTGAGACATGATTGCCCAAGTGTGTATCAGATATAGCACTTAACTGATTCTGAAAGAAAGCTTAGTTTGTGAAGTTTCATACTGGTAACTTCCCACTGTACGATTTTCTAAACAAGTATAAAAAATACCATTTTGTTTATTCTTTACTTGAAATTATGAATGATGGATATCTGAAAATACAGTACAAAGAAATTATAATCAACATTATTATACACTAGCAGTATAGCCCGGCGTTGCTCAGGTGTAATGAAAGCTTTAAAACTAATCCATGGTCCTGGAGCTCAGACTCAGTCTAAAGAATATTTGTGTGAAGTTTGGTGAGAATTGGATAAAAATTGTGGATTTGTATAAAGGACATACAGACAGATAAACAGACACACACACAAACATCTTGCCTTTTATATATATGTTATCGATTTTCTGCACTATTATAAGAACTGCAACCTTGAAACTTCTGAATGTTGTTTCTTATGTCTTTGTCTATGAGTGTATCAAATTTGATTAAAATCGGACCACTCCTTCTATAACCTGATTTTTTCGATTTTCAATATTTATCAGGGGTACCTCGACACAAAACCTAGCTAAGAACACTCGCAGATGCTTATAGTACAACTGTGTAAATTTTCAAGAAAATTGGTTCAGCCGTTTTGGAGTCTATAGGTAACGGTGACACACACACACACACACACACACACACACAGACAAAGTTCCATTTATAAATAAGTTTAAATTTGCATAATGAAAGTGAACACTAAATTATGGCATAAGTTCATAATTCATGAAAAAAGAAGCACGTTTTGTATATTTCGGAAAATTGAAACATTGACAAAATAATAAAATAATATCAACAACACATTAAAACTCTTGTTTTCAGAATATATTGATTAGCTTAGATATTTCTAGGTGAAAAATGACTTTGCATAATCAAGCAGAATGCACTGTAGTTTGAGAAAATCTGCTCTAAAAATCATAAAATAAAACTGCAATAAAAACTAAGACATTATTTAATTAAAAAAGCTTTAATTGCTTTTATGAATAAAATGTGTTATGGACATTATTGTCTTAAGAGAAATAATTCTTTAATGAATAGTAAATTTTTATAAGAATTGTTTTCATTTTTAAAAAATTTTAATTAAATGATTTATAAAGTTTTG